>CM062811.1:371974660-372531617 GCA_031772625.1 Pinus tabuliformis | reverse complement strand
AGTACTTCATTCAACCTAGTTCAACCGATTATCCTTGTTGTTAAAGAGGGGGGGAAGACTTGGTGTTTAGTGAGAAGACTTAGTGTTTGCAAGTTTTTATAGGTGGTTTCCAAACACCAAAGTGGTTGTTGTCAAGTCCAAAGGAGGGGATTGGTTGCATTATGGCTAATGTGTTGTCATTAATGGAAGCCTGCTCGATAAACATGTACTTGATGTTAGCCCTGTGATAATATCATTGTGGAACTAAAGTAGATAACAAGTACATATGTTACAAAAGATATTGATGGAGAAATGGTAGTTTAGGTATAGATAGATGACAAATGTAAACTTTGAAAAGCATATGTGATTCATATGAAGAAGGGTCATGTACATACATAGGACATATGAGTAAAAGTCACGTACATAATCCAAACCATGGAAATATGGATACTAGTGATCTTTACCATAGTATTTTCCCATAGTAATTTGGGAGAGAACATTTAATTTATCCAGTCAAAAAATACTAACAACATTACAAAAGGATTTACCTAAGGTACTGAATAAGGAAAAATCTATATAAGGAGAGGGAGATGAAAGTGTTAAGTGTGCAAGTTAATGGGTTATTCATGCGTGATCTGATCTGAAATAGTTGTGCACTAGGAAGAAAAGATAAGACTGAAATCTAAAAGATTTAAATATAGGTTGATATATATGGTGGTTTGATTTTCTTGTTGCAAATGATTAAGTAGATAATAATGGTTGATCTATGAGTATAGTAATGTTGTGATCTGAATGAGTCTTTTGAACTCCATAGATTCGATACTAAAGTTTGTGGAATGTAAGTTGTCTTTGCAACAAAAGTATGTTTCAGTAATTCAAAATTTATATGTTTCTTTGCTTCTATTTTAATATGTGGATTTGTTTTCGTTGAGTCATGTACATATTCTAAGATTTGTTGTTTGGTATGTTGAAATTTGTATGCATTTGTTACATATTATAAGAGTGTATATATACACATGCATTGAATAAAATTCATGTTTATATTCTAAGATAGATCTATTCAAGGTTTGTAGTGTTGTTTGATAATGATTGTTGATGTGTTTTGTTATATTTGTTGTTGTTTGTCAATGATGTCTTGATCTAGATGGTTTATATTTTCTAGGGTTTGGTTGTGCATTGATATGATGTTTTTGTAGTGGTTGATTTAATATTTAGTGGGATGATGTTAGAATGATTCAATTGATTCAGTGATTTTATTTCAAATTTAGTATTTAGTTTGGTATTGAGCATAATGTTAGATGTGGGTCTAGTTTGAGAATATGATGAATGGTGTCCTACATATTTTGCTGTGTATTTGAGATACATGTGTTCAGTCTGAAATATTATGAAATGTGGGGCACAAGAAGTGCTCAGGGTTGAAACCTTCAGTAAGGGAGTTAGAGCTTCCTTCTAGTGGTAGGTAGTAAATTTGTTCATAGGGGAGGTTCTCCCTTCCAGTAGGAGCCAATAGACGAGATTAGGGGGTTATAGCTCCCTTCCAATGGGTGTTAGAGAAGAAGTGGGGGTTGTAGCCTCCTGCACGTGGGTGCTTGCATGTTGGTAAGACTTTTCACTAGTACAAGATGTAATGAATATTTTCTTTATAATAAAAGAAGAATACAAAGACAACGACAATGGTGGTTTTCTCCCCACATTGGGTTTCCACCTAAAATATCATTGCTCTATGTGTGTTTATTATGTATTATTTACTACATATTGGATGGTTAATGAATTAATAATGCAATGGCTAAGTTAACTCATTGATGAAATTTACGAAAAATAAGTAAATTATATATACACTATATTCCTTCATTGAAGTTGTGTACACATTTGGTTGCATAAAATAGTAGCATATAGAATTTTGAATATACCAATTGAAATTTTAAGTGAATTAAAATAATGATTCACCCCTCACTCTTAGTATTTTTCCTAACAATTGGTATCAGAGCAGGTCGCTCCAGTAGAAGCTTAACTGCTTGAGAGTGCATCAGGAAGAATGGGAAAGAAGCAAAAGAAAAAGGAGGATCAAACGAAGAAGTCAATTCAAGAAAATTGTTGTAGTGAAATCAATATATCAAATGTAGTGATAGTTATAGATGTCAACAAATATTCAGCTACATGATCTCCCAACTTTTTGTATCAAGAATGAAGAAGATAGTGGAGATAATGATGAAGAATTACCAGGTACTCGTTTTTGTTTTAATTGTAGTTGTGATGACCATTGTAAAAGTGATTTTCCATTCCCTTTCTCATGTAGTGATGGTGATAAATCTACTGAAATTGCTCTTATGGGTAGAAATGAAAGTAATCATTTTCCAGAGAAATCATATTAAAAAATAGTGGCCCTAGAGGTGGAAATTAAAAGGCTTACAGAGAAAAATAGAGATAAAAAAAAGTTATTGAAATAGTTTTATGTAAAGGGGTGTACCCACAAAGAAGATATTGTCACATTAAAAGCCAAGTTGAAAGAAGGTAAGAAAATTGAAGAAGGAATGAGAAAGAAGTATAAGGATAGGGAATATGAATGTTAAATTTTGGAGGATGAAGTAGCTTCATTAAGAAATAAAGAAATTAATTAATCAATAAATAAGCTAGGAGTAGTAGGAAATGAGAAATGAAGAATATGCAACAATAAAAGAGCTTAAAGAAAGAACCAATTGTTGTGAAGGAATAGAAGCAGAGTTTATCTCTCTCAAATATGATCTTGAAAAGTCAAACAAATGATATGAGGAGATTCTTCAAGTATTTGAAGAACACAAAAATGCACTGAAGAAGGAGATGATTGTGTTAATAACTCAATTGGAAAATACCACTGGTGAAAAATAGGTTGAGGTAACTATTCTAGAAGTTAAGTTAGTAGAAAATGACAAGCAATTAAGATTTCAAGATAATAATAAGATTTTGGATAACATTCTTAGCACTCAAAGGTATCCCTCCATTAAATCTAATATTCTTGGCTTCTATGAAACTATTAAAGGATAATCTAGTTCATAGGCTTGCACAAGGAACTTGAAGGATAACATTGAAAAATTTGAAATTCTTGATAAAGAGATAAAGAGTCAACCAGACCAACAAATGAGGAAAGTGAATTTCAAAGGAAATCATCTGCTCCTAACTATAGAAGTACCAATCAATTCTCTCCTCTGGACAATGATATTGAATATTTTATCAGTCATAACTTAGGAGAATTTTCATCGAATTATAGAAGAAAATTCATAGGAAGATCATAAGCTCCTAGGTACTAAAGTTTATTCAAGGGATATTATTTTTACTTGTAACATATTTGGTCACAAAGCTATTTATTTCAGTAGGAGGAACATGAAACCTAAATATTATAATTCATTTCCTCCCTTTTTTGGTCATGTAAGAGCTTATATTTCTGAAAAGTTTGGGCATGTAGAAAAATAATGTAGGAACATGTCAATGGATTCACATAGACACCAAGTTGATTTCCTCCAAGGAAAGAAACCAAAAAAGAATATTGTTACCTATTGATGGTGATGGAAGCCTTCAACAGGTGCATGTGGTATCCCCGATTTAAATTTTTAATTAGACCCCACACTATTTGGAGTACAAGCCCGAACTTGAATACAGTTGATTGTCGAAGTAATGGGTTTTTAAGGGTGTGCCTTGGTTGCAATGCATGACAGGTTCTAACAAAGTAAAGGAAAAGAGAGAGAACCCCTTGGAAGCTTATAATAACACTTAGCTTGAAAGGGACACACGAGCAGTAAAATAATCATAAGTTAACCTACAAAATGGTTCAAAATATAACCATGATCGAAATAACATAATAACATGTATTCAACAAGATTCATACCAAGGAAAAAAAATAGTACATAAGCATTAGTGTAAATGAAATAACACATATCACAACCATAACAAGAATAGTCTTTCTACATGCACAACATATGTAGGAGGACGTGCCAACTCTGAGCTTTTATTAAATTGAAAGTTCCAAACGTACATACAAAATTGACATATCACTAGCCCCAACAGTGGAACATGAAGCCGACACTTGCTTCTCCAAAGAAATATAATCCTTCTATGCTAAATGAGAATCCAAGGATCTCAACAAAACACCCTAGCTTTCAATCCTAAGACAAAACACTAGCCAGAAGCCCTTTACAAAATGACCTTTCACATTCCACAATTGACACTCAGAATTTTACTTACAAATTAATTAAAAATAGAATATTACAATATTGGTCATACCTGTATAAGAAAAAATTGAGTAGAGTCAACTAAACAAGCCTAATAGGACAAACAATATGTCAAGCTCGAGTTTGGGGAAACTCCAGCTCAACCAGTTTGACTTGTACCTTTTCGGTCACATAGTGATGCCAAGCTTTAATTGTGTAATTACTTCCCCAAACTTTGTGATGGGATTAAGTTGGAAGCAAACTCTTGCCTTGTTATAGACATTTTTGTGCCCTAAAACCCCAAGCATGAAATTTCCATAAACCAAGGGCTCCTAAGTCCCTTAAAGTGTTTTTCTAACCCCTAAAGGAACAAGGTCAACAGATTACAGCTTCTCCCAGAAGTTCTCCATGAGAAACTACTCAGAATTGGTCAAAATAGGATCATTGCAGCTGCTCCACTGGCTAAGTGCGTTGCATCTCACTTAAATACACTGTGAGGGTGCGTTTCATTGCAAAAGTCCCTTCTGTGGGGTGCGATGGGCGAGAAATGACAAATGGAAGTGTCATTCCGCGAGGTGGAGAGGCAATGGAAGGTTCTAGAATCTTCTCCTGTGACACTTGCCTCACTGAATTCGACCAAGGATGAGTAAGAGGCCCTTAGTCTCCAAGTGGAAGCAAGAACTGTCAGAGAGAAGACACTAATAAAATCACAAGCTGACTCATCCCCCTTACAGATATCTATATATGGATCCCTTATCCCGGAGATCTAGAGGCTGGAATTTTGCATATTGTAAGGAATTGCTGTTGGTTTCTAGAGACAAACATCAGATTGTTGGGTGATCTAAGCTTTGTTTAAGGTGAAGAGGGGTTTCTTTGCTGGGAGGTTGATGCTGGGTCGGAACAACTAGTTGTAACTCCTCCTGGATCTTTTCTTGTTTATCAATAAAAGCTATTTGAGTTTTCCTCCATGCTTTTGTATCATTGGTGCTTGTTACATTTGTATGGTCAATTTACATCCGATCCTAGATTGTTTATGATTATAGATCCATGTCTTTGTATAGTACTATGCCTCTGTGATCTTACAGGTACTTTGTGAAGCTGGGCGTGCAAGGGAGTAGGTAGCTAGGACTATCAAAGAAGAGAGGGATCAAATCGAAGGATTAGTGCAAGACAGAGGTTGGTCTTTCTGTTCCTCTCTGTCTATAATTCATAAAGGAAAAACAAAAGTAGTTTTTCTCTGTTTGTTTCTAAGGCAGCTGTCACACCTTAGTGGGATAGAGCAGTTCTAAATAGACACTTTTCCCTGTAACAAAATGGCGACTCCGCTAGGGAACTAATTAGTTTGTTTGTTTCTCATTCTTTGTTGTTTGTTTCATAAACTTACAAGTAGCATTCGAACTGCATTTGCCATAACAAATGCAAAGTAGAAAACTGTTACTTCAATCCGTCTACTGGATTCGTTTATGATTTAAAAAAATGATTCACAAACTATCTGATTGCCCTTGTGATAGCTCTTAGATCCTCCTTAGATCTACCCCTGATTGTTGCATTACTGATTGCTTTTTACTCGGCCAAAACCCAAGAACTGAACTGCAAACTGTGACCCGGAACCCGAACAGAGTCTCGTTTCTGGCCCAGCGTAGGTGCTGTTCAGAGATTCTGAATTTCAGTGCACTTCCCGAGTGGACAACCTGCGCTGCATTTCAGATTCCATGTGTTACAGGTGCACTGATCAGACTAGCTCTGTGTAGCTGTGGCTTCTGTGATTCATTCTTTCCAGTTCTATTCTTGAATCTTGCTGCCTGTGATCAGTATATGTCTGTTTGAAACCCCTTTTCCTTGCTGTTATTCTGCCTCCTTTGTACAAAAGAACTGTAGATGTTTTTGTGTGTTTGTTGTGTCATTTACACTTCTCCTTTGAAAAAGTAGCATAGTCGTATTGTCGTCCTTTGATTTGAATTTGTCGCAAGTGTCGATTTCGATCGTAGGAAAAAGTTTGATTGTTGTTGATGGTCGATTATCCTGTTACTATTGCTTTTGGTCTGAATTTGTAATTTTCTAGTGTCAAGAACAAGTATTTAGTTCAAAATCGTAAGGTGTTGTAATCGTCTCCATTTTTTGATTTCGAAAAGAAGCTTGTTGATATTTGTCGCTTGAAAAGAAATTCAGATTTGTGCATCAACTTTCTTTTTAGCATCCGTATACTAAGAAAGTCGAAAACAAATACATGTATGTGCATTTGCATATAGACAGTCTGATTGGCTTTATTTAGGAAAGTGCATTTAGAGTGTGCTCTTTGCTCTTTGTGAGAAGATTATGTATTTATTTTCCCTAGTAGCTAGGATTTTCATTGCATAAAAGAGATAAAAAGTTTGTTTATCATCTTAGATTGCATTTTAGGAATTACATCTACATCTTGTGGTGAACCCGAAAGGAAAACTTCATAAACAAGATCAACTTAAAATAAATTCAATGAATCTAACAATGCTTTGGAACTTAACGCACAACATTTAGAAGTCTAGGCTAGAGACGTATTCCGGCGTCGTAAAGCCTGGTAACGGTTGTTCTCACTGATGGTTGGGTGATTCCTCCACTTTGAGACGATAAGTGCCAGTACGGACTTGTGCTCCCACGTACCGTCGAGTATATTTTGGGAGACCCCAATAGGATTAATCCTTTATCCATAGGAAGCCGTGTCTGCCACCCTATCGATCGCAATGCACTGAACACTGCATTCGGGAAGATTGACTGCCGTACCGTAAAAAGTATTCTACAGTTTTGCAATTGGTTTGGTACTCCCTCTACCTAGACTTCCAGAGCAGTCCCTTTCATTCCTTTTCAGACTCCTTAACAAAAGAGGTCCATCTGAGCACTTGTCACTTCAGGCTCATTAAAAATCGAAGGAGACTAGAGTCATCTTTTGTTTTTTCTCGACTCTTAAAAACTGAAAAAATAAGTTGTGTCAAAGCATCTAAAATTCGTTTAATTCGGAAACATACTTCCCCTTTATTTTAGTTGATCGAGTAATCCGCAATCATGGAAGAAAGTCAATTGAAACCCCGTCATTCGCGGAGGCTTATGAGTCAACCGTCTTTGTCTCCAAAATTGAAGCCAGTACGGACAAAGCGAACTCGTTTAACCGGTTCCAAATCTCCTATTAAAGTTAGAACAAGTGTTCCAATGACATCAGAGACTACGGTTACTCCAAACATTTCTGGAATCCCTGCCTCTACAGAAGAAGTTCAGCAGCCACAGAAGGACAGTGATACTGATCCTAGTCTGAGAGTAAACACTTATGTTACCAAACTAGTTCCATCTACAACCAGTTCGGAGAGTCTTACTCTTCAAACATCTGTTGCTGCCGATTTCACACCTTCTTCGGCACCAGAAATATTCTACGGACCTGACAGTCTTCCCCTTCCACCTGGTCGATTGCCATAGAAGAAATTGTAGAAGATCCTCCAACAAGTACTCCAACGCAATTTGGAGTCGGGGTCACTCTATATCCTTCTTCATCAGAAGTTAGTCTACCACCAGCGGAAGCTCCTGTTGAATCGCTAGGTAATCTTTTGGATAGACTACAAATGTCTGAGCAACCATCAACATCTAGGACTATGTCGTCTGACACAGCGATGACAGAACTCCCTGCTATGACTCCGACAATGTTCGTCGATATACCATCTGTCCCGACTAGCTCTCAACCGCTAGAAGGAGTCCACTCAGGGGCTATTTCAACAGTATGGTTTATTCCTGTTTGTTCATCCGGAATAATATCCGAAAACTCTTATGTTGAGTCTCAAGAAATTGATCCATTTGGAGGTCAATTTGGGCAGTTCGGCCCCCAAGGGCAAACAATTCCCTTGAGTTCTGGATTACCACCATATGGGGGGCAGTATACCCTTCCATTATCCCCTCCGGGAGGATATCCATACGGGAGTTCACAACCACATTCAGGTTATACTGGAATTACCTCAAGCGGTTGGGTACCTATACTACCTCAACAACAAAGAGTTGTATACTCGATGCAACAATGCTTACCTATGTCAAATATCCCAACTATGCCAGCTATTGTGACGGTGTCGCAAGTTCAAGCGCTGCCTGTTGTATGCCAACCTCAGGTTTCTCAGGTTGTAATGCAGCAACCCCTTGACCCTGCGACTCAACCACAATCGCCGACTGGTGGAATGACACAGGTTCAGACGAATACAATTACCCCTCATCTTGGTCAAACTGTTAGTATCAGTCAATAGCACATGGCTTCACAACCATGGCTAGTAAAATACCAACAACCGCAATTCCAACAAGTATACCAAGGTTCTGAGAAACAAATCTTTGCTAATAGTGGACATCCGTACATTCAAAATGGTCAAAACCAACCATTTTACAATGGTCATGCCCACCAACCTTACCAAACATACCAGCATCAAATGCATTATGCCAGTATGCAAAGACCAACTGCTCAGGCAATCCCATCTTATCCTAGGTATGCTTCACCTAACCTGAATCAACAACTACCCTTTGTGGCAACTTTGGAGTTACCTGATTTAAACCGGTTAACAAACGATCCAATCGCTTACGCCCCTTGGTGGCCAGCGATTCCGCATAAACTTCCATCAAATATTCCTAAATTTAATGGAAATCCGGGTGAAGATCCATCGAATCATGTGATGACCTTTCATCTATGGTGTTCATCAAACACCCTAAATGATGATTCGATAAGACTTCACCTCTTTCAGAGGACGTTAACGGGTCCGACGGCAAAATGGTACATCGAATTGCCTAGAGCTTCGTTCGACAACTTTAGTACCTTAGCCACAACCTTTTTAACCCATTTTCAGTTACCAATAAGGTACGAAACGGGAACATAACTTCTTACCAACTTCAAACAGACAACGACCACTCACATATCTGATCATATACATGACTAGCGACGTCGTCGTAGAATGGTAAAAACGTATGTCCCCGATCAGCTCTTAGCTGAATGGTTTATCAAGTCATTACTGCCTTCCATCACGGAAGATGTGGAAAAGGGGGGAGTCGTAACAGAAGAGCAAGTTATCACTCGTGCGCAATATCTAGACTTGATTTACACTCAATCCGACACGCTCTACGATAAAATACCTGATGCCCCTAGACCGGAATTCTCAAATTCCTCCCCCTCCTAAATCAAACAATGACTCTCATGCCGGTGATGGCGTGATTGGCACAACAGACACGAAATCGACAAAGGCTACATCCAAAAAGGCCCGTAAGATTTCAAGTCAAAATGCAAAAGATGAACTTCTTGCTTCGGAAGTAAATTTCGTATTGACAGATAAAGGCAAAGAAACCAAACAACCAGGAAGCAAGAAGAAAGGCAAAGGGAAGAAGAAGAAACAGGAGGAATCATCACCTGAAAAATCTTCTTCAAACCCTCCTGGAGATAGGAAACCAAAAAATCCATGCTTCATATGCGATGAGGATCATTGGACCGCAAATTGTCCACATAGAGCTGAGCTTAAGAAATTCTTGAAGAATTCAAAAACCTCCGCAGTGTTAACTGATCCGTTTCCAAATCTAGGAACAAATTTGGTTGAAAGTGGAAATGCTTCCCCATCTCAACTGCTAATGTTATTGGTTTCAAAACAGCAAAATGATGCTTTGATATCAACAAGGAAAAAAGATTATGGAAATCCACAGCTGTCGAACAACAAGGATAAAGATCAACCTAGTAGTTCGACAACAACTACGATAGAAGTTGCGCCACCTACCATTTCCGAATTGACGATAAAACCACCAAAGGGAGTAGTACACAAATCGACGTTTAATCCTCGCACTAGAGTGGCACAACATTATAATATAGTGGAAGATTTGGCCCAATCGCCATCCGCTATGTCGACTCTTGAAGTACTACAGGATTGCCCATCCCAAAGGCAGGCTTTATTATCAGCCATTGGTGGGATAGACCCAAAGGATTCCAATCTTGTATCCTTTGACCATAAAGGATACGATCCTCAATTACCAGCTCAACTAGCTTTCCTTGTTCAAGTGAAAGCCCTCAACAAAATTGTTCATCGAACAATTATTGATGAGGGGGCATCTACATGCATTATGTCGATGAGTTGCTGGAAAACTTTAGGATCTCCAACCTTGTCGCGATCTTTGACGACATTAAAAGCATTTGATGGAAGGACATATACCCCATATGGTATTCTAAGTAACTTGAAAGTTGAACTAGGAGGGAAAACGGTAGAAATAGATGTTGAAGTAATCAATGGAAATATTGATTACAACATCCTACTAGGAAGGCCATGGATATATGCTATGGCGGCTGTTTTGTCGACCTATTTTAGGAAGATTGCATTTCCCTTTCAAGGAGGAATTACAATCGTCGATCAACAAAACTTCCTCCCTAATGGTTCTCAAGTTACAGGAAGCATTCCCATGATCCATGGAAGCCCCCATTCGCTTCAAAATATCGGAGTAGGCCTATTAAAAGATCCTATACTAATGGGAACTTTCGCCCTTCCACCTCTAATCAACCTGGCGAAAGTAGCATCAATAGGAACCTACAACATGATATCTTCAAAAAAGATCTCAAAAAATGATATCGACATGGATCATGCAATGGTTTTGCCCCCAAGCCCAATGGAAATATTGTAGCAATCAATGTTCCTAGCATGGGAGGCAAACCCAAATCAACGCTCATCGAGCGTTTGGATAGATAGGTCTAAAGAATATGGTATCCCTTCAGATCCTTGGTCGCAAGTGCATGTCACCGACGAAGGAATTGTCCAATCAATGGTAATTGAAGGAGCACCATGGAATGATTCCCACCATCGTTCCCTTCTTCTTGATTGTGGAGAAGAAACTCAAGATGACCTTTATCATCCTTCAGTCTTTGATTTCCTATCAAATACTGTAAACACGGTGGATTCCGAGCGAAACTTGTCCAACATTGAAGAGACTATCGCCATAAATATCTCGACCAAAACAGATGTTGTAGAGAATATTTATGTTGGCAAATGTTGTTCTCCTTCAGAACTGGAAATATATAACGCTCTTTTTCGCGAATTCAGAGATGTCTTTGCTTGGTCATATAGTGAAATGCCAAGCATTGACTCGAGTATCGTTGAACACGAAATTAAGATGTATCCAGATGTCAAACCAGTACGACAACGGCTACGGCAGGTGCACCCCAAGAAAGCCGCTACCATTAAGGCAGAAGTTGAAAAACTTCTCCATGCTAGTTTCATCTACCCGGTTCCTCTAACCGATTGGGTATTGAATATTGTCCATGTTATGAAAAAATAAGGAACAATTAGAGTGTGCGTCGATTATAGGGATGTAAATCAAGCTTGTCCAAAAGACAACTACCCTACACCCTTCATTAACCAGATAATTGATGAATGTGCCGGATGCGAAATCTTTTCATTCATGGATGGATTCTCTGGGTATAATCAAATAAATATCCGCCCACAGGACCAGTCAAAGACTGCATTTATTTGTCCATGGGGCACATTCGCATATCGAAAACTACCCTTTGGTTTGAAGAACGCAGGGGCGACGTTTCAAAGGGCAATGAATTATGCCTTCCATGACATCAAAAACATCGTTCAACCATACCTCGATGACCTTCCGGCTCATTCGCAAAAGTGGACTGATCATCCGCAACATTTAAGAGCGATATTTCTACGTTGCCGACACTACAAGATACGACTCAATCCACACAAATGTGTATTTTGCGTCAGTTCTGGTCGTTTACTTGGCTTTGTAGTCTCGAAGGACGGGATTCATCTCGACCCATGTAAGGTCCAGGCAATCATAAATTTGCCTCCACCTTCGAATTTGCTTCAAATTCAGAAACTCCAAGGGAAAGCAAACTTTCTGAGGAGGTTCATTCCAAATTACGCCGAACTTGCTAAAGGTTATACACGTCTTTTGAAGAAGGAAGTGCCCTTTGTCTGGGATCAGGTTGCACAAGCTTCCTTTGATGCTTTAAAATAATCACTAATGAAAGCATCATTAATGTATGCTCCTGATTATCAAAAAGATTTTAACCTGTATCTGGCTGCAGCGGATACGACCATCGCAATGGTTTTAGTTCAAGAAGTCGATGGAATTGAACATCCTATATATTATTTAAGTAAAAACTTAAATGATACAGAAAGCAAATATTCTTATGTTGAAAAGCTAGCACTTGCAGCTTTTCAAGCGATACAAAGATTTCGACACTATGTCCTCTTTCGGAAAACTACCATTCTGTCAGATTGCAACCCCATGACTTATATATTGTCGTGACAGTTGCTGGGGGGAAAATATTCAAAATGGATAGCAATCCTACAAGAGTTTGATCTAGAATTTGTAAAATCCAAGTCAAAGAAAGCTCTAGTTTTCGCAGAATTATTGTGTGATCTCCTATCGTCGTCCAACGATGACACATCTGAAGAAACAATCATGGACAAAAATCTGTTTCTGATATCTGCAAGCAATGAGTGGTATGGGGATATAATCATTTATCTCCAAACCCAAAAATACAGGCCAAACACCTCCCACTCCGAACAAAACGTATTCAATACCAAGCAAAAGACTACATGATCGTCGGTGATACACTTTACCGTCATCGTATCGATACAGTTCTGAGAAGGTGCCTCACCCATGAGGAGGCCGAAAAAGTCCTGAATGATTGTCATTCAGGCACATGTGGGGGGCATCAATCCGGATATGCTACAACGCAAAAAATCTTACGAGCAGGATACTTCTGGCCAACAATGTTCAAAGATTGCATAACCGCAGTCAGAAGTTGCCATGCTTGTCAAATTTTCGATAGCAAAACCAGAAGACCACTCGCACCACTGTAGCCAATAGTGGCTGTTGGGCCATTCGCCAAATGGGGCATCGATTTCATGACATGTAACCCCACCTTGATCGGGGGGCATGGGTATATCATAGTCGCAATTGACTATTTTACCAAATGGGTTGAGGCGATGCCTACATTAGATAATACTGGTGAAACAACCGCCCTCTTCTTTTTCAATCATGTAGTCGCCAGATTCGGCGTACAACAGGCTATAGTCATAGATCATGGATTGCATTTTCGTAATCACATGATGGTCGAATTAGCTACCAAACTAGGGTTGTCTCACGACAGCTCTACTCCAAAAATATATATGACTGTTTATGGTTTACACATAATGTTCTGTAACCAAGACAAAATCGGTCAAATGGCCACAAAACTCAAAATTCGAGGGGGCACCCTAGTCTAATGATGCTCGTGATAGCAAGTCACAGCCTGTGCGATCATGGGTAAGAGACGAGTCCATCGTCTGGGCACACCAGTAGTATGCCACTATAACCTCAAAGGTAGCTCGTCAGTCCTCACATCTGGAATACCAAGAGTGAGGCCCTCAACCTGCTCCTGTAATGCTGTGAGAGTCTCGGCCATGTCGAGGTCACGAAGGATAGCCCTTCCGACGGCCTCTCCTGCTGGGGCAGCAGCTGGTACTCTCAGGCGAACTACTGGACGAACAGGACCAACATCTGCATGTACACATGAGTTTGATTAAAGTCTTGATAGAATAAAGCACAAGGACATTATAAACGAAAAACAATAAACAGGAATATGGTCAAAGATTTTACCAATGGCACCCCACTGTTCGCCATCCGGCAGTACTAAATCTGGATTACCCCGGAAGTCCATGCCAGCGTATGGATACTCGGAATAAACCATCTCCTGACGATCAAACAACCTGAAGAAAGTATCAGAAAATGAAATCTGATACTGGCCAGCATGCCTAGACATATGGTCAACCCATCTCTGCATACGTGGTTCAGTAGGAGAAGGTAAATCAAGTGAAATATACTCCAGCTGCATCAGTGGTATCTTCTCCAAGGCAAAGGCGGTCAAAATAGAACCGTACCCAAAGTTCTTCAACCTCCCGCTCTTTATCTTGGTCAATTGTTCTTTCATCACAAGAAGTACTGCGTCGCACCAGTTGAACACCTTCGGTTGGAGGCATTCCAAGGCATACTGCATGTAAGATCGGTTGGCTACATGAAGAGCCGCACCACCGGCCATCCTACCAAAAGTAAACAGAATAGTCCTGAGGGACCTGTCAGTGACATCACGGATGATGATCTTGCCGTCTTTACTCGGCTGAGATCCTTCTCTGCAGTACCAGCGAACATAATCTCTCACAGAGTTGCCTCCCCGGGCCGAACCTGATAAAGAGATGGGGGCACCCTGCCTCGACAAGCCAGTCAAGAAATAGATGTCTACTACAGTCAAGGGGATAGATTTGCCCTTGATCTGGAAAACCTGGTTGGTAGGATCCCAAGCATCGAGCAAATAATGCAGTAAGTTGATCTGTTGTCTCATGCTAGAAATGCGGAAAAACTTCAGCAAGCCACAGTTCCGTAGTGCATTTACTGTAACTGGATCATGTAGGGAAAGCATGTCTTCTTCTTCATGCTCACGTTCTCGCCATGTAATAGTCATCTTACTCCAAAGATCTCTGAAAAACAAACAAGAGAAGAGTTAGATCCTGATTTTGGTAAGAAACAGGCAAAATTTCCATCAAAAATTGTGCACAAAATTCCTTCTCTGCACCCATCGCACCTACAGCAGTGCTCTGGGTGCGTTGCATGTCAGATGCCCTTCAGACTGGCCAACATTCAACGCACCTTTTGATACACAGAAGGTGCGCTGAATGCAGAACGAGTTTTTCAAACCCTAGGGGCTTAGAAAAACTAGTAATCAAACGCAAAATGCAAAATGGAAACCATGAAATGAAAGAGCTTAGGTTTAGCTCCTACCTGGTCCAGATGGCGCCGAGAATCGTCCACAGAATCTCCCGAAATCAGCTGATGAAAATCAAAGGGGGAAAGCACCTCCAAAGTTCCAACAAACCAAAGTTCAAATGAAATGGTAAAATGAGAGGTAAAAACTCTTTTTCATTACTTTTTACGTAGTTCAAAGTAAAATATTAGTGTTCTAACTCGTTTTCAAGCATATATTGTTCATTTCTGACTAGTTTGATGAAGCAGTTAAAGATACAGTACAATCTTTGAAAGAACATAGCTATTTATGGTAAAATCAAAATGGGACCATTTAATCGAGAAGTTTTAGCACATAGTTCAAGCTCGTTAAAAAATAAACATAAGACAAGAGCAAATGTTTCCCCTCGCGTTTAAGCTCGTTAAAAAATGAACTATTCCCTGGTAAACAACCATCGTGAATGTAGTACTTCAGCCGTTAAAGCCTTGGTCGTGTTTGCACCGTCACCTCCACTTTTTCATTGGCTGATCGTTCACCTCCATTTGATTATTTACCCATTTTGAGGAACAGCTGCAAAGAGTGATTTCACTAGCCATACTTGTGACAATGATTTGATTGGAAAATTCCAAACCTTACCTGGAATCAGCTGCTACCCATTTTATCACTCGTTCCTCAAAAGACAAGTCTCCTTTAAGCTTTTTTCAACTGACTCGTAAAATATGAAAAGATTTTCGAGCCATTGGCCTCTCCAGCTCGTTAAAGGGACAGGAAGTGCTATCCCTCCTCTAGATTTTAATCTTTTTGGACTTGAGGGATTATTACATAAAAATATCGAGTGCTTGTTTTGTTCGGCTCGTTAAAAGTATCGAAAATTCATCCCTTCTATATTGTTTTATACTTTTTCGGACTTAAGGGATTAGATGACGAAAAAGGAATTTTGGAGTTACCTTTACGTTCCATTTCAGACTCTCTAAAATTGAAAAGGACGGAGTTATCTTTGTCGTTAAACTCGTTAAAAAGAATAGTGACAAACTTGTCTATAGACGAGAACGAGTTTCACTATCGCTAGGCTCATTAAAACATAGCGATTGCTTTGCTCGAAGGGCAAATTATAGAACAAGCATATGTTATCCTCCTCAAGCTTGACAAAAATAAAGAGGTACTAGTCAGCAATGACTGGGAAAAAATTGGGAAGAAAACTCAAAGAAACTTTGTTGGTAGCAAGTCGCTCTTGAACATGACACTTCCACTCCGTGTCCAAGTCGGGTTGGGTTGTTTCATTCACCGGTCACATCACCATGGTAATGCCATACCATCCACATTTGGGGTTAATGCTACCAATCCATCACATCAGTGTCGCCGATATGTTCAAGAGAATTCATTCAGTGAATTCACCTGTGTCTCACCCACTACCATACATTATACTCCATTATTTCATGACCGCCACCCTGAACCTTATATCACCAGATCGTTTTCACCTCCATTAAAATCATTTGCTCCGTTCCGTGTCATTGATGTGGGATTCATTAAGGCCCTCCTGTGATGGATCACTTCTTGTCGACATTAGCCCATTATCCGAGAAGTTGATCTAGGAACACCCCATTCAGTACTTTGAAGCTTGCATGCCTCAATGGCAAGTTTCTCACTTCCGGCGATAGGTTTACATCAATGGCCTTTGACCGAACGATTTTTCGTGGTGTTCGACACCAAGTCTTTTATTCACACAACGTGAATTGTACTGCAGTACCTTGAGGGTCATTATCATTATCGGTGATTCCTCTCTCGCTTGTTAACAGTTTACATCATTGACTGGTAATCAAGCGATGTCTTTCCATGTTCTACTTCAGAACATTTCTCACATGGATCGACTTGTACTTCGAGTGAAGATCGGACGAGATTGAAGACCCCGGATCTAGTTTCATCCATCCGGGATGCGATATATATTCATGGAAATAAAGGAATTAAATGTACATCATTGCTGCACAGATAATCATCCACTCAAAAGGATGATGGCTCTATCAGAATCATCAGACTACACCCAGACGATTGTCTATCCTATGTACATGAAAATAAATTTATAAAGCTGAGCATGGGAATGCCCGCCTCAGCTAGATCATGAAAATATTATGAAGATAATGTACTGTATTATATCTTATTACAGGTCTCCTCCCAGATTGAAAGAACTTCGGATCCTCATAATAACGCATTTCACCCGACACCAAAAGGTTAACGGCCTCATACTTTAGGGGCAGCTGTTATAGACATTTTTGTGCCCTACAACCCCAAGCATGAAATGTCCATAAACCAAGGGCTCCTATGTCCCTAAAAGTGTTGTTCTAACCCCTAAAGGAACAAGGTCAACAGATTACAGCTTCTCCCAGAAGTTCTCCATGAGAAACTACTCAGAATTGGTCAAAATAGGATCATTGCAGCTGCTGCACTGGCTAAGTGCATTGCATCTCACCTAAATACACTGTGAGGGTGAGTTTCATTGAAAAAGTCCCTTCTGTGGGGTGCGATGGGCGAGAAATGACAAATGGCAGTGTCATTCTACGAGGTGGAGAGGCAATGGAAGCTTCCAGAATCTTCTCCTGTGATACTTGCCTCACTGAATTCGACCAAGGATGAGTAAGAGGCCCTTAGTCTCCAAGTGGAAGCAAGAACTGTCATAGAGAAGACAATAATCAATTCACAAGCTGACTCATCCCCCTTACAGATATCTATATATGGATCCCTCATTCCAGAGATCCAGAGGCTGGAATTTTGCATATTGTAAGGAATTGTTGTTGGTTTCTAGAGACAAACATCAGATTGTTAGGTGATCTAAGCTTTGTTTGAGGTGAAGAGGGGCTTCTTTGCTGGGAGGTTGATGCTGGGTTGGAACAACTGGTTGTAACTCCTCCTGGATCTTTTCTTGTTTATCAATAAAAGATATTTGAGTTTTCCTCCATGCTTTTGTATCATTGATGCTTGCTACATTTGTATGGTCAATTTACATTCGATCCTAGATTGTTTATGATTATAGATCCATGTCTTTGTATAGTACTATGCTTCTGTGATCTTACAGGTACTTTGTGAAGCTGGGCGTGCAAGGAAGCAGGTAGCTGAGGACTATCAAAGAAGAGAGGGATCGAATCGAAGGATTAGCGCAAAACAGAGGTTGGTCTTTCTGTTCCTCTCTATCTATAATTCATAAAGGAAAAACAAAAGTAGTTTTTCTCTGTTTGTTTCTAAGGCAGCTGTCACACCTTAGTGGGATAGAGCAGTTCTAAATAGACACTTTTCCCTGTAACATGCCTCCATTGCATCTAGGTACACAGTCTTGGAGCCAATTTGCATTTCCTTCTTTAACAAGAACAACATGGTGTTTATCTTGGCAGGGCCACCAATATATTTTTTGTTCACCTCTATGCCTCCCTTGGTAGCGATCTACTTTTATTGGTCCAAGTATTCCTCCACTTCCTTTGTTTACCTTGTTTTCACCTTCAAATGCAGTGAGTGTGTTGAATGAAGGGATCTTGTGTGACTTCACCACGAAATCCACACTATTATACAACCGTGTGTGAGAGGCATGAATGTTGGTGATGAATGAGCCAAGTTGTTTCCTACCTTTGATAAGCATCCACACCTCTAATTTCTCCAACTTAGCTTGCTACCTTCTCTTCTTTACAAACTCAGGAGGCGCACCTTTGTAGTGCATTCCCACTCATGAACAGTAGTGATGGATATATGAACAAACTTGAGGGCTTTAGGATTCTCTTTACATTTCTGTTGCATGTCATGAAAGTGGAAAATTACTATGTGCATGGTGACTAACTTCTCATAGAGGTTCATCACGGTTTCTCCTCATGTCAATACTTCACCAAGTATAGCTTCCTTGAGTTCTTCTAAGTACATATGTGTGAGAGCTTATTTATGAACCTCTACTTGGAGTTGTTCAATCTATTGCTCTTCCTCTTTTAAGTTCTTTTCCATCTGTCTATTCTCGGCCATAAATACTTTGTCTTTGACTTAGAGGCTCCTACAAAGGCTAAGTTGGCTACGAAAATGGCTTCTAGATTCTTTCTGGTATCCATCATGATCACCTTTTCTTTGATAAAGGAAGGATGTGTGAGGTCATCTGGGAAGTGCTTATTTATTTCTTGCACACTCTTCTTCTGCAAATCATCAAAAGTTAAACTATAGATATCCATCATTGGACATTCACCAAGAGGAGAAATTTCCTCTTCCTCACCTCACTCTTTCCCTTCTATAGGAGGATGGGGAGACTGAGTGGTGATTTGTTCCATGTAAGGAATGAGATCAACATCCTAATTTTGATGCTCTGGTTCCACCTCCATATCATGGACCACTATTATGTCTTCAATTTCCTAGTTAGTTTCTTTGTCCTGCATCTGCTTACTTTCTTGTTCAAGTAGCCAACTATGTTCTTCTTCTTCATCTTCCTTTTGTATTGTCTCTTCCTCTTCTTTCTTTCACCTTTCTTCTTCTTTTCATTGCATCACTTATTTTTATTTATTTTCTTTCTCTTCCTCTTTCCTAAATTCTTCCTATTTCTTCTTTTGATTCCTCTTCCTTTCTACTATTATGGCTACTTTCAATATGATTGGGTCTGACTTCCATTTGTAGCTCTATTATTCTGCTAGAATATGCGCAACGTTTCACTTCTGCTTTCCATGCACTTGGTTGTGCCTCTATAATGGTTTTACTTCCAGAGTTTCTTCTTGCTGAGGGTTAAGATTCGATGTACTTGTAAAGCTTACTAGGGCACAGGGCTTGGAAAATTTATAACAACTATTAATATTTTCCTCCTCCAGTCTAAAAAAAGTTTGGCTTGGCTAGTTTAAATGTATTTTTGTACAATATTGCTTGCAAATACTCTTTGGATCATATAGGTGGTATTCCATAAGACCAAAATTGAACTTTTCTAACTCTTTTCCGCTGGTCTCTGCAACCTTCAGGTTTTTAATCTCGTATCTTCCATTTTTCAAAGGAAGAGTGGGCTAAGGTGCTTTCTTCCTCCTATACAAAACTATTGAGAATCCTGTTGAAAGATGATAATCTACTTCATCCATGACCAATTTGTCAGTGGCATACTCCGACAACAAATGTGAATACTTTTGACCAGCAAACACCCTAAGATAAGTGTCATCCAATGAGGAAAATGTGAATACTTGGGACATGCAAGGGGGATCTTCCTCAAATATCATCTTGTACATTGGTATGAGGAAGTGATGAGACACCTTCTCCACAACTCCCATCTAGTTGCACTCCAAAATAATATTTCATTAAATATCTACAACAAATTCCTTCATTGACCAAGTCTAATTCATGTTAGGAAAGCATTCTGAGCACATATCACATCTAGTAAGTATGTGGAAATGTATAATATGCCATTTTTACCCTTGGCGGGGTTCTTGACATTGGTTACATGGATATTTAACTATCGAACCAACAAGCCTAACCAATCTAATGTTTTCCCATCATTAACCACCTTATGTAGTAAGAATTCCCATCCTTCGAGAAAGGTCTCAGTACTCTTTTGACCATACATTCAGAAGGATAAAACTATAAAGTACTGAAATTATTTTATGATATATTTGTTCTTGTAAGTGTTGTTCGGTGTCTTTCATAATTTGGATGGCTCTTTCACTCAACCTTTGATGACATGTTTAGTGCTCAGGTAGTTGGTGACTACGTAGAAGTGAGAATCCATGTAATTTTTTGGCAAAGAAAAACAATACATAAGCTAAAAATCATGTGCCATGAATGAGGAAATCCTTTGTCCACTAGCACGTTTGAGGGTCATTCTCTTTGAATTCGTATTTGATAAGATCCACTTGATAATGTATGTGAAAGAGAAAAGCAGATACCTGTATGCAATATTATGTAATCCTAACTTATGGACATTAATATAAACATGTTTATCTTCAAGATTTGCTTTATAATTAGTCATCCTGAATGCATATTTTACTATGTGCCATTTTATGTTTGAATATTTCTCAATGAATAATTGAGTGTTTAAGAAAATTGGCATGGTGACTAGGTTACTTTCAAAATTTTCATGGGTGATACTTTATGTAGTGTCTTTAGAGGCAGATCTCTTTGGTTCCATCATGACAGTAACTTACAAAGAGAGATAAGCTCAAACGTTTTAGTACCTATTTCACAAGATGCACTCATGGCCAACACAATTAGCTCAAGAAAAATAATCTATTTTGCAAGATGAAGATAGAAACTCAAAGAATGAAGGTAAATATTTCACAATTTCTAAAATGAGGTTGAGAGACTGAGCTCATGAACTACACATTATGATGTCTCAATAGACAAGGTGACAGCTAGAGTCCTTAGACTGCGTAAGCCTCAATGGCTAGGGCTAAGGGAAGAGGCTTGGAACTTTGTAATGCATAATTGGGAAGGCCAGTTACTATGCATTTCATAGTCTCAAAGGCCAAACATGAAGCTTATCTCTCGTGAATGTGAATTGCACAGTTAAGGAAGGAAATTTCTAACCATGATTAGGAAAGAAGAATTGGCATTTCTAACCCGAGAAGGAGAGAAAATAGTGATAGATATGAGTGTCAGGGAAAGGAGGAAAGTATATCAAGCTATGGGGAAGATAGATCAGTGAAAATTAAGTTCCAAAAAAAAGCATTCAAGAGGAAAAATGAACATGCACAAAGTGACCTAATAGGGGCAAGTACTGGTGTGAAAAAACAATAAATGAATGCAACACTTGGAAAATGTGAACGATGGACCAAACCAACACTTGCATAAGATAATAATAGTTAAAAAACCAACTACTATGAAGAGAAAGAGGGAAAATAACACTTATAGAAGCAAAAGTGACAAAAGCAATAGAAAAAGTGACAAAAGATGACACATGTAAAGGTTACCCAAAAAAGCATCGAAAATTTAGCCAAAAGCTCCTTGATCTCCTCTAGAAGGCTATATATCCAAGATCGAATGTTAAAATGAGCTCTAGGGGTGTTTATTAAAACCGCCACTTGTTTGAAATTCATAATTATCAACTTAGTGGATTTAACCTAAAATTAATTTGGAAACTCCTAATTTTTAGGAATGCCAATTTTTCTTTTCCTCAAAACTTCCCATTAACATTGGCGAAAGGGATTGTGCAATTCTGAAGCTCAAGGGCTTGTGCAATTCCATGCCTCAATGAATTGCACGGTTTCTGAGAGGAGGAGAAGCTCTTGTGTATTTTTTGAGCTCAAGATGGGCCTTCCTTCCATGATTACGTAGTTCAGATCCTCAATGTGCAATGCAATTTCCAAAGATAGTGGGTTGCGCATTTCCTAGAGGGAAGAAAAATAGTGCTGCAAGGTCAAGGTAGGAGATGGATTATGTTTGAGAATTCTTAGTTAAGGTCAAAAAAGCACATCACAAGAACTACATGCAAAGATATGTCTTCAACATCCAACAAAATACTTTATGAAAATGAAATATGGGTCCCTGTGGACAGAAGGTAGGACCAAAAATGAAGGAATGTGAAAAAATTTAGAGGGGGGTTGTAGAAAATAGAAACTTGGTGACACACTAGTAGAACACCAACTCTTTGTATGGGTATTATCTCTTGTAAACCAGGTCTAACTCTTCAAGAAGTATTTTTCATTTCATCGATCACCATAGATTATTTACTTAGCTTGAGTTATAAAAATAACCCTTACCATTCTCTTCATCGATGGCACACTAATAAATATAGGTCAAACATAATTGTTTATATTAGAGATGAGGAGTATATAGATACACAAGTGAAAAAGGATTATCAAAGTCTTGGTTTTCATCTCTGGTGTTGCTCTGTTTCCAGCAAGCCTAGACAGTACCTCGACGGAGTCACTTCAGGAATGAAAAATTGTTCTGCTACCAACAAGCCAGGACAATACCCTGATGGAGTTTCTTGCTTCACCTCCTTTCACATGAAGCCTTTCTCTTCTTTCACCCATATTTATTTTTATATTTGTTCATAAAATTGTGCATCAACACTTATTGATTTCATGGGGAGGAAGAGGAATCCTGACTTATTGAGAACATAAAAGGTTTTCCCTTTAGAGAAGGATAGTTATACAACTATGAAATTCAGTTCAATTGTTTAATTTTCCTTCCCTCAATAATGTACTCGACGTAGTTGAAAAATAAAAATTGACCAGTCATAAAAACCGATTAGAGTAGGTGGTACTAGTTATAGATTCAAGCATCACAATTCCACTAAGGTTCTCTCTGAGAAAGAACGTATTTTCCATCATGGTATCATCAACTAAAGGGTGAAAAGCCCATTCAAAGAGAAGGAATAACATAAATCTAAGCATTGAGTTTCATACAATTTCCTCTTGAAATTCACAATGCTTGCTTCGAAAGTCAAACACAGTCTCATGCGGAAATATATTATAGATGAAAGAAAAGAGGGGCCAAGACAACAAAGCAAAAGAAAAACAATTGAAATAAACTAATCGTAGTCCTAAACTAACTAAAGATAATCCATGCTCATGTAAAATGGAACTTTCAATGTAACCACCGAAGCATTAACTCACATGTGTAGGTGAAGGCATTAATAGCAAGCAAAATTATCAAGAATAATTGTCGATGAGAAAGATAAAAAGAGAAATGTTGCAACCGTGGGGGCTTCACTCAATGAACCTCTAACATAGCACATGCGTTCATGGCATACTAAAAAACAACCTTAATTTGAATAAAAATACCTCTAAAAGTCACATTATTTAACCCCCTACCAATATGAACCCAATACACCTTACCAATTTAAAAAACCACTTCTTTCACTAGATATTGTAGCTTTCAAATATTTAATTAGCATTTTGTGTACCCCTTTATATTTTTTCATTAACTTTGAGCTCGATTTTTTATACTTGTCAATATTAAAACCCTTTACCCCCTATTATATGTTCAATATATTGTGTCATTTTTTACTCAATATACATCCCCCAATATGAACCCACGTGTTATGGTATTTATCCCCCAGTGAAACACTTGTGGTTGTAACATCCAAAGACCGAAAACACAAGGAGAAAAATATAACAAGAAAGTGTATGCTAAAAAATTTTAGATGCATTGTGGCTTTTGTGCACAGTTCAACAAGTTGTCATGCTAAATCATTCTTATGAACTTTGAAAATTGGAAAACATAAAGAAAATAAAAAACTTGTGTTTTGTAAAGGCCTTTCTAGCTATTGATTCCTCTAATGATTGAGCGATAGGATCTTGAAAAATAAGAGAAAGATGTGAAGATTGCGAGATAGATTGATTTTCAACTTTTGCGATCAACTGATGAGGATTTTTTGGAGACAAGGTACTATCCTTCATGTTTGGGACTAACATCAAGACTGCAAGAGCTTGACATAACCGTCAATGTTGGTTGAAGTGCCTTGACAGTTTGCAGTAATTCTAAGGCATCAGAAGGTAGATCATCAAAGGATGGTGGCTTATAATAATCCATAATGGATGATACACAGTCATACATAGATGATCCCATGAATAAACCATGACAACCTTGATTAGAAATTTCTTCGCTTGGAAAGGTGGAATCCTTATGATCTGATGAATCATAAGAGGGGAAGATTGAAAAAAAAGGGTTTCAACCTTTGTTTCTGCAAACTGATCAGATGATGGATGAGAGAGATCAAAAAGTGAATATTTTTCCTCACCCTATTCTAATATAAAACTGACATTCTGACATTCTTAACTGTAATTAACCTTCTCAAAAGATAAATCAACAAAAGATGTGATAGTTGCGACAAGGTCGCGGAAAATATCAAGATAATGAGGGAGAGGTGATAGAGAAATAAGATCATCTTTCATTACAAATTCATGATTAGAATTGAAATACCACATATAGTTATGAAACTAGCTCAGTAAAAGATAGAAAAGATAGATCAACACCTTAGAAATAAGCCCCTTCAAGGGGGCAACCTCCTTTACATTACACAAATGAACAATTCTTAGATGATTCAAATGACAAAACCTCCTTTCTATATATAGGAGTCTACGGGGTCACAATATAACCAAGCCGACCTAATAATAATAATATAAAGGCACAAAAATAACAATAGAGGGATTCTATGGGGCACAATAATAACAATATGGGGATAATAGGGGCACAATAATAAGGGATACAATGACAATAGTAATGGGGGGATCACTAATATTATAGGGACCTAACATGCCCCTCTCCTTCAAAAAAAGTGTTTTCCTCAACGCTTGAGTAGTTCTGGATGCTTCTGTATAAAATTCTCATCCTCCCATGTGGAATCTTCAATGGGTAAGTTCTTCCACTTGATGAGATACTCTGAAATTGATCTATTTTGTAGCTGTCAATTTCTTGTTTCTTTGAATGCTTCAGGTTCCAATATGATTTTTCCTTCCTCATCAAGTTCTAGCAATATTGTTTGAACTGGAAGCTTGTCACCTATAACATTCTTTAAGCATGAAACATGGAAAACTGGGTGCACTTGAGAAGCTGCAGGAAGCTCCAATTTGTATGCCATAGTACCTATCTTTTGCAACACCTTGTACGGACCATAATACTTTGGTGATAATTTGTTATCCTTATTAGCTTTAATGAGGGACATTTGTTTATATGGCTATAGCCATAGGAATACCCAATCACCTACATCAAAACTTCTTTCATTGCAATGTTGATCTGCCTGCTGTTTCATTCTATTATGTGCCAAGGTGAGGTTATCCTTTAAGAGTTGGAGAACTTGTTGTTGATGCTTGATGTGATCTTCCACTGCTTGAACCTTAGAATTTTCTCTTAAATATGATGTGATGGATGGTGGATGATATCCATAAAGTGCCATAAATGGGGTCTTTTTTTTTGTAGTATGGAAGGAAGTGTTATACCACCATTTAGCCCATTGTGTCTATTTATCAGATACAAAGCAATGAATATATCCTTCCAAAAATTTGTTTACTATCTCAGTTTTCCCATTAGATTAAGGATGAGATGAGCTATGAGCTAACTGAATACCATGACAAGAAAATAATTATGTCCAAAAATTTCCAGTGAAAATGGGATCTCTATTACTTACAATAATCTTTGGGTTTCCATGTAGCTCTTGAATTGTTTCCATAAATGCAGTCAAAATTGTACTCACTTTAAAAAGGATGAGATAATGCACAAAATTGTGCATACTTGGTAAGTCTGTCCACTACCACGATGATAACACTATTTCCTTGGGACTTGGGTAAACTTGTGATAAAATCCATTAAAACCTCCTCCCAACGTTGGCTTGGAATGGATAAAGGTTGTAATAGTCCTGGAGTCTTAATTTTTTCAACTTTATTTTGTTGGCAAACCAAAAATTTTGCCACAAACTTTTGAATATCCGATTTAAGGCCATCCCAAAAAAAATCCTTCGTAACCCTATGGTAGGTTTCTAGAAATCCTCAGTGTCGTCCTAAGGGAGAGGTGTGCAATTCCCTAAGAATATTTTGTTTGAGTTGGGAATTCTTACATAGGTATACCCGATCCTTGTACCATAACGAATCATTTTTCCAGATAAATGTATCAGATGTACTGGAATCTTGATGTCTCTTTTGAATGAGTGCCCACACTTCCTTGCCATTCTTCCATTCATCTCTTGCTTCGTTTATCCAATCTAGTTGGATAATAGAAATAGCACAAAGAAATGCTTCCACATCCTCATCCTTTCTTGAGAGTGCATGTGCCACAACATTTTGCTTCCCTTTTTTGTAGATGATTTCAAGGTCATAACCAAACATCTTTGTGACCCATTTTTGCTACTCTTCTGAAGATAATCTTTGTTCTAAAAGGTATTTAAGACTACAATGATTTGTTTTTACCTTGAAGTGTCTTCCCATTAGGTAGGGTTGCCATTTCTTAAGTGCATGTAGTATTGCTAACATTTCCTTCTCATAGATAGCTTTGTGTAAATACTTTCCTTTGATTGGATGACTTTCGAAAGCAATGGGTCTTTCTTCTTGCATTAAAACAACATTGATTCCATTTCCTGAGGCATAAAATTCCACAATAAAGGATTTTGTGAAGTCTGGTGTAGCTAAGACTAGTGCTTGGCACATTGCCTCTTTAAGATGTTCAAAGGCCTTCATTGCTTTTGGATCCATGAAAATGCATCTTTCTTCAATAATGTTGTTAGAGGTGCTGATATTCTCCCATAATTCTTAACAAACTTATGATAATACCCTGTCAACCCAAGAAATCCTCGTAGATGCTTTATGGATGTGGGAATTTTCCATTCCTTAATGGTTTTAATTTTGCTAGGGTCTACCTTAACACCTGCATGAGATACAATATGAGCCAGATATTCCACCTCTTGTACTCCAAAGAAACATATGGAGATTTTTGCATGTAATTGTTTCTCCTCCAATAGTTTGAGCACCATGTCAACATGTTGGACATGATCCTTCCAAGACTTGCTGTAGATTAGTATATCATCAAAAATTACTAACACAAATTTTCTAAGGAAGGGTTTGAAAT
Organism: Pinus tabuliformis; assembly: GCA_031772625.1. Lineage (NCBI taxonomy): Eukaryota > Viridiplantae > Streptophyta > Pinopsida > Pinales > Pinaceae > Pinus > Pinus tabuliformis. The sequence continues at coordinate 372,504,212 of CM062811.1, read as the reverse complement.
TGGAATTCATCAAACCTTGAAATGTAGAAGATGCATTAGTAAGGCCAAAAGGCATGACCAAAAATTCATAATGACCCTCATGAGTTCTAAATGTTATTTTGGAATGTCTTCAGTCTTCATTCTGATTTGATGATATCTTGAACGAATATCCAACTTGGTGAATTAAATTGATCCATGCAATTCATCCAATAATTCATCAATGACAGGAATGGGAAATTTATCTTTAATAGTGAGCTTGTTGAGCTCCCTATAATCTGGAAACATGTGCCATGATCCATCCTTCTTGTGAACTAATACTACTAGAGGAAAGAAATAACTTTGACTAGGTTGAATTATACCAGCCTCTAGCATTTATGCAACCATATGTTCAATTTCATTGTTTTTGGCATAGGGATATCTATACGGCATGATGTTTGGAGGAACACTTATTGGAATCAAATGAATAGAATGATCATGATCATGAATAGGTGGGAGACCTTTGGGAGTCTCAAATACCTAGAATGATTGTCCAAGAATTTTTGGAGATCTTGAGAAATAGATGATTTCGATGTGGGAACCTCTAGCGAACATAATTGTGCAATTACACCTCATTGTTCCTTCTTTAGAAGCTTTTTCATACCGTTAGAGCTGATTATCTTTCCCGGTTTCCTTGTAATACCCATTAGTTCAACTTCCTTTCCTTCTACAGAAAATTTCAAGAAAAGTTCTTGAAAATTAAAAGCTATTGTACCTAAGGATTGTAGCCATTGGACTCCTAGTACAACATTAGCACCACCCAGTGGAATTGAAACCATTGGGCTATTCAATACATATTCTCTCATGGATAACTTGATATTATGGTACTTTCCAGAGCAATTTATGGTTCCTCCACTTGCAACCATCACTTGACACTCTGGTGCTGGATATAGGTAGCAATTCAATTCCTTTGCTATCTTACAATGAATAAAATTATGGGTACTTCCCGAATCAATCAACACTATTACCTTTTTCTTCTTGATGTGTCCTTCTATCTTGATAGTTTGGGGAGTGGTAGTTCCAGCTAATGCATTACAAGATATGGTTAGGTTCATTTCTTCTTTATCTAGGGTTTGTTCCTGGAGTATATCCTCTTCTTTTGACATTTCTCATTCCTTTTCTTCCTCCTCTTCACAATCTATGTAGAATAATTTCTTCTCAGAAAACTTATGACCTTTAGTGTATTTGCTATCACAACTGTAACAAAGCCCTTTTGCTCTTTTTTATTCCAATTTTTGTGGTTTCAACCTTGTAGGTTGTGGAAGGCTAGGGGCAACAACACTTCCATCTTTATAGTTGTGAGTGGTAGGCTTCGTGGTTGCCATAATTTTGCTTTCCATTTTTCTTGCTAACCTGAATGCCTTCTCCAATGAATCAAGTTCCCAAAGGTGAACCTCATGTTGGATATTATCCTTTAAAGTCCCTATGAACGCATCAATTCTATGCTCCTTTGGAATATCTTTTACCCTTATGTTCAATTTTTGGAAGTCCTCAATGTGCTTGATCATTGAACCCTTTGGTTTGAGATTTATTAATTGGCTAAAAATGGTGTTGCTTTTTGTATCCTCATAATGTGCTATCATTTATTCCGTAAAAATTGCCTAAGTGAAAATTTGTTTATGAGAGCAAAACCTTCGATACCATACAAAATGATTTGGTTCCAAATATAAAGTTGCAATATGTACTTTTTGTGTGTTTTGCACATTATGGAGATTGAAAAATTGCTCCATCTGTAGTATCCATGCTCTGGGATCCTTGCCATCAAACTTCCTCATATCGATTTTTGGATGGTGGGTCTTCAATCCAACATTAGAGTCTATGAAATCATAATTAACATTGATTTTGTTCTCATCATGAGTTTCCTTTACTACCCTTTCACCATTAGTGACCATTTCTTGTAGCAACTTATTCAAATTTATCTTCAATTCTTCCATCATATCGTCCATGCCATTCATCTTAGTTTCCATCTTAGCATCCATGCCATCCATCTTAGCTTCCATGCCGTTCATCTTAGTTTCCACACCGTCCATCGTAGCTTCCAAGTCATTCATATTACCTTCTATGCCTTTCTTTAGACCATTCATCTTAGCTTCCATGTCTTTCTTTAAACCATCTCTATTATTTTCTGTTACCTTTTGTGCGAGTGAAATATGTTGCGCTTGGTTTCATAATATTGATATATCATGTTGCATTTATTCCTCTTCTTCATGAGTCATGCTAGAGCTTTCAGGTTTCTTACTAGGTGTTTCCATTTTCTTTCTTCGGGGCATCAATTACCAATAATAATGCTTCACTATGCCCTTTGAATTCCTTCAAACTAATTTTTCAAACCAAGCTTATGCAAAAATTTAAAAAATAGACACCTTTGCTCACTTGTATGAGCTCGATATTGAATCTGATGTACCTTTGTACTTTTTGATCTCCCAGTTCTAAAATCATGACCCGCAATAGCCCTCTACATCCTCTTTCCAATGCCACCAGTCTGATCAAAATTGGATTCTCCAAGAAAGAGTTATGCCAAATCTCCCATGGTAACCTGATTATAGACTAGTTCAGTAGAGCAAACTTGTACGACGTTCCTCGTGTCACTGTTTTGACCTTAGTACCTGAAACTGGTACACAGAAAACTATAGGTCATGCTCTTTCTAAAACTTCTTACGAGATTTCAATATAATGCTCAAAACAAAGTTATGATGATTTTCCCCAGGTCACCTGTTTGGAATGTAATTTGGGAGTCTGCAAAAATGCCAACTTCCTCAGATCCTATCTCCGTAAATATAGTGATAAAAGCTCTAAAATTTGTACCCAAAGTTTAGAACTATTTCGTCTCAAATGGGTTTTCCTGTTAGCTTCTGAAATGTCACTGAAAAATAGTTATAGTGAAAATGGCGTGATGACCTGTTTGGAGCATCGAAACCCTAGAATCCAAAGCTCTCATACCAAATGTTATGAAACCATCTCACAAAAAGATAGAAAAGATAGATCAACGCCTTAGAAATAAGCCTCTTTGAGGGGGAAACCTCCTTTACATTACACAAATGAACAATTCTTAGATGATTCAAATGAAAAAACCTCCTTTCTATATATAGGAGTCTACGGGGTCACAATATAACCAAGCTGACCTAACAATAACAATATAAAGGCACACAAATAACAATAGAGGGATTCTATGGTGCACAATAATAACAATAAGGGATAAAACAACAATAGTAATGGGGGGATCACTTATATTATAGGGACCTAACATTTTATGAATCATAAAGAGGGGAAGATTGAAAACAAAGGGTTTCAGTCTTTGTTTCTTCAAACTGATCAGATGATGGATGAGAGAGATCACAAAGTGAATATTTTTCCTCACCCTATTCTAATATAAAACTAACATTATGACATTCTTAACTATCATTAACCTTCTCAAAAGATAAATCAACATAAGATGTGATAGTTGTGACAGGGTCGCGGAAAATGTCAGGATAATGAGGGAGAGGCGATAGAGAAATAAGATCATCTTTCATTACAAATTCGTGATTAGAATCGAAATCCCACATATAGTCATAATGAATGATATTGCAAGTTTCTCGGTTAATAGTAACTCCATCCTAAATTTGATCATCATGAGAACTAAAATAAGTGATTATAATAGGTGGATGTAATAACTCATGGTCAGGACGATCAAAGGAATCAACAGATGGAGGATGATGATAAAGAAAATCATTAGTAAAGTAAGATACACAATCAAAACTCGCATTTGAATTTTTAATATGTGTGGTGGGAGAAGGTGGTGGTAGATGAATAGATGTATTTTCAACTTATCCAACCTCAACCTATGTACATCAAGTCATTTGATGAGAAGAATACGAAGAGTCACTTGGAACAAAAACTTCCTCCGTAGCAGATTTATGAGTTCCATAACCAGTGTATGTTGGGAGGCTTTAGAAATATTCATACTCTGCTGGATTCATCAAAATATGGAAAAGATAATTGAAATTCTATTTCATAAAATTCTGATCGATATCATCCTCAAAAAAATCATAACATAAATTAATAGAACAATTGTGAAAATGTTCAAGAGATTCATCAGCTTCTTTCCTAAAAGAATGACTTTCTTATAAATAGATTCATAATCATACTGTCAATGGAATAATGATGCTCCTTAACAAGATGTTCAAAAGAGAATGGAAGCAGTTGGAAAAGTGTAACACCCTTCTTTAATGCCTAGTTGGAATGTAAGGATGAACAACCTGCAAGTAATATCCTCACTATGGATTTCAGAATTCAAGAAAGTGAGTGGTATGCTAGAGAATGGTTATTCCACCCTCACCATCAAACTTCAAATTTGACAAGTCTTAAATTATCCCTGAGGGCACTTTTAGCTTTGCAACTCTGGAAAACCATGTCGGGGTCAATATTTAGGAAGAAGCCATTTAAAGGATAAGGGAGGTTAGTATAGACTTCACGGGCTTAGCTTGTCATTTGACCCTCCTTCTAGTGCCAAAACCTGGTGATGATGTTGGAATCCTCCAATGGGTGAAGGGGGTCTCTCTCATGTGAAGTCCCAATAAGACCCCACATTGTTTGGAGTAGGAACCCCAACCAGAATATGACTAGTTGCTGGAGTAATTGGTTTTTAAGGGTGTGCCTTGGCTGCAATGACTACATAGATGATGTATACATAAATTTGGTGGAAAAAAGTGTATGGTCTCTGTGAAGTGTTAAGTGCAATACATGAGAGATTCTACCACACTGAAGGAAAAGAGAGTGGGCCCCTTGGAAGCCTGTAATAGTACTTAGCTTGAAAGGGACACATGAGAGGTAAAAGGATCATAAGTTAACTTGAAAACTAGTTCATAAGATAACCATGATCGAAATAACATAACATCACACATTCAACAAGATTCATACTAAGGAAAATGAAATAGTTCATAACCATTAGTCTAAATTAAATAACTGACCTGAACTTAAATAGGAATGCAACAACTTACAAATATAATCATAAACACAGAGATGCAACAAAAAAACACTTCATTTCATTAATAGAAAAACACTGAACTATGCTTACAAACAGAATGGAAATAAGATAGCTCGCGCAATGGTAGCTTATCTCTGAGAAGAGATGTGGCGGCTACATGCCTCTAAACTCAGCTACAATTTGGCTCAAGGGCCTTTTTATTATTGAACAATAAGAGAAAACCCTAAGAAACCAAAACCCTAACCCGAGGAGATGTAACACCAAGAGTTTATGGGGCCCATTGGGGTTAGTTGGGAAGCCAACTTCCTGGGGTCATAACTTCATCATATTATCTCCATTTGACACATATAATACCTCGTTTGAAAGATATCTCTGAGGACTACAGTTGCCAATTCGATTGACTCTAGAATAAATAAAGAATTTTTTTCAAAAAAAAATGTCGTTTAGGGTCTCACAACGGCTCTGAAAGTTCAAGACCCGAAAAATTGCCAATAATAGTAAACTGTGCTACAATTAAGGAAACAGACGAACGTGACTATGGGGTCTATATGGAATAGGTGGGTGGTCACCAATATCCACCTGGATCATTTCTCCCCCATTAGGAAGAAATGGTCCCCATTGTGTGCAGAACCTCCATGAGGTGAGGAAATTTCTGTTGAATCGAGTCCCTGGTGAACCACTTGCCCTGGTGAAGGAGTTGGCCTGATTTGAAAAATCGATATAGTTTTATCTTCTATTGCCGAGTGTCCTTGATCTATGTGTCCATGATCTGGTCAATTGTGTCTTTTTACATGCAGTTCAGGTTGAGCTCTGTTGGTGTGAGTTTTTCAGCAATGTCAGATGTGTCCAACAATGGTGGAAAGTATGGCCGAAGGCGATCTACATTGAACAATGGGTGCAAACCAAGGAATAGTGGGATGTTGAGCTCAAAGGCATTGTCACTGTTGGCCTTGGTGATGGTGTATGACCCATATTAGAGAGGGCAAAGCTTGCGTTGGGGTCCAAAAAGGTGCTCCTTCTATAAATGAATCCAAACTTTGTCACCCACCTAGAAATTATGCGACACTCAATGTTGATCACAACATTGCTTTTACTTAGCATTGGTTCTATCCAATATATCATTGACCCATTGGTGAATTTGTTGAACGTGCTCAATGAAGTTGTTAGCCCTTTCAACTCCAGACTACACATAAGCCGAATCTACCTGAGTGGCTGAAAATGGTATAACCACATCAATGGGGCATAATGGCTAAAATCCCAGACCTACCTGGAAAGGGCTATGGCTTGTTGAGATGTGGAGAGCTGTGTTGTAGTTGTGTTGGACATAGGGGAGACTTTCATGCCATGCGCGTGGAAGCCTCGAGTTGTACATGCATAGAATGTGTAAGATCATCCTATTGACAGCCTCTATTTGGCCATCAGTTTCGGTATAGAAAGTCGTGGACTTAGTAACTTTTGTATCTAGCATCAACTAGAGACTTAACCAAAATGCACTCAGGAATCTATTATCCCAATCTGAGATAATGGACTATGGGATCGCAATGTATACCCACACTCCCTAAAAGAAGAGCTTAGTAGTGGCCTATACTGTGATACTCTTCTTAGAGGCTGCCATGATAACCATCTTAGAGAATCTGTCGACGACCACGAAAACACAATTGTTTCCATGCTTAGTAGAAGGAAGTCCTGGCATATAATCCATGGAGACAGATCCCAAGGCTAACTAGGAGTAGGTAGAGGAGTATATAGCCTTGCTTCTTGATGGTTGGTTTGGAAATGGCGCAAATGGTGCAGGATCTAATGTACTTCCCAACATCCCAATGAAGTTTTGGCCAATAAAAATAATTCTCAAATACCGCCCCTATTTTATCTACTCTGAATTGCCCAGCAACTTGACTATAGTGTGCCTCCCAAATCATCTTGTCATGCTCACTTGAAGGAACAAATATGTGTCCAAAGTGGCATAATAGTCCATCCTAAAGATGAAAATTAGGAACTTTCTTCCCTTCAAGGAGTGTCTGGCATATGTTGTTGAATTCTGGATCGCTCTTGTAAAGATGCGGCCAGCCCGATGTCTCGTGCCCATAAGAGTCGAGCATAGTGTTTAGCGCCATGACTGGTGGTTGGTTGAGGCAATCAATGACATTATTGGTGCTTCCCTTCTTATACTTAATGTTCAAATGGAACTATTGCAGATAGGTGGACCATTTCTGATGGTGATCATTTTCCAACTTCCCTTGTGTCTGTATGAACTATAGAGGTCGATGGTCTACGTCGATGACTGTTTCCTTCCCTAGAATGTAATGCTTCCATTGACCACAACCATGCACAATGGAATACATTTCTTTCTTGTAAGTGGGGTACTTTTGGACTGTGTCTGAAATTGTTTGACTGTGGAAAGCCACTGGATGCTTATGTTGAGTAAGAACTACACCAATAACATAGTCAGAGGCATCTTTCTCAATCTTAAATGGTTGTTGCAGGTCTAGTAATGTGAGAACTAGTGCAGGAAAAAGGTGACTCTTCAACTCAGAGAATTATTGTTGTTGGGTTTCGAAAGGAAAGAACTTTTCTTTCGCTTCGCCCTTGGTAGCTTGACTTAAAGGCCAAGTCATATGAGAGAACCCCAACATGAACCTACAGTAGAAATTGGCAAGACCCAAAAAGCTGCAGATCTTTGTTAGAGTGGTTGGGGCTAGCCAATCCTAAATGAATTGTATCTTGGATGGGTTCACATGTACACCCTTCTCATCAATCATGTACCCCAGATATTCAACCTCGGTCAGGCCAAAGGTGCAATTTTGTAAGATAGCACACAACTTGTTTTGTCGAAGGGTTTGAAGGACAATTCAAATATGGTGGAGGTGCTTTTTCTAGATTTCGCTGAAGATAAAGATGTCATCTAAATACACCACCATGAATGCATTGGTGAAGGGCCACAACATGTTGTCTACATGTCTCATGAAGGTTTCAGGGGCATTCGTCAATCTGAATGGCATGACCAACCATTCAAAAAGGAATTCCTTGTATTTGAAGGAAGTCTTCCACACATCAGAGGGATCGATAAGCACTTTGTAGTAACCTGGCTTCAATTCAATCTTGTTGAAATATTTTTCCCCTTGAGGTGGTGAAGAAGGCCATCAATCTGCAGGATCGGGTACCTATTGGCTGCGTGGGGGCTGACCCAGGTTCAACGTTAGGTAGCCAAACAAATCCATACACTATTGGCCCTTTCAGCATCAGCTCATAGAACATGGACCAAAGCCTCACCCGAAGCAGTATGGGGGATGTTGGAACGAAGTTTCCACACCCTGAGATGGTCATGATGTCGATTTATTCCTCCTATTCCTACTTCCGTGCAAGTTGTTAAGTTCTAAGGCTCCGTCTAGCTAGTGCCTTATTCTACCCTTCAGTATCTCTGGGAAGGAGTATGATTGACCTTCGCGTAGCCATAACCTACGGTTCAGGTACTTTCGTGGTGTTAGAGCAGTGTATCATGCAGATTCCCAAATTACCTCAAGTGTCTTATTTATCTTACTAAACAATCATAGTTAGCATCACGTAAATAGATATTCTTACTTACATTCAATTAACCAACATAAATACATACATTCACACATCACATAATAATTGTAAATGAAATTCATATGCAATAAGACAAGATGCATTAATAGGGAACACAGACATAAAGTTTGTAGAATGATTCTCTTTATTGATATCTTCAGATGATTACAAACTCTATCTGCCTTGCACACACAGTTGCAGGGGTCCACGCACTCAGCTGTGGACTTACACCCTATGCCTCTACGCACTCAGCTATAGAACCCCTACCTACGCTACGACCTGAAACTTAGAATTCTAAAGGATTCCTCCTTATCTCTCAATACTTCTTACTTCTCTACCAAAAACTTATTACTACTTAGAGCTTACTTACTTAGCTTTGTTTATACAATCCCATGGTCCACGGACCATGGGTAGATCTCTACAACTGACTTTACACTTTACAAAATAAGGGCGGACAACCCTTTATGACTCATGACACCTTCGTGCTCCGCGACCACAAAATGCAGAGACTTTACAATTTTATTACAAATTTTGACCCAAAACATGGGCTTTTAGCCCCAAAACTGTCCTTGGTAGATTCAATTTCCAACAATACCTTTTTCAGACAGTGATCTTGTTCAGTGCCCTACAGTCAATACAGAGTTTCCAGGTCCCATCATCCTTCTCTACTAATACAATCTAGCTCCCACAAGATGATGATATTTTATCCCCAAAACGGTCCTTGGGGGAACCCGTTCCCAACAGGCCCCCAACACAAACATCGTGACTCACCCTCGAGTCACTCTGCGGGCATGGAGATCTTAGCACACAGACGTCCTAGCTCAACCTTTATGATCGCAACCTCACCAGTGCACTGTGTGGACGCCTTCTTCGTGTCTTCAACCATTTACTCAATCACTGCTCCTGAATTGTCAGCCTGAAGTTGTTTCTGAGTTACTTGCAGAGTTGCAAGCTTTCCTTCAATAGAGGTCGCAACCACATAAGCCTCATCCATCCAGGGCTTTAGTCACAGCTTAAGCACTACTTCCTTGTGCTACGCTACATCCACCTGTTCTTTTAGTTGCTTAGACTCTTGTAGCTTTTACAGTCTTTCTGTGAGCACGATGGTTCACACTGTGCCTTTCACCTCATCATAGCATTGCTGCAGCTCATGCGCTTCTATCTCTATCCATTGTACATTAGGGTCCTCCTGCAAGCTTGTCATGACCTCGAACGATTGTTCAAAGAGTTGTGTGCATTCTGCTACAACACTGTCAACTGCCGTTGTTTCCTCTGTGATAGCCGTTGCATGTTGCTCCTTTACTTCTGCCGAGGTTGAAGGTTGGGAATTCAACTGAAATTTGGTAATCTAAATGTTTAGTTCCAACTGAACCCTCACCATTTCTGTACGAGTGTCATGCACCCCTGTAGCCAGCTTGTGGATGCGCACCTCGACTGGTTCTTTCTTAGGAATGGCCAACTCTGGGACCATTTGGAATGCCTCCTACATGAATTGAAGTATACGATTTTTTTGGTCGGTCGCCTCAGTCATGGCGGAAATGGAAGAGTCTCACTTTAGTGTCATTTGCTCATTGTTAATGAGTTGCTCACTGATCACCTGTAGGGTGTGGTGCCCTCCACTCCACAATCACTCCATCCTATAATAGGTGGAGCCCCTCATCAGGGGGCGCTGCCAGATTCAACCCTACTCCCTTAGGGTGCTGACAGTGGGTCTGTTTGCTTCATTCACTTTGGTCAATGCTCCACCTGGCATCACTATCATGCTGGAGGCCTTTTCAGGCAGCATCGTGGCAGCTTTTGAAGTGTCGATAGCAAGGTTGGTGGACACCGTGCCAACTTGTGACGCATTGGTCTTCAGCTCCTGCAGACCTATATGGATAGCCTCCAATACTATTTGTTTCCTTAGACTTCTTCTTCGACCCTCCTTTCTCTTGTTCCCTTGGACATTGATGCAGGCATACATCGCATATGGGTCCGTGCCATGCTGCTCTTTCTGCTCGTCCGTCTCTTCTTATGTCTCAAGTGAAGGCAACCTCGCGACTTGGTCAGAGACCTGCTTTGTTCCACCTGTTTGCTTCTCCATCTTCTAAACGACATCGCACTTTTCCTGGGCCTTATCAGCGGGCTCCTTCTTTCTCTTTTCGGCCATCTGCGTCATCTTGAGCTTGGCCTACCCCTTCTTGCACTACCCGGTGGACTTGCTCCCTCCCATCACCAAGTCTACTATAGTGCGCATTTCTGACAGCCAATGATCAAGTACTGCATCAATGGTATCATCGTTGCTAGGTAAGCCAAGTCATACCATGTCTACGTAGGGTCCTTCCGCACCTTGATGGCCACATGGTGAAAATCTGCGTTAAACTCCATGTAGCGCTGCAAGTTGGTAAACACCGTAGATGACAACTACAGTTTACGGTTGATGGCCATGCAGATGTTTATCTCCATCAAGATCCAGAATATCTTTTTGTCCTTGATGCGCTGCGCATCCTTGGTCGCCCATAGTGAAGCATACTTCACTGCTTCTAGTAGGTCTTGGGTGACAAAAGGGAATTGACTGTCCTCTGGCAGCTCCCATGCTACAAGCACAATAGACAACAAGAGCCACACGTAGTGGAATGTCTTGCTAAGCTCCTGGGCATCGTGGCTGTTCACAAGGAACTCACCGCAAAGACAGTTCGCCCAATTGAACTGGACTCCTTCGATGCACTAGGCTACTAACGTGACGACAAGCACCAAAACCTCATCGGTGTGACACTTCCTCATCACCTTCCTTACTAAAATTTGCGTAGCCACCTTTATAGTAGGCTCACTGATGCTCTATATTGCATATCCATGCAACTTCTTCACCAGCTTAAACTTCTCCTTCATGGCCTCTGCAAGGACCTGCACACCACCTTTTTTGCCAAATATCATGGGCAGATTTTTCCTGTGTAGGGAAACCATGTGATCCTATGGATCGATTTGTCAGTGATGGGTATTAGCTCCTCTAGCCATAGACACCCATCATGCACCAAGCATAGCAGCTGCATGATGACCAAGACTATAATAGAGGTGCGGTTGCAGTGTGGCACCCATAGTAGATTAAGCAGACCTACCTTGTCTACTCCTTAGAGCCACCTCCACGGCTCCAATGTGGTAATTCCAGTGGTTGTATTGATAGTGTAGCACATTACTTACTTAGTTTCCATGTGTGGGAACTTCTCATGGTCAGCTAAGTCACAGTCTTCGAGTTTTAACAGAGGAACCCACCCCAAGCATGGTCCTTCAAAAACAATCTCATCCGGTAGCAAAGGGGTTTGCAAGGAGACCTTGCTCTTGTCGATATATTTCGGTACCATGGTCTTGCCTTTGTGCGAAGGGACATACTCATGCAACCGAGTGATAGGGTCAACACCCTAGACTTCAACTTCCTCCAAATCTATTCCCACATCCTCATCATCCATTAAGATGTCTTCGATTTCTACCTCCTCCGGCTCTAGATTAATGGCTTTGCCCTTTTCCTATGTAGTCAGTTTGTCCTTCGGTGGGTTTCTTCTCGGCGATGTGCACACCAGTATTTCAGGATGCTTTCTCTTCTTATCCTTCATGCTCTCCTTGGTTGGGGAGGGCTTTGGTCTGACATCCTTGGTGATTTGGGGATTTCTGCTAATGCTTCGGCAACCTCTAGAACAACTTCTTCTGCCTCCATAACATCTTCTGACACCAACTCCTCTGTTGTCACTGCTTCAGTATCTATAGCTTCTGCGAGTGCCGACATGATTTTCTGCAATAACTCATGTGTCACCTTCGACAATGTCTCAAATACTAAACTGGCTATCAGAGCTTCGAAGTTCCCACGGTTCATGTGTGCCTAAGTGCTCAACAACTCAATTCTTAAAATGCCAAGTGTTTTTTGCTGGGTAGCCACCTGTAATTTATAGGGCATTTTGAATTCAAATTCGACTGTTCCCCCCACATTCAGTTCATTAATGCCATATTGGTGGCAAATTTTCAAGGATATGACCCATAAATTTCATATTAAATTCCAGCCACCCACTCCATTTCGCCGCATTTATACCGTCAAATCATGAACAATGACTTTAGCAGTCACTTTCTGGCCGACATGCGCAATTTCTCCCTGGGTAGTGCAGCTCCCTTCGCGCTACTTCGAACCATGTGACACTTCCTTGCTTTGCACAATCCTCCAATCGCGCAGCTCCCCAACCTAGGCAGTGTAGTTTATAGTCCCACACCTCCTTTGAGCTACCTAGAGCACTAAGACTATGCTACCTTCATATAGTCACATGGCTAGACCATCTGCATATGGCTTCAATCGACTGCCATTCACCTTTCTTGGGAAGGGATATCCATTCAATTTGACCAATTGCATCGCTCCTTCGTCAATAATCTCCTTAATGACATAGGGCCCTAACCAGTGCATTTTGGATTTCCCTGGAAATTTATCAAACTTGTTTTCATATAACAAAACCAGGTCATTTACCTTAAAGGTGCGCAACTTAATGTGCCAATCATGCCATGCTTTTTCACCCTGCTTTTGGACATGATGGTGAAATCCAGCTAGAAATATTTCTTCCTCAAGCTCAGCCAGTTGCACAAGCCTCTCTTCTAGTGCTCCACGATCTGTAATACCTTTGAGTGCCGCTATGCATAGACTAGGCACAATGTATTCCATGGGCATCACCACTTCAACACCATATACAAGCCTAAAGGGTGTTTTTCTAGTGAACTTCTTGCATGTCATCTGATAGGCCCATTATATTACGGGTATGCACAGGTCCCAATCACTTCGCTGAGCATTGAAAAACTTGGTCAACGCGTTCTCCAACACATTATTGAATGCTTCCACCATCCCGTTAGCCTGTGGGTGATAAGGTGTGATCTTCTGGTGATATACCTGAAATTCCTACGCCAGCGCGCTCATTGTCTCATTCAGAAAATGCATATTGTGATCACTCATCAAAATCTATGGACACCCAATCACATCAGTAGATACTCAAAGAGGAACTTTGCAGCAGTCACACCTGTGCTATCCTTCATAGGCTATGCCTCCGTCCATCGAGTCAAATACTCTGTCATAGTGATAATGTACCACGCTCCTGTCTTCTTTCCTTAGGGCTGAATGGGTCCCACAAAATCTATCGCCCATTTCTCAAAGGGTTGTAACGTCATTTGTGGATTCAGAGGCAGCTCATCCCCCTGTGATGGCTCATCCCCCTGTGATGGCCTGCCAGTCCTTTGACACACATCACACACTTTGCAGGAAGATTTTGAATACTGATGGAGGGTTGGCCACCACAACCCTGCGTGTAGAGTCTTCTGTGAGGTCACTCTCCCTTCATAATGTCCTCCGACGACACCCCCATGAGTGTCCACAAGGATACTGCTCCTTTCAAACTCTGGTACATATCGTCATAATATTTCATCAGACCCCATTTTGTACAGATGCCCAACAATGAAAAAAAGTCTGCTGCATGCACCACTAACTCCTTCTTCTACTGGATGGTGTATCCTTCCGAGGCAGTTCCTGTCATTAGGAAGTGTATGATATCTTCAAAATGACCATCCGCGATGCACACTGGAAATAGCTATGCCTTAGGAAACCCCTCCTCCAAATTAGTGGGCTCTTTCGTTGTTTTGATGCGCGATAGATGGTTTGGTCCTCTGTTCAGTCTTCCAGGCTTCACAATAACTTCAAAATCATACTCCTGGAACAATAGCAACCCCCTGCAGATTATCCCACCCAACACAATCTTGTTGACCAGGTATTTCAACGTGGAAAGATCTGTATACATCTTAAAATGGCCACCCAAGAAATAGTGTCTAAATTTCTGGAGCAAGTATATAATGGCTAAGCCTTCATGCTCAGTGGTGGAATAATTCTTCTTCGCCTTGGATAACCTTCTGCTTGTTGGAAATAATACTGAGAGGGGGGGTGAATCAGTATTATCAAGTCAATTATTTTTCAATTCAACCACAGATTTTTATATGCTACTTTAGTTATAGAAACCAACGTATATACGCAACTTCGGCTAAGGAAAACAACATATAACTCACATACTTGTAAGTTAGTTATTCTTTAGATGTTAATCTTAAATCTATGTGTCAGAACCATATAGACATCAACCAGGAACAGAAAAATAGTGCAGACAGTCACACATAAGAACACAAGATATAAGGTGGAAACCCAATGTGGGTGAAAACCACCTACTGCAATATGTCTCTATCTTCTTTCAATTAGAAACTTCTTTTTACAATGATTCTGTACTGGTGCAGTCTTATACCAGTATGCAGGCTACTACCTGCAGAAGGCTACAACCTTCTCTCGTTCTCTAGCTTCACCTGGAAGGGAGCTACAACCCCCTTAGCTCTTGTACTAGTTGAGGTACTAGTACGCAGGCTGCTACCTGCAGAAGGCTACAACCTTCTCTTTTCTTCCAGGGACCACGTTTCATAAATTTTCAGACTAGATCCGTGAATAACATCAATCATACATCAAGTATATCTACAATAATCAATATCCTTTGTACAACCCAATATAGGATCAACCAGAACACTTCTCAGAGTGTTGTAACCAGAAAACAACAACAGTAACCAGACACCGAATCTGAACCTAGAACACTGCAGCAATAAACAGAAGCAGCTAAAGCATATTTCGTGAAATGTATGCTACTTCACTAAGCATAAACTTGCATACATACGCAGCTGTATCAATGCCAACCAGCGTATATGCTATCTTATTTCGCTGAACCTGCATGTATACGCGCCTCTAATGTGCGAAACCTGCGTACAGATCTATAACAGACAATTTTCTCTTTTCGAGTATTGAAACATCAATTATACCTACTTTATCAGATTTATAGATCTACTCATGCACCAAATACAACAAATCAAAAACCATACAGTGATACTACTATTCAAGTCTTAAGGTCTTGATCAATAGAACTTATCCATCTTTTAGCGCTTAGGTTTCTCCTTGGATTAGATTCAGCAATGCACCATAAACCAATCACGAGTGTTCCAGATTGTGCTCCTCTTCAAATATTCAATACTTTTAATTGATACCCTTGCCAAATGATCTCCTTCCCTTTTTATATTCTTAGGCTTACACAAACCATGGTCCAAAACCATTGATAACCAATACTAGTGACTCAATACCTGGGCTCAACGCTTTGGATGCAATACCAAGGACCAAAACCATAGGTTCAAATATGTCGGACTAAATACCATGGACCAAACATAAATTTTCCCACATGTATGTGCTTTTCTCTGCATGCAAGTGTGTGCATATGTATACGCACCTTCTAAACAGTATACCTACATGTATATGCGATTTTGTTACGAGGAACATGCGTATACCTCATTTCCTTTCATTTTGAGAGCCTGAACTGTGATTTGCCCTTTGAGTGAGCTGCTATCAAGGACAACACCTGTGCCATAGTGCCAAACCAGTGCCATAATGCCAAAAATCTCCCCCTTTGGACTTGATGGCAACCCCACATCACTCAAAATCATTCTCCGCCTTTGACATCAAGGGCAAAGGGTTATGCTCCCCATGAATACATACTGAATCCTCTGCTCTGCTGTGTTGTCCAAGCTCCCCCTGACTGTAGGTAAGGTCTGCAAGAAGATGATCTACAAAAACATGACTTTATACATTATAACTGGCCTTCTTATCACCAAATACTCATACATACATCCATCTCCCAACCAAATGGGGATATACCAGAATTGACTCATCCACCCAACCAAGTCGGGATAAAACCAGAAGATTACACATGACAAATAAGTACATTACATTATTCATCCCAGGCATAGTGGGGAAACCAACATAGGCCATTACATGACCTTGATAAAAGAAATATAAGACATAAAGACAAAATATCTACAGCAAGACTCTAACAGATATCAACAGCATTTGCCAAACATTGTTCAGACCAACACCCATGTTCTTCTTCTGCACCTGTTCCACCTGAAATAAAACCAACTGAAATTGAACCAAGATAATGCCAACAATGCATTATTAGAAGAATATATGCTCCCCCTGAACCTGTGCCAGATGGTCTCTGTCAGACCCAGATCAGCATCTTTTCATCCTGAGCATAGCCCCACTTCTTTTTCTTCAAACCAACATATACGCGACTGTATCTTAATAAACCGGCATATGTACACGTATCCTCCTCATTCAACTCACGTACAACCTTTTTTCCCTGAAATAGATAGGATTCAACAGCAAGATGATGCATCAACTACCCCTAGCTTCTGTCTGAGGTATTCAAATGTCCCTGGGCAGTGGTTTGGTGAGTATATCAGCAACTTGTTGCTTAGATGGAACATACTCCAACTTGACCTTTTGTTCAAGCACTTGTTCCCGGAGGAAACAATACTTGATAGGTATGTGCTTAGTCTTTGAATTCATGACATGATTCTTTGAAATACTGATTACACTTGTATTATCACAAAAAATGGAAATAGGTGGAGTACAAGTGATTTGAAGATCTTGCAATGTTTGCGTCATCCAAAAGGAGTTGTGTGCAGCAAGATGCAGCAGCTACATACTCTGCTTCAGTTGTAGATAATGAAATGGAACTTTGTTTCTTACTGAACCATAATACTAATCTGGGACCCATGAAGAATGCACCACCACTAGTGTTTTTCCTGTCATCCACACTACCTACCCAATCTGCATCTGTATATGCATGAAGTGTGAGATCTGTATCTCTAGGATACCATAAATCATAGCTTTGAGTCCCTTGAAGATACTTGAAAATTCTCTTGATTGCCTGAAGATGAGTTTCCTTTGGATTTTCCTGAAACCTTCCAACTATCCCTACTGCATGCATAATGTCTAGTCGGGTACCTGTTAGATAGAGTAGACTACCAACCATGGATCTATAGGTTGGTTGATGTACAACTACTGATTCTTCATTTGCGTTGAGGCTGCATTCTGTTACCATAGGAGTACATACTGGTTTCGAATCCTCCATCCCATATTTCTTCAAGATCTGCTTGAGATACTTGGTTTGTGATAGAAAGATACCATCTTTGTTTTGTTGAACTTGTAAACCAAGAAAATATGTGAGCTCACTAAGAAAGGAAATTTCAAATTCTTTCTACATCACCAAAGCAAAGTTTTGACTCATGGATTCTTCATTGCTGCCAAATATGATATCATTAACATATACAACAAGTATTAGAAATTTATCATTGTCCATTTCTATATATAGATTGCTATCTGTTGATCCTTTTGTAAAACCTTGTTGATGAAGGTACTCATCCAACCGAAAATACCAAGCCCTTGGAGCTTGTTTAAGGCCATAGAGAGCCTTTTTGAGTCTACATACAAGATTTGGATCATTTCCAAGGATAAACCCATCTGGTTGCTCAATGTACACTTCTTCATTCAAGTCTCCATTCAGAAAGGCAGATTTTACGTCCATCTGAAATACTTTGAACTTCTGAAAGCTAGAGAGAGCAAGGAACATTCTTATAGCCTCAAGTCTAGCAACTAGTGCAAAGGTTTCTTCAAAGTCTATGCCTTCTTGTTGTGCATACCCTTTACAAACAAGTCTTGCCTTGTTTCTAACCACATCTCCATTTTCATTCAGCTTATTTTTGAAAATCCATTTTGTCCCTATGACATTATTATCTTTTGGTCTAGGAACCAATTCCCAAGTGTTATTCATTTCCATCTGTTCAAGTTCTTCCTTCATGGCCTTGACCTAGCATTCAGTTTTGCATGCCTCTTTTACATTTTGAGGTTCGGTGGAGGAGAGCAATGCTAAAGAGCTTGAATCTTTTGAAATGGTTCTCCTTGTTTGTACACCTACCTCTTTTTGCCCCAAAATTTGAGATTTTCGATGATTCTTTTGAACGTATCTAGATGGAGTCTTTTCTTCTATTCTTATTTGTTCTTCTGGTGCCTCATGGGTTTCTTCTTCATCATGAATCTGATTCGACGTTGAAGGATAGTCCTCATCATCTTCGAAAACTTCAGATCTTTCCTACCTAGGGCTATTTCCTTCTTCATCAATCACTACATCAATACTTTCAATAATTTTCCAAGTCTTTCATTGTAACACTTATATGCTTTGCTGTGGGGAGAGTATCCAAGGACAATGCCTTCATCTGCTCTAGGTTAAAACTTGCCAAGATTTTCATCAATCCTTTTAATGTAGCATTTTCTTCCAGAAATTTTGAAGTATTTTACGATGGGAGTCTTACCATACCAAAGTTCATGAGGAGTCTGAGTGTTGTTTACCCAAATGTTTGTCTTGTTAAGAATAGTAACTATAGAAAATGCGGCTTCACCCCAGAAGGTTGTGGGAGTTCCAGATTCATCAAGCATAGCATGAGCCATTTGTTGAACCGTTTTGTTCATCCATTCCACTACTCCATTTTGTTGAGGAGTCCTTGCAGCAGAAAATTCCCTTCTTATTCCATGTTCTTAACAAAAATTGAAAAAATCATCTGAGGTAAATTCTCCTCCCCGATCAAACCTGAGGCATTTGATTATGTGATCTGATTCATTTTCAACCAAGGCTTTGAATGATTTGAACTTTTTGAAAGCTTCATCTTTATACTTCATGAGTCCTATCCAACACATCCTTGAAAAGTCGTCAATGAATAATATGAAGTACTCTTCACCTCTATGTGACCTCTTCCTAGTTGGACCACATATATCAGTATGGACAAGTTCAAGTGGCCTGCTAACTGATCCTTCCTTTTCAGGGAAATTAGTTCTGGTTTGTTTACCAAACTGACATGACTTGCATATTGTATTGTCTGGAATTCTAATGTCAGGAAGATCACAAACTGCCTGGTATTTGCATGCTTTCCTTATCTGAGAGAAGCTAAGATGCCCCAATCTTCTGTGCCATAGCCAGTGTTCATCATTCTTGCTTAGATAGCATTGATGTTGTCCTTCTTTGAATATGTATAAATTATTTGGAGTTCTTATGCCTTTGATCACTGTTTTTCTTGTATCAAGATCACGAACACTACATCCATTTGATCGAAATATTACCTTAGTTCCTTGATCGCACATCTGACTGACACTCAATAGATTATGCTTTAAGCCATCAACATACATAACATTTCCAGCTTTGACCTTTTCTTTCAACTGAACAAAAGCTTTACCTTTTATGAACCTAGGGGTGTCATTTCCAAATGAGACCTTCTTTTCCTTTTCTAAGGCACTATATGATTGAAGTTTTTCTTTATCACCTGTCATATGTTTTGAACATCCACTGTCGATGTACCATTGATTTTCCTATCCTTCTACATATAAGGCTATCCCACAACTTTCTGGTTGTAGTTCTTTCTTTCTCCATGTTTTGGGGTTCAATGAATCTTGCTCGTTTTGAGTTGTTTGCCGGAACCTACTCCTGAATTCAGACTCTACATGACCAAAGTTGTTGCAAATAGAACATTCTATTTCATATTCAAGACCAGTAAAGTTATTGTAGGTCCTTTTCATGTTCCCAATCATACTCCTTTGTTTTTGAGCTTCCCTAGTCATGATGGTCTCGTAGGAAACACATTGAGTGGCTTTATGACCAAAGTTATGACAAGAAAAACATTGGACATTGAAGAAATTCCTACTATTATCAAACCTACCAACCAATTGATTGTAGTTTCTATTGACATCCATTCTTGATCCAAATTGAGAATGATTTACCTGTGGTTGATCGAAGCTTCTGTCCATCCTTGAAGTAGATTGCCTCCAACTTACTTGGTAATCTTTGTTCATTCGTGAAGCCAATGGTCCCTGATTAACCTGGTAGTCTGCATTATGCTTTTGTTGTTGATTGTCAACCTATTCACTTCTCCTTGCTGCATCAAGATAACTTTTGGAGGTGGATGGCTTCTATGCTTGAGCCATTTCTTCAGAATATCTGAGACCTATCTTGATTAGAGGAGAACGTTGTACTTTGATAATCTCATCTAAAGTTTCAGATCCTTTAGCAAATCTAAGATTAAGAGCTTTTGTTTTCTCAATTTCTTTTCTAAGTCCCACAATTTCACATTCTAACTCTTCATTGTGTTTATCTCTTTCAGCAAGTTGGAATGTCAAAGTGTCTATAATCATGTTCTTTTCTTCTAAACAAATTTTGAGTTTAGAAATTTCTTCATAAATATCTTCTTCATTTATAGCATCCAAGAAGTCATCATCTTCAAAAGCCATCAAAATTCTATCATCATTACCTTGTTCATCTTCATCACTATTTGAAAGTCCATCACTATCTTCATGTGTATAATAGCTCTTCTTACTTACATTCTATTTTCTATTCCATCTGACAGGTTCCTTACCTTTTTCTAGTCTATCATTATGAGGGCACTTTGTAGCGTAGTGACTGACTCTTCCACAAGAAAATCATTTGAAAGGAAGCTTACCTCTAAATCTTCCAGTTCCCCATTGAAGGCTCTTGACAAAATTTGATTCTTCTTCTTCTTCAGACATATATCCTGACTCATTGTAAACTCCTTTTCCTGAGGCTTTGAATGCGGCTTCTCTCCTGTTTGATGGTGCCCCTTTTCTCATTTCATAAGCAGTTAGAATTCTGTGCAGTTGAGACATGGTAAGACTCTGTAGATTCTGTTTTTCTTCTATGGCAGAAACTTTTGAGTCAAACTTAGGATACAAATATCTTAGTACCTTTTCAACCAAAACAACTTCTTTTATTTCTTCACCCAAGTTTTTCATACAATTTACGATCTCATCTATACGTAGGAAATAGTTAGCCACGCCTTCATCATTGTGCATTCTGAGACTTTCATTTTGAATTCTAAGAGTTTGTAGTTTTGCTCGTTTTACTTGTTCATCTCCTTCATAGCTCAAAACGATCTTGTCCCATATTTCTTTTGCGGTTTTAAGCTGCATAACCTTGATGAATTCTGATTGAGATAGACTCCCTAATAGAGTATTGATAGCCTTTGCATTTGTTTCATATTGCTTTTTACCAACCAGATCTGTAGGAGTTTCTGATGGAAATGTTTATCCTATTTCTACAATATCCCAAACTTTTGTACCAAGAGATTGAAGATAGGTTGTGATTCTTACCTTCCAATAGACGAAGTTGCTCCCATCAAAAATTGGTGGCCTGATGGATGCCTCTCTCTCGTAATTGCTCATGATGAGAGATCTTCCTTCAAGCGGTCAAGCTTCTTCTCAAGGACCTGCTCTGATACCAATTGTTGGAAATAATACTGAGAGGGTGGGTGAATCAGTATTATCAAGTCAATTGTTTTTCAATTCAACCACAGATTTGTATATGCTACTTTAGTTAGAGAAACCAGTGTATATACGCAACTTCGGTTAAGGAAAACAACGTATAACTCACATACTTGTAATTTAGTTATTCTTCAGATGTTAATCTTAAATTTGTGTGTCAGAACCATATAGACATCAACCAAGAACAAAAAAATAGCGCAGACGGTCACACATAAGAACACAAGATATAAAGTGGAAACCCAATGTGGGTGAAAACCACCTGCTGCAATATGTCTCTATCTTCTTTCAATTAGAAACTTCTTTTTACAATGATTCTGTACTGGTGCAGTCTTATACCAGTACGCAGGCTGCTAGCTGCAGAAGGCTACAACCTTCTCTTTTCTTCAAGGGACCACGTTTCATAAATTTTCAGACTGGATCCGTGAATAACATCAATCATACATCAAGTATATCTGCAATAATCAATCTCCTTTGTACAACCCAATATAGGATCAACCAGAAAACAGTAACAGTAACCGGACACCAAATCTGAACCCAGAACACTACAACAATAAACAGAAGCAGATAAAGAATATTTCATGAAATGTACACTACTTCACTAAGCATAAACTTGCGTACATACGTGGCTATATCAATGCCAACCAGTGTATACGCTGTCTTATTTCGCTGAACCTGCGTGTATACGTGCCTCTGATGTGCGGAACCTACGTACAGATCTATAACAGACAATTTTCTCTTTTCGAGTATTCAGACATCAATTATACCCAGTTTATTAGATTTATAGATCTACTCATGCGCCAAATACAACAGATCAAAAATGATACAGTGATACTACTATTCAAGCCTTAATGTCTTGATCAATAGAACTTATCCATCTTTTAGCGCTCAGGTTCCTCCTTGGATTAGATTCAGCAATGCACCATAAACAAATCACCAGTGTTCCAGATCGTGCTCCTCTTCAGATATTCAATAATTTTAATCGATACCCTTGCCAAATGATCTCCTTCCCTTTTTATAGTCTTAGGCTTACACAAACCATGGTCCAAAACCATTGATAACCAATACTAGGGACTCAATACCTGGGTTCAACACTTTGGATGCAATACCAAGGACCAAAACCATAGGTTCAAATATGTCGGACTAAATACCACAGACCAAACATAAATTTTCCCACATGTACGCACTTTTCTCTGCATGAAAGTGCATGCATACGTATACGTGCCTTCTGAACAGTATACCCACGTGTATACGTGATTTTGTTACGAGGAACCTGCGTATACCTCATTTCGTTTCATTTTGAGAGCCTGAGTTGTGATCTGCCCTTTGAGTGAGTTGCCATCAAGGACAACACCTGTGCCATAGTGCCAAACCAGTGCCATAATGCCAACACTGTTTGTGAAAGCTATAGGATTGTCCAAGTCTCCTCCGCCAGCCTGTGTCAGTATTGCTCCTAGCGCTATACATGACGCATCGACATGTACATGAAACTCCTTCTTCCAATCCAGGAAGACTAAAATTGGCGCGGTGACCATCTTTTCCTTCAATACATCCAAGCTTTTCTTACACTTCTCGTTCCAGTAGAATATGACATCGTTTTTCAACAACTTCTCCATTGGTGTACTGATCTAGGCATAGCCTTTGATAATTTTTTTGTAATATCCAATATGTCCTAGGGTAGTGCGCAATTGTTTCACACTCCTCGGTGCTTCTAAGTTAAGTATCACTACTATCTTCGTGGGATCTACCATCAGTCCCTATCTACAAACCACATGACCTAGTAGGGTCCCAAAAGGAACACAAAACAAACATTTCTTTAGATTGAGCGTGATCTGGTATCTTCGACAGGTATCTAGCATTAGGCGCAAAATTTCCACATGGCATTTCACTAGCCCAAACACAGTCCAATCATCAAAATAAACTTCCATAAACTTGTGAATAAATTATTTGAATGTAGCAATAACTACGCACAAAAAAATCGCAGGTGCATTCTTCAATCTAAATGGCATTACATTGTACTAAAAACATACCCACTCAGTCATGAAGGTTGTGTTGCTTCTGTCCTCGGACATGATTTTGATTTGATGGTACCCAAAGAACCCATTAGTGAAGCAATATGCTTCCTAGCCACCTACATTTTCCAACACTCTGTCAGTGAACGGGGTTGGGAAAGGATCATGTACACAAGCGTCATTCAACTTTCTGAGTTCTACGCATATCCTTATTTCATCCTTCTACTTCTTTTCCTGTACCACCATTGGGCTTACCCATTCAGATTCTTCTGCTAGCTCAATGATGCGTGCCACAAGCATCTTGTCTAGGTCTAAGAGGATCTTCTCCTTATACTTCAGATTGAGATGGTAAGGCCTTTGCTTAACCGGTTTCACTTCAGGGTTCAAAGTGATCTTCATAACTCCTAGGTCTCCTATTATCCCTTTTAGATCCGTAAACTTTGTAGGGAACAAATCCTAGTATTCGCAGAGAAATTCAGTGATCTTATCCACCATCATGTCATCCTAGTAATCTTCAATCTTCTCAAATTTAGGCTCTGCCTCCATATCAATATTTACCTGTTTCATTTTTAGTGGTGCGGTTATATCAAGATTCTCAATTTGTGGTCCCTCAACCTCACAATGACCTTCTATTTCATGGATGTTAATCTTTCACGGATCTTCATGCTCTTCTTCAGTGGTCACGTTATACCATTCTAGCACGTGACTCAATTGAGTAGTCCAATCGGGTTGAATCAGGTACAAAGGATCCTGCAGTATCCTAAATATTGTGGCTTTCACTTCTTGTAGTGCTTCATTAATACAATCAAACCCGTCTTTAAAGATGAATGTCGTTGTGAATCATTCGTGTAAAATATCCAATTCACCTATACCATGGCAGAGCTCTGTTTCAAAGTACCAGTTCAACTGGATGACATCCAAGGTGTGACAGAACAAGTGCACCCATTCAGGTTGGGGCTTCACTCCGTAAGCCTCGGCCCATTTCGCCAAATGTGCCCACGGATCATCCTTCCTGTCATACATGTCCATTATTTGTACCTTCATCTTCCCAAAGCATGTTCTCATCATCCTCCTACACTCACTCCAACCATCAAAGCTACCCTTGTGCGTACCCCACCACCTTGTGGGCATAGCGCGCAGTGCCTAGTCCAAAGCCTCGAAGTGCTGCTTTTTTGGTACCTCCCTCTCAAATGCATCCAAAACGATATCTACATCATTCAAGCCATCATAAGTGGGCATATTTCTTACCTTTGACAACACAGAGTGCAGCGACCGGGTCATCATGTTATAGCTTAGTGTGGTTACTTCACGTAACCTATTCTACCAGTGCTCTAATTCTTCATCAGATACTGAGGTGCAGGAACTCTTGCAATCCCATGTAATTCGTCCATCTGTTGTTGGATTCACCCAATCTTGGTCTCGCGCTGTTATCTTATATATATAGTCCAAATCGTCATCGCCCTCATAATCGTGGACTAGTTCAGTATAGTGTGTGTTAGAGTCGGTCTAGTAACCCTCCACCAGAGATCAAAAGCTCTTTACATTTCATAGTTAAGTGTCTCATCAGTGTGATCATGTTGCATTCCATTAGGCATGCCATAATCTTGGTGGAAGGAGTTTATGTCGTTATTCCCCTCTTGTTTGGCACTGCTGGTTCAGGTTTGTTCAAATAAATAAAGTCCTCAAAGGGTCATTCATTTTGCTTTAAATTTTAAGGTCTTAAGTCTAGGGTTGAGTCTAGTTTTGCCTTGAGAGGTCATCAACGACCAGCAGGTCAGAGGGATGTCCTTCATTAAACATTTCTCATCATTGTACAGCTAAATTTTTGCCTTGTTCTCAAAAACTCTGTTTTTGAAAACAAGGTCATTATCTCATTTCTGAAAAATTTCTCAAAATTTCAAATTCTTCAAATGTCAAAGTGCAGCCTTGGTCTCCTTTTCCAAAGCATCCCAAAAGCTATCCCTACAAAAATTTTCAGAAGAAATCATCATTTCAACCAATTTTTCAAAGAAATGAAATTAAAGGTCAGAGCCAATTAAAGCAAAAAACTGTCAACATGCAAACATTACAAAGTGGGTTTTGGGCAAGTGAAAAATTAAAAGGAAGCCTATAAAAGCATGCCATCCCTCATTGGTAATTCATTTGCCTCTCAACACTCCAAGAGAATACTTGTCAAGACGGATTCAAAGTTCATTGGGCGAATTGAGCAGTTGCAGCAGCGCGCTACGCATCAGAAGAGGTGCGCTACGCGTTGGGGGGTGCGCTACGCATCAGCGCGCAGTTTCCAGTTAAATTTAACTCAGGCGCTACGCATTGGGAGGTGCGCTATGCATCAGGCTGGGTGTGCTACGCGTTGGGTTTCTTGCTCAGGAAATCGCCAGCAAGCCATCAAAACTGCTTCTTTCTCCAAATCTTTCAGGTAGGCCTCTAATCCATGGTGGTTTTGGTTTGGCTAAGATGAATGAGCAATGAACATGCAAAAATGCCATGCTAATATGGAGTAAAACCCTACCTTGCTGTATCAAATTTAAAAAATGCAAATG
Source organism: Pinus tabuliformis (assembly GCA_031772625.1). Lineage (NCBI taxonomy): Eukaryota > Viridiplantae > Streptophyta > Pinopsida > Pinales > Pinaceae > Pinus > Pinus tabuliformis. The sequence continues at coordinate 372,477,884 of CM062811.1, read as the reverse complement.
TGCTAGGGTTTCATTGAAAGTTGCTGCCCAAGGTTACCCATTTTCCCATTCCTCTTTCCCCATATTTTCCTCACCATTTTCCTTGACATTTCCCATGCAAATCATATAATTTCCCTACTAAAAATCATTAAAATCCCTAAACCCTACTAATTCCTAAAATCCTATGTAAATTTCCTAAACCCTACTTCCCATTACAATCCTACAAATTATGATTGTATATGTTCCATGTTCCTTTCCTAAAAATTCCTTTCACATTTGTTTTCCCTAATCCCCTCAATTTTCCCTTTTCCCTAACATTTCCCATGTGTGTTTGTCCCCTTGGTAACAACATTCAAACAAGTCAAAACAACAATTCATTGGGTGCACAGTCAGCATTATTTTTCAGTCACTTGCCTCCAAAACCATGTCAGAAACCGAGACAGATTATGAGCAAAGTGATGACCGTGAATGAACACCAAATGTAGAGCTGCCAAGGAGGCATCACAGGGGTGGTAAGGGTGGTCAGCATGTTAGGGAGGAACCCACCTCTTTGGCTTATCTACAAGCCTATCCACTTGCAGTGTCATGTTTCCTATATCTATCATGCTATGAATATTGTGAGAGAATCTCCCAAATTCAACACTGCAAGGAATTGGCCCGCTTGTTTGTCCTACATTTGCACAATGGGCATGTGAATCTTGCAGGAGTGGACTTCACATTGTCACCTGAGATTGTTGCTCAAGCAACAGGGATACCCAATATTGGAGAAGAATGGAGCAAGCGCCAGCCTTTGGACAGATTTCATTATGATCCATATATCAAACCTGCATATATGAGGTACCTAACTGGTGTTTTTCCCTTCAGATTCTTAAGAGACGAGTATGCACCTATGATGAAGATCATCATTGCTATTTCACTTGTGAGGGCAGATTTTCACGTTTGTATTCGTACCATATCCGTTTGTTGATGCATTTCACACGGGTACGAATGATGAACATTCCATTTTCATGTGCCGAAATATAGAGAGGATGGTGCCCTTGGTGCAAAGAAAGAGCCCAACACAGCAACACAAGAGCATTTATCATTATGCACTGATCAAGATTGTGGTCATGCATTAGTTGGCACAACAGGGTATTCCATGGGAGGATTTCATTTCTCGTGACTTGTTCACAGTGCCACAGCCACCTCCTGAGGTTGTTCGTGATGAGGGAGGGCCTTCACATCAGTTTGATATTCCAGAGCCCGAGCATGTCAGCTATCCTCCATTTGTCACATATCAGAGAGGCCACAGGGCCTTATTTGCATCTGCACGACGAGTATTATCTCCACATTAGGTGGAAGGGGCCTCGCTTTCAACAGCAGCATAAGTACCAGAGAGAGGCAAGCAACCCAAGATTGATGAGGGGCCATCGGGTGTTCCAGGCATAGATGTTGTTGACCTTGATATCATTTCTCCTAGCCTAGAGTCAGAGGAGATCATCCAGCAGCTAAGAGTTGAAAATGACTTGTTGCAGCAAAAATTGGAGATGGAAAATTGGACAATTACTTATTTAGAGCAACGCAACAAGCAATTAGAGGATGAACACTCTCTTCATGAGTTGCAGAGGATCCGAGAAGACCGGAACTTGGCTCACAAGAGACCCGGTGATTTGACACCTAAGGAGCAAAGCTCTATGCTCATTCAGGTGAACACACATCTAGAGAGGTTGATAGCAAAGGCAAACAGGGACAAAGACATGCTCCCACACATGAAGAATCACTATTGGGCTCGAATGCATGTGTGTAAAGCAAGAATGAAGGTGCTCAAAGGACGGTTGGCCAAGGCACTAAAACGGAGGAAAAGGCCCGATCCCTTTCATATTTTGGCTGAAGCTACCTTGAAGGAGCATGGTGCTCAATGATGCACTTCCAGCTCAAATTTCAGGAAATTTTGAGCAATTTTGGTCAATTTTGACTTTTTTGTGCCACACACAGGTTTTTGCTCTCAACGCGTAGCGCGCCACGCGCTACCCTGAAGATGGGCAAGTCCATTCCTCAAAAGCTCAGAATTTTTGGATTTTTCATGACAAATTACACTTTCTCAGCAATTACCAAGACATTTCATCAGGTTTTGAGCCCTCAGAAGGTCAAAAAGCATGCAAAAAATTACTTTCTACCACTTTTGGACACACAGGGAGCAGTCTTAGGCGATTGCAATTTTGGAGGGGCACATGACCACCACATTGATAAATTCCACTTGGGTTGGAAAGTAAACATCTAGACCTTTCCAACAAGCCTACTTTTGCCTCATTTGGATGCCGGGAAGTGCCTCAAAAATTGGTTCAAAGGAGTGCTACGCGTTCAGGATTGGGGCGCTACGCATCAGGAAAGTTTGCCAGATTTTCAACTACAGCTCAGCAAAACGAAGGTTTGACTAGTTTTGCCTTTTTGGAGTGATTTTTCATCCTCCTTAATGTAATTGATGTAATTTTATGATGTCATGGCACTTATTTATCTCTTCTAGAAGATTCATTCATAAAAAGTAAAAAATTTAATGAATGAATTGGTTTCCTAGCTTATAGAGGCAAGTTGTTTTGATTGCCTAGATTGTAGTGCTCAGTTTAGAATTGGTTGAAACAGCTCCTAGGATGATGAGCTCGACCCCTAGAGGCAAGGAAAGGTGTTAGCTTGCCTATATTATGTATTTTCTTAGTCATTTTCATGGTTGGACTCTGGAGGGATAAGCTTCTATTGTATTACACTTTGTATCTCTGCAATTTTGGCAAAGGAAAGACCAGGGTTTTGCAGCACTTTTTGGGATTCCTGTGGTTATTTGTGTTGATGGTGTGCTTTTCTCATGTACTTGTAAGTGTGTTATGTGTATCATTTTCCCACTTTTCTTTTCTGCACATTAAGTAAATGAAGTGTTAAGGTAGAATTCATAATTTATATGCTCTGCCTTTAAGTTTGCTTAATATCTATGTTTTCCTCTGTCTAAAGAGAACTATCGAATGTTTCTTGCTCTCTTTAGCTCCTCACCGGTCATTCCTATCCATTCACTTAAATCAAAGGCATCAAGACAATCTCCTACCTTTCCCGAAAAAGACCTCTGCAAAAGCTGTGTCTCATCCCTGCACCCAAAATTGCTCTCCCCCTATTTTCCACCAAAACCCTAAAAATCTGAAATCAAACCTTCTCAATCAGTTTACTAGCCTAAAATCAGTGTTCTTTATTGGTCATCTCCACCCTTTGAAGACCTTTTACCGAGATAGACCCAGAGAGAGCCCTCTCCTGCCCCGTAGGGCTAGCTACGAGGCTAAGTGGTTTGATGTTGCCTTGGATTTTGTCTTTTTCAGCCTGAGGCCAAATTCAAGCGCTAACATATTGGAGACCATACTGGGGAGAACAAACTTGTCTGTGGATTGATGTGTTTGTTTCATAAGTCTTAGACGAAGCCTGAAGTTATGCCAGGTAGCCTTCGAAACGCTTTTGCTTTGCATAAGCGGAAGTAGATAAACGTTGCTTCAGTCAATCTCTGTGAGCTTGTGAATACGACCACTTCGATTGCATTTTACCCCAGTTCATTTGTAAACTCTGAACTTTTGGATGATTAGTTAAGAGTTTTCACAGGCTGATTGGTTATTTGTTCCTCGATATCCAAACTGGCTTCAGATTCTAATCACATATTCAAATCTCATTCATGTCCAGCTGTTTTTGAGTATCTTGAAGACATTGATTTTGACGAGAGTTTTGAGTTGTCCTTGTTCAAAACCAAATCTGAAAGTGCACTTGATTCTCTAGTTCCCAACCCTGATTTTGCTGCTGCTCTTGAGATCGAGAGACATAATAAATTGGTTGAAAATTTCATCCTAAGACATCTTCAGACAGATATCCAAGTCACTAATCTTGTTGATTTCTTAGAAACTATATCTAGCAATATTGGATCTACTATCACGGCTTTAGCTCCGCACGAACAAACCAATCCTCCTTTTATTTCTATATCCCCTATAGTCACACATCCTGAATCAACAGTTAGTTCTCCTTCCTCGTCATATTCCACTTCTCCTCTGCCTACACCTCCCTATACCCCTCATACTACAGGTACACCTACTCCACCTGCTACTCCTAGACCCAATCGACCTAAAGCAATGGCTACCCGGTTTGCTCCACTTGCTCTTCCTCAAAATCTGCATGATATGCTAGCTAATTATCAGAGTAAAATTTCCATGTTTGATGGCACTCCTCAGGGTGTTTCCGCCCAGCAGCATATAGACAAGATGACAACTTTCTTTGATCTATATGAGATAGATGAAGAGGATGTAACTATGCGTTTGTTTGTACAAACATTTGATGGAGAAGTAAGAAAATGGTTCAGAGGTTTGACAGCTAGGAGCATACCCACATTGGAAGAACTTCAGAAGCAGTTTCTAGATCGATGGGAAATCAGAAAGGATCCACTTCAGATCAATGCTGAGTACAACAATCTCTAATGTAATCATGGTGAGTTGGTCCAAGATTATATTATTATATTTAACACAGTTTACAATGCTATTCCAGATGATTTAAGGCCATCTAGAAAATTAGCACTTCTCAAATTCCCGGATGGCTTTGATCCGGAGATGGCTTATTCATTGCGAGATAGAGATCCGCCTACCTTGGAGGATATGCAGAAAATCGCTGTTAGTGTTGAAGCAAATTTGAATGATAAGAGAGCAAGGATGAAAGCCGAAAAGCGAGTGACAATCAAAGAAGAAGCTTATACATCAGATCAGCTCCTTCGCAAGGTAGCTACGTTCCTTGAAAATACTCATCTCAGCAAGATGGAACCGCAGATCCGTAATCCTAATTTCTGAGGTCCACAGCAGCCACAATACAGAATTAAGCAGCGTGAAACAAGGGCACAAGAAACAGCAGTTCAGCAGCAAGTAAAACCTCCGCTTCAGCAGAATTTTGTTAGCCAAGAATCCGAGGATGAAGGTGATACTATAGGAGAGGAAAATTACTTTTTCACTCCTGATGATCTGCCTACCTATATTACAGAAGAAGAAGAAATTGTGAGAAATTCCATCATACATCAGGATGAGAATTATATCTTATCAAATGAGGCAGTACTTGAGGAAGAATCAGAGGAATACCAAAGAGGATATCTCAATGCTTTGTCCGCTCAGCAGAGACAATTAAGAAACCGAGCTGTTCCCATAAATCCCATTTAGAAAAGGAAAGATACTTCAGCAAAAAATGATTCAGCTTCCCCACAAACAAAAGGAAAAGACATAATCGATCCCTCAACAAGTCAATCATCTTCAGCGGATAAGATAAATCAACCACCAAGCATAACGAAGGATAAAGTCGAAAGAAGAGAAGTTCCGGCCAAAGAAGGTGAAAAGGTTTCAGCATTTAGTTTGGAGAATGAAATTTCAAAGTTGAAAGTGTCTATTCCATTGACTGAAATCATGAAAAACAGCAGTTATCGAGGTCAAATCTCCAAAATGTTGAATTTTGATCCAATGCTTGACACGGTAAATGTAGAAGATGATCAATCAGAATTAATTTTTGGGCCTGCTTTGAATGGTGAGTCTCCTGAAAATGATGTTCCTCCCTTCTATATCAGTTTGAGGTTGCATGAGTATATTTTACATAATGCTATGTTTGACTCGGGTGCTTCGCATAATTTGATGCCAAAAGCAATCATGGAAAGGTTGGGATTGGACATCACAAGAAAATATCATGATTTGTATTCATTTGATTCCAGTCGGGTAAAGTGCATCGGATTGATCAAGGACTTGGTGGTAAGCCTAGATCAAATTCCAGCTAAAAATGTTTTGATGGATGTGGTTGTGGCGGATATTCCTCCGCGGTTTGGTATGTTGCTTTCAAGATCTTGGGGAGCTAAGTTGAAAGGTACACTTCAGATAGATTTTTCCTATGCTACAATTCCAGTCTTTGGTCAAATGAGAAAGTTATATTGGGAGCAAAAGATGAAATACATGATAACTAGCAAAGAAAAGCTAATAAATCATCCTGTAAATTATGTACATACAGATTTGGAATCATTTGTTTTGTTTGCTGATAATTTTAATGAGGTAGATAGTCAGTTAGTTCAAGCAGAAGATATACCAGAGATTACTGAAATTTTTTGAGAAGTTTTGCAAAAGGAAAGAGAAGAAACGCCAGCTGCCATGGAGCGAAAAGCTGAAGCTAATGGGCAGCAAGCAGAAAAAACAGAGGCAACACATTTTCAGCACTTGGAGGAAGATGAAGATGGTCTTTGGACCATGGATTTCGATGGCGCTGTGGGCAGCGATGGTGCTAGTATTGGTGTGTGGATTCGAAGTCCCTTTTCTGCCCAAGACAAAGTTCCAAGCAAGGTGAGAGTATGTTCTTATAAACTAGCATTCGATTGTTCAAATAATGAGGTGGAATATGAGGCTCTCATTGCTGGCCTTAAAATTTTTCGAAAGCTGAAACCAACGAAGATTGTAGTCTATGGCAACTCTGAGTTGGTAATAAAGCAAGTGAAGGGTGAGTTTCAGGCCAAGCATCCTCGTATGAGAGCATATCAGAATGCTGTCCTAGATATTTTGAAACTCTTTTCTGAACATACTTTGACATGTGTGCCCCGCATACAAAATGGTGTTGCTGATGCATTGGCTAAGGCAGCAAGTAACTTAAAAATTCCCATGAATTCCAGCAACAAGTTTGAGATTTATGTGAAGCACCGTCCTACAATTCGGGACAATCAAAGATGTTGGCAAGTCTTCCAAGATGATGAAGAAATTAAAGATTTTCTGCAAGTTGAAGGTGAGTTTAAAGACATCTCCATAGATACAGAACCTGATGAAGTGAATCAAATGGATGTACTGCAACTTAAGGATAATTTTATTCCTAAAGGATTGATTCCTTTGGAAGAGCTGTTTGATCAAGATGATGTGGCCCGCAAGCCGACATTGAGACCAACCGAAGAAGGTGTTGAGGAGGTAAATCTTGAAGCAACTGAAAATCCTAAGATGGTAAAATTATCTAAGTCATTGTCACCAAAGATAAAGAAGCAATATGTCAGATTGTTGTCTTCGTTTTCTAATGTCTTTGCATGGGGTTATTCAGATCTGAAAACATATGATACTAATATCATTCAGCATACTATTCCTATAAAGCCAAATCAAAAGCCTTTCCGCCAAAAGTTGAGGAGAATCAATCCTAAATTGCTGCCATTGATAGAAAAAGAAGTGAATAGGTTGTAGAAGTCTGGAATCATAGTACCTATCAGATTTTCCGATTGGATATCAAATTTGTTGCCCGTAAGAAGGAAGACCGGTGAGATCCGTTTATGCATTGACTTCAGAAATTTGAATAAGGTATCTTTAAAGGACAATTATCTGCTGCCAAAAATGGATCATATATTGCAGTGAGTAGTTGGAGCATCAAGGATGTCACTACTCGATGGCTATTCCGGGTATAATTAGATTTTGGTGCATGAAGATGATCGTGATAAAACTGCATTCACTACTCCATGGGGTACATTTCATTATGCAAAAATGCCATTTGGTTTGAAAAATGCAGGTGCCACTTTTCAGCGTGCGATGGACATGGCCTTTGCCAATGAGAAAGATGTCTTTTTAGTTGTTTACCTTGATGATTTGACTGTTTTTTCAAAATCCGATGAAGAACATTTATATCACTTGCAAATTGTTTTTCAAAAGTGCAGAAAATATGGTATTTCGCTGAATCCAAAGAAAAGTCTTTTCACCATGAGTGAAGGAAAGCTCTTGGGTCACATCATTTCCAAAGATGGCATCCGTATAGATCCCGCACATGTGGAAGCTATTCAGCAACTTGAGCAGCCCCGGAACAAAAAAGAAATACAGTCCTTTAATGGTAAGCTGAATTTTCTGCGTCGCTTCATTCCGAATCTTGCCGAGCATCTTAGAGAAATTACAAACATGCTGAAAAAGGACAGCCAGCTCAAGTGGACCGAAGAGGCGGTAAAATCTTTCAATTTGGTAAAGTTGGTTTTATCTTCAGCCCCTACTCTAATCAGTCCGGATTACACACAAGATTTTATTTTGTTTTCGTTTGCTTCTGAGCACACATTGGCAGCTGTACTAATGCAAAAGAGAGATGGAGTTGAGAAGCCTATTGCTTTTTTCAGCCGTATTATTAGAGATGGAGCATTAAAGTATAACATCATTGAAAAACAAGCACTTGCACTTGTGAAGGCCCTGAAGGATTTCCGTGTGTATGTATTGCATTCCCACATTATAGCTTATGTTCCTAACGCGACAGTAAAGGATGTGTTGGTACAGACAGAACCGGAAGGAAGGCGGGGAAAGTGGATTGCTGCATTATTAGAGTATGATGTGGAGATTAAACCCACTAAGTTGATCAAAGGGCAAGGTCTTGCCAAGTTGATGGCTGAAACAAATCTACATGTCCTAGACATCAATTTGATGGTTGCCATGTCTGATGAAGATGAGGAGAATTCAGCACAACAGGGATCTGACATCTTTATTTCTTCTCCTTGGTATGCTGATATTGTATATGTACTTCAAAATTTGTCTTCACCTTCCGGGATGCCTCGAAAAAAAGTAGGACATTGAAGTTGAAAGCAACCAAGTTTTGCATCATTAAATCTGCACTATATTGGAAAGACCCCAGTGGAATATTGTTGAATTGTTTGGTTGAGGAGGAAGCCAAAACAGTGGTGGAAGATTTTCATAAAGGTGACTATGGGGGTCATTTGTTTTGGAAGACTACAACAAATAAGATCCTAAGAGCAGGTTTTTATTGGCCTTCATTGTTTTCAGATGTATATAAGGCTGTTAAGAGTTGTCATGAGTGCCAAATATTTCAAGGAAAACAGAAATTGCAGCCACTGCCTCTCAAACCAATTGAAGTCAGCGCACCATTTCAGCAGTGGGGCTTGGATTTTATCGGTGAGATTCATCCGGCATCGTCAGGACAGCATAGATGGATATTGACAGCCACAGATTACTTCACAAAATGGATTGAAGCCATTCCCACTCGGCAGGCCACAGATGCGGTAATTATTTCGTTCCTTGAAAATAATATACTGTCACGTTTTGGCTGTCCAAGTAAGTTAATTACAGATAATGCAGTAGCATTTAAATCAAAGAGAATGGTTGATTTTTGCTACAAGTATAATATCAGCTTGGGGTATTCTACTGCCTACCATCCGCAAGGAAATGGGCTGGCAGAATCTTCAAATAAGTCCTTGGTAAATATCATTAAAAAGTTGTTGGAAATAAATAAGAAGAGCTGGCATAAAAAGTTAGTGAATGCACTGTGGGCTGATAGGGTAAGTCATAAAAAGTCAATTGACATGTCTCCCTTTGAGCTGGTGTACGGGGCAGATGCAGTGTTTCCTACTTCGCTTGCTATTCCGATGGTCAAATTGCTTCAAGAAATTGATAGTGAGGAAGATCCCATGCAGAGGCGGATTAATCAAATGATTCATTTACAACAGACACGGGAGGAGGTTCTTCACAATACTCTTAAGTTGCAAGAGCGCATAAAAAAGATTTATGACAGTAAAGCAAAATCAGATGACTTTCAAATAGATGACGTGGTTTTGAAGTGGGATGCTCGGAATGAAGACAAAGGGAAGCACGGCAAATTTGATAATTTATGGAAGGGTCCCTATAAGATCGCAGCATATCGAGGCCAAAATGCTTTTCTTCTCAAGGAAATGAATGGAGATGATTATCCCGGAGGGTCGATCAATGGTCGACTGCTGAAGAGGTACCATGTCTGAGTATTTTTGTTCTTCTCACCATCATTGTATATACCATTTTACTTCTGTTTTATCGCATGTGTGTGCTAATCTTTCATCCTCAGTCTGGGGCCCGTGGTGAAGGCTATAATTCTGAAGATGAAGATTAGTTGGTGTGAGGTTTGTCATGTGTTTTTATCAGTCCATTTTTTGTCTAAAGTTGAGTTAGTTTGGGTCAAAGTTGTGTCCAATTTGTAGTCAGATGTCCCGTCAATAAAGCTATCCAAGCTTAGGTCAAATATGTAAATAATGACTCCATCGCCCAATGGTTGAAAACACTGGTCTGCTCTCCCAGAGGTCTGCGGTTCTTGGCACCTCCAAGGAGCTACCATCCCCATTGGAGCCAATGTTAGAGTTGGTCTAGTAGCCCTCCACCAGAGATCAAAAGCTCTTTGCATTTCATAGTTAGGTGTCTCATCAGTGTGATCATGTTGCATTCCGTTAGGCATGCCATAATCTCGATGGAAGGAGTTTATGTCGTTATTGCCCTCTTGTTTGGCACTGCTGGTTCAGGTTTGTTCAAATAAATAAAGTCCTCAAAGGGTCATTCATTTTGCTTTAAATTTTAAGGTCTTAAGTCTAGGGTTGAGTCTAGTTTTGTCTTGAGAGGTCATCAAGGACCAACAAGCCAGAGGGATGTCCTTCATTAAACATTTCTCATCATTGTACAGCTAAATTTTTGCCTTGTTCTCCAAAACTCTGTTTTTGAAAACAAGGTCATTATCTCATTTTTGCAAAATTTCTCAAAATTTCAAATTCTTCAAATGTGGAAGTGCAGCCTTGGTCTCCTTTGCCAAAGCATCCCAGAAGCTATCCCTGCAAAAATTTTCAGAAGAAATCATCATTTCAACCAATTTTTCAAAGAAATGAAATTAAAGGTCAGAGCCAATTAAAGCAAAAAAGTGTCAACATGCAAACATTACAAAGTGGGTTTTGGGCAAGTGAAAAATTAAAAGGAAGCCTATAAAAGCATGCCATCCCTCATTGGTAATTCATTTGACTCTCAACACTCCAAGAGAATACTTGTCAAGACGGATTCAAAGTTCATTGGGTGAATTGAGCAGTTGCAGCAGCGCGCTACGCATCAGAAGAGGCGCGCTACGCGTTGGGGGGCGCGCTACGCATCAGCCCGCAGTTTCCAGTTCAATTTAACTCAGGCGCTACACGTTGGGAGGCGCGCTATGCATCAGGCTGGGTGCGCTACGCGTTGGGTTTCTTGCTCAAGAAATCGCTAGCAAGCCATCAAAACTGCTTCTTTCTCCAAATCTTTCATGTAGGCCTCTAATCCATGGTGGTTTTGGTTTGGCTAAGATGAATGAGCAATGAACATGCAAAAATGCCATGCTAATATGGAGTAAAACCCTACCTTGTTGTATCAAATATTAAAAATGCAAATGTGCTAGGGTTTCATTGAAAGTTGCTGCCCAAGGTTACCCATTTTCCCATTCCTCTTTCCCCATATTTTCCTCACCATTTTCCTTGACATTTCCCATGCAAATCATATAATTTCCCTACTAAAATCATTAAAATCCCTAAACCCTACTAATTCCTAAAATCCTATGAAAATTTCCTAAACCCTACTTCCCATTACAATCCTACAAATTATGATTGTATATGTTCCATGTTCCTTTCCTAAAAATTCCTTTCACATTTGTTTTCCCTAATCCCCTCAATTTTCCCTTTTCCCTAACATTTCCCACGTGTGTTTGTCCCCTTGGTAACAACATTCAAACAAGTCAAAACAACAGTTCATTGGGTGCACAGTCAACATTATTTTTCAGTCACTTGCCTCCAAAACCATGTCAGAAACCGAGACAGATTATGAGCAAAGTGATGACCGTCAATCAACACCAGAGGTAGAGGTGCCAAGGAGGCATCACAGGGGTGGTAAGGGTGGTCAGCATGTCAGGGAGGAACCCACCTCTTTGGCTTATCTACAAGCTTGTCCACTTGCAGTGTCATGTTTCCGATATCTATCATGCTATGAATATTGTGAGAGAATCTCCCAAATTCAACACCACAAGGAATTGGCCCGCTTGTTTGTCCTACATTTGCACAATGGGCATGTGAATCTTGCAGGAGTGGACTTCACATTGTCACCTGAGATTGTTGCTCAAGCAACAAGGATACCCAATATTGGAGAAGAATGGAGCAAGCGCCAGCTATTGGATAGATTTCATTATGATCCATATATCGAACCTGCATATATGAGGTACCTAACTGGTGTTTTTCCCTTCAGATTCTTAAGAGACGAGTATGCACCTATGATGAAGATCATCATTCGCTATTTCACTTGTGAGGGCAAATTTTCATGTTTGTATTCGTACCATATCCATTTGTTGATGCATTTCACACGGGTACGAATGATGAACATTCCATTTTTCATGTGCCGAAATATAGAGAGGATGGTGCCCTTGGTGCAAAGAAAGAGCCCAGCACAGCAACACAAGAGCATTTATCATTATGCACTAATCAAGATTGTGGTCATGCATCAGTTGGCACAACAGGGTATTCCATCGGAGGATTTCATTTCTCGTGACTTGTTCACAGTGCCACAGCCACCTCCTGAGGTTGTTCGTGATGAGGGAGGGCCTTCACATCAACTTGATACTCCAGAGCCCGAGCATGTCAGCTATCCTCCATTTGTCACATATCAGGGAGGCCACAGGGCCTTATTTGCATCTGCACGGTGAGTATTATCTCCACATCAGGTGGAAGGGGTCTTGCCTTCTTCATCAGCACAACGAGTGTTATCTCCACATTAGGTGGAAGGGGCCTCGCTTTCGACAGCAGCACAGGTACCAGAGAGAGGCAAGCAGCCCAATATTGATGAGGGGCCATCAGGTGTTCCAGGCATAGATGTTGTTGACCTTGATATCATTTCTCCTAGCCTAGAGTCAGAGGAGATCATCCAGCAGCTAAGAGCTGAAAATGACTTGTTGCAGCGAAAATTGGAGATGGAAAATTGGACAATTACTTATTTAGAGCAGCGCAACAAGCAATTAGAGGATGAACACTCTCTTGATGAGTTGCGGAGGATCCGAGAAGACCAGAACTTGGCTCGCAAGAGACCCGGTGATTTGACACCCAAGGAGCAAAGCTCTATGCTCATTCAGGTGAACACACATCTATAGAGGTTGATAGCAAAGGAAAACAGGGACAAAGACATGCTTTGACACATGAAGAATCACTATTGGGCTCGAATGCATGTGTGTAAAGCAAGAATGAAGGTGCTCAAAGGACGGTTGGTCAAGGCACTAAAACAGAGGAAAAGGCCTGATCCCCTTCATATTTTTGCTGAAGCTACCTTGAAGGAGCATGGTGCTCAATGATGCACTTCCAGCTCAAATTTCAGGAAATTTTGAGCAATTTTGGTCAATTTTGACTTTTTTGTGCCACACACAAGTTTTTGCTCTCAATGCGTAGCGCGCCGCGCGCTACCCTGAAGATGGGCAAGTCCATTCCTCAAAAACTCAGCATTTTTGGATTTTTCATGACAAATTACACTTGCTCAGCAATTACCAAGACATTTCATCAGGTTTTGAACCCTCATAAGGTCAAAAAGCATGCAAAAAATGACTTTCTGCCACTTTTTGGACACACAGGGAGCAGTCTTGGGAGATTGCAATTTTGGAGGGGAAAATGACCACCAAATTGAGAAATTCCACTTGGGTTGGAAAGTAGACATCTAGACCTTTCAAAAAAGCCTACTATTGCCTCATTTTCATGCCAGGAAGTGCCTCAAAAGTTGGCTCAAAGGAGCGCTACGCGTTCAGGATTGGGGCACTACGCATCACGGAAGGTTGCTAGATTTTCACCTACAGCTCAGCAAAACGAAGATTTGACTAGTTTTGCCTTTTTGGAGTGATTTTTCATCCTCCTTGATGTAATTGATGTAATTTTATGATGTCATGGCACTTATTTATCTCTTCTAGAAGATTCATTCATAAAAAGTCAAAAATTTAATGAATGAATTGGTTTCCTAGCTTATAGAGGCAAGTTGTTTTGATTGCCTAGATTGTAGTGCTCAGTTTAGAATTGGTTGAAACGGCTCCTAGGATGATGAGCTCGACCCCTAGAGGCAAGGAAAGGTGTTAGCTTGCCTATATTATGTATTTTCTTAGTCATTTTCATGGTTGGACTCTGGAGGGATAAGCTTCTATTGTATTACACTTTGTATCTCTGCAATTTTGGCAAAGGAAAGACCAGGGTTTTGCAGCACTTTTTGGGATTCGTGTGGTTATTTGTGTTGATGGTGTGCTTCTCTCATGTACTTGTAAGTGTGTTATGTGTATCATTTTCCCACTTTTATTTTCTGCACATTAAGTAAATGAAGTGTTAAGGTAGAATTCATAATTTATATGCTTTGCCTTTAAGTTTGCTTAATATCTATGTTTTCCTCTGTCTAAAGAGAACTCTCGAATGTTTCTTGCTCTCTTTAGCTCCTCACCGGTCATTCCTATCCATTCACTTAAATCAAATGCATCAAGACAATCTCCTACCTTGCCCCAAAAAAACCTCTGCAAAAGCTGTGTCTCATCCCCGCACCCAAAATTGCTCTCCCCCTATTTTCCACCAAAACCCTAAAAATCTGAAATCAAACCTTCTCAATCAGTTTACTAGCCTAAAATCAGTGTTCTTTATTGGTCATCTCCACCCTTTGAAGACCTTTTGCCGAGATAGACCCGGAGAGAGCCCTCTCCTGCCCTGTAGGGCTAGCTACGAGGCTAAGTGGTTTGATGTTGCCTTGGATTTTGTCTTTTTCAGCCTGAGGCCAAATTCAAGCGCTAACAGTGTGATCCCTCAACAGGATCGAGGGTACTATTATGTGGAGTGATTTCTTTTCAAATATCATCTTTCACTTCTTTAGGTTGATTACCCCATTCATATGAGGAGCCCAATCAATGCCAAGGAGCGCAGGGTAGGGGTTGTTGTCATCCACAATTTCTATTACTTCAAAGTCAACCAACGCACTCGCGCCTTCAACCTCTACAGTCTCTCCTCGTAGCTGCCCCATGGGAATGATCTTCTACTGATTTTTCATCCCTAACTGAATCGGAAACCACTGCCGCATGGGTCTTCCCATCCATTCCCAACTCTTCTTTGGTAGGACGTTCACGTCTAACCCTAGATCCAAAATAACCTGATCCATTTCATACTCTCTTATCTGCGCAGATAGTCTCATCTCTCATCCAGTCCTTGTTTTATGCATACCAATCTTTCGTACCATGTGCGGTTCACCCGGAGTGTTTCTGGTGCATCTATTTATAAGCTCCTATAACCCCTTCACAGCCTTGCTGTCGCGCAGTAACTTCATGCAGGTCTCTAGAAAGGTTGTAAGCATAAAAGGGTCCATTCCCTAATCAGTCTTATCCTTTCTCCCTGAGGTGGAGGCCTCAACGAAGCTCTTCTTTGCTTCCATGAACATTTCGTGTGGGCACTTTAAATCAAATTCAACTTCCTCTGTTAGAGCTTTGCGAACCCATGCGCTATCTTTAGATTTTTTCCCCTTATCATCCCCTGTCACAATTCCACTTCGGAGCACTATATTCACATTTGGATCCTCTTCCTGAGGCTCGGACCTCTTCATCTGCAGGTTGTAAGTCGCTTGAGGTGGTAGTGCCCCTTTGTTGCATATCCTTTCTATCAACGTAGAACAGTCCTTCGTTTCATGATCAAATAAGGTGCAATATTTGCATGATGGATGAATTGGGTTAGTGGAATTGCAGGCATAGTGTCCTGGTCCCCCGCAATTGTAGAATATTAGCTGTCCCCAACCTTTTCCAGGTCCTTCTTTGCCTTGGCCTCATCCGTGCCCCTGAAATCTTGTTTGCACCATCCATGCGCTCTGGTCAGGGGGCTACATTTCTTCCTGAACCCTATAGGCGAGTGTTCTGTCCATCATCAATTCATAACTTCTGCAGTTGTACTCATCATGCCCTACCGACCTACAGAAGTTGCAGAATAGTTTTTGCGGTGTTTCTACAAACTTCTATAGCAAATGACACTTATCCGTCGTATGTTTTCCTGCTACCTGACATATAGTGCACCACAACACAAGCCTCATGCTCGGTCCTGCTTAAGCTTCTAGCCTCAAAGGCATTGGTCCTCCTCCTACAATATAGTTCACAAAGACCAGGCAATGGTCTTTGTCATGCCCCTTATTATCAGTAAAAAAAAAATTCTAAAATTTTTGACAACTGGTATGGTTCCAAAGTTTTATGTTAGTCTTGGTCAATTCATTTCTATTGTTTTGTTTAGGAAGTCTAAATCATAGAGTGGAGTCTTGTTCCCATTATCAAATAAGGTCAACAATCTTGTTTTACCTATCATTCATCCCACATTATTTCAAAAGTGTCATGTGTTAAGGTTGTTTCGAAACTAACATGTGCTATGAAATTGCCTAGGATTTTTCGTAGCGCAAAACTCAGAAAATACACTATGTGCGCTACGAAATAGGGGATTTGTAGTTAGGAGTTTTCATAGCGCAAAACCCAGAATTTGCACTAGATGCACTACAAAATTGGGGATTCATGACAAATCTTGTCTAACTGTCAAATCCATCAAAATCCGTTAATGTTTCATCATCAGGTGTTAGTCCATGAACCTTGCTTATCACATGCAACCATTCACTCTCATCATTAGATTCGTTAGGGGTTTTATATGCACTTTTTCCAAATTTCAAAAAGGATATGGTAAGGTGAATTGTTCTTGGTATTTTTTGTGTTCCTTTCATGCATATGAGACAATTGGCAAGCTCAAGGATGGCATTCACCAGAATTCTTTAAAATGTCGAGCTCGGTAGTTCTTCATTTCAACTCAAGCGAGGCAGTGTTCAAACTAAGACAGTGCAAGTTTTTTGAAGCCTCCTTGCAGGGGTCTCATAGAAATTTCTGAAGAAAAGAAAAATCATAGATCAAGCTGATGTCTTAGAGTTGAGCTTAAAGGCTTAGATGTTCTCACGAGGAACAGAGAGGTTGAACATGCATTCAAACAGGTGGGCTGCTGGAGATTCTGTGAAAAACTTCAGGGAGGTCACATTCAAGTAACCAAGGATTTCTCCTTTAATTTCACCGGCTTGAATTCAAAGGTTGGAGTGCTATAAATAGCAGTTTCTCCTAAGGTTATATCTACAGTCACAAAGATTCCTAGAGGCCAGGAGAGATGGTTTAAGAACTTCAAAGAATTTCTAAAGCTAGAGTACATAGACTCGGACTTAACCAAATCAGTGCCTAGAAGCTATGAAAAAGATTCATATGCCAACTTACTTTCATGCATCCAAATATATTTTACCTATGAAGGGAGGTACCATAAGGTGTACTCTTACCATTTTAAGCTTTTATTACATTTCACTGGAAAAATATCTTTAGACCTTTCTTTTTATCTGTTTTGTAGCTTAGGCAAGATGTCTGATAAGATTCAATTGAAGAAAGAAGCTTGTGAAACCTCATTGTTCCATCATGGTTTGATCAAATTGATTGTTTTACATGAACTTCAGAAGATATGTATAGAATTGTTTTCTTTCTTGTTTATGACAGGCTTTATAACTGAAACAGGCCTTAGCGCTAAGGCTAAGGAAATATCTTCACCAGTAGTGAGTCATCAGGAGGAAGCAAGATCAAGCAGGTTTGTGAAATTGAAAGCCAGAAAGTAGGTGAAGGAGCCTATGACACCACTAATGGGTCAAGATACCCCTCAACAGTCACAGAAGAAAGAAGTTCAGATCAAGGAAGTGGTACAAGAGCAGTCTATTGATAAAACAGTCCAAAGAAGAGTATCCAAAAGTAAATTAGCCAAGGAAAAGGGGAAAACAATGATTACTGATGAAACCCAGCTTCAAAGGGAAGTTTGATTGATCTCCTCCTGGCTATCGACATAGAAGAGCCCCCTCTAGTCCAAGCAAACTTATTTGAAGCAGGTAAGAACAAAACAAAAAGAGTTAAATCTTCTAAAAAACTCCAATTTGATGATCAGGTCTCACAGTTTGTTTTCAAGCCAAGAAGGCCTGTGACTAGACATTTAAGAAGGTTACAAGAGGCAGAGCTAGAGGTAAGTGAGACAGGAGAGGTAGCAAAGTTCCTTGAAGAGCCTATGGTTCCATCGGTACAATCATCACTAGTGCACAAAGATGACAGAAACAAGGTAGTTATCACTCATGAAGAAGAATATAGCTTTGAGGAGGTCAAAAAGAAATTGGTGTCTACCAATCTTGAGATTGCCCAACTCAAGGAAAGGGCAAGGAAACATGCATTCGAAAAAGCAAATTTCAAAAGAGTAATAGCTAGTTGGGAAGATGGAAAAGTTCCAAGATATGAAGTAGTGGGTAGTCATGCTCAATATTTCACTTGGACTGTCCCTGCAATAAAGGAAGCAAGATATATCAGAAGGATCAATGGAAAATTAAGAACTAAAATTTGGATGATGAAAAGACAAATTGAAGATTTGAAGATTCAACTGAGTGAACCTGAAGGATAGCCTCAACATAGATGAACCAGACAGTAAGTGAAGAAGTTTTGTCACAATTTTGATGTGAAACTTACCTTTTTGAAGATTGAAGATTGGTTTTGGATGGATAATGTCAGTTTTGTATGGCTCATTAGCATATGGTGAAACCATTAAAAATCCCAAGAATGACAAAAAATGTGTGTTTTTGATTCACACAGCAATTTCGTAGCACGCTACGAAACTGCTGAAGGTGACATATAATGCACAACAGTTTCGTAGCGCGCTACGAAACTATTGTAGCTGCCAGTTTTCTTTTTGTGGATTAATATTGAAATGAAAGGGGGATTATTGTGAAAGTATGCCACTGCAGAGACATAAGAAGACCACCTAAGTAGTTTTGAACCTTAAGCAAAGTTAAATTCAAGAAATGAGAGACATATAGAAACCCCAAACTCTGCGCTAGGAAAATAGCAGTCATTTCATAGCTCAGATAGTTTGTCATCCTTCAGGAAAAATTCCAAAGGTTTTTTGTATTGGTACGAGTATAGGAGCAAGATCTGTAGTTAATTCAATGCATTACATTTCATTAAAAGAGACAATATGGTTAGCAGACTTTGAAGTACCTGATTGGAGACCAAAGTAGAAATACAGGGGTAGTTTCCTAATATCCAGGAATAGTCAAAGGACAAGCAATCAAAGGCCAGCACGGAGTTTAAATTCATCACTTAAGCCAAATTTGAAGAGGGATGACCATCAAAGAACGACTTTATTTCATAGTAAAGGTTGTTGCCAGCGTAATAAGGAGTTACACTCCTACTTGTATTAGGTCTCCAGGACTGCTAGTTAAGGGCTAGTTGTAATTAATAGTTTGTTTAAGTATCAATAGGTGTCAGGTCAAGTAAAATTCAAATTCCCCTCATGCTGGAGGATGGAATCCAAGATTTTAATGAACTCTATATATGACAAGAGATGTAAGGTACCAAGGGTTGGAAATTTTTTAGAAAAACACTCATATTGTGTCATTGTAGAAGACTATGTTTTTAATGTAATACAGAGTTTGGCTTTACTACTCAGGATTCGGAAGAGAGTTCAATGCTTGATTGTCTTATGATTGTCCTCATTTCCTCATTTGTAGTGGTATGAGTGTATGTTACTTAGAACTCATTTTCAATGCTCTAACTTCCTTCATGCATTTGTAGACTGTGTTTCCTACATGTTCTTCTGTGTTACTGATATATTGAACTCTTGATGCCCTGACTTCCCTGTTAAGCTAATATTGTTGTCATACTAAACATTTTCTGACTCAATAAGCCCAATGGATGTTTATTGAATGTGTTCAACCATTCATACTCCTTTACTTGTTTCATAGAGTTAGCCATCTAATCTTTTACTAAAATCTTTAACCTAGTGAGAGAACCCTCTCAAGTTGGGGAGGCTAAGCCTTGGCTAAAAGTTGGTTTGAACTAGTTACTCAAGGTCTTCTTAATCAACAACCTATCAGGAGAAGGTTTTGTGATAACACCCCTGAACCTTGCATTTCAGGCACCATACCTCTTCATGGACCTCGAGTCGAACTGTCCTGTCTTGCTTCAACATTTGCATTTCAATGCAAAGATTTTTCAACTCCGCATGGATCTGCTGAACCCTCAGATTTAGATCCTGCATCAGTGTTTCATGCAGTCACATTACAATCTCCAAGGCCTCTACCGGAGCTGTTATCTTCTATTGTGAAAGCGCAACCCTTAGGTGTGGTAGGAGCGAAGCCACGAACCATTCGTGGTGTTGTCCATCTGTTAAGTTCATATTAGCTTTGCGGATTTTACACTTCAATCTCTGATCTAATTCCCAAGGTGAATCACCTAGTTTCATCACAATTTCCTTGAACCCCACAATTGACTGTTCCTCAGATTTAGGCCTACTAAACTCTTTATTCAGCACAGTCTGGATCTTTGCCACCCCAGCGTTTGGGTTATCGTTAGAGTACATGATGTACCAGGTTAGTGTGTGATCCTGCAAATCACTAACTACTGTTGCCTTCTTCATGTCATCATCTGTAATGCCCTGAGCTTCCCAGATAGCTTTCACAATGAACCAAAATTGGTTCGGGTCCTCATTTCCCAAGCCTCTGAACAAAGGCAACTTCACTGAATTTTCCATGTTGAACTACGGTGGAGATGGTGGTGGTACGAGTGAAGCCGTAGTTGATGGTGGTGAAGTTGGAGGTGGTGTGGGTCGAGTTGGAAGTCACAGGGATCCTTGTCTTATTAACGAAATATCACTTTGTGGAGAAGCCTGTACTTCTCCCTCTTCATCACCTAGTGGAGGTGAAATCAATGGACTATATTCAGGACCCTTTCTTCCTTTGTTCCTGTAAGTGTTTCCACTTCGCGTGGCTCCGAACATAAAGGTAGCTACATAACCCATTTTTCACACAATAACATCTTAATCTGTGTATTCAAAGACTTCAAGTGCTTACATCACAAACCTCTGAAAAAATGCCACTCCGCGCTCGCTGTAGCTGACTGAGGTATCGACTGCAAATTCAGTCACAAATCCTCTTATGATGTGATCAAGCTAATGATCGATAGCACGAGTGATCTTATCCTCAAAGGCTTCCAATCTCTGTACTAACTCCGAGGTATAGATAATGGAACTGTCAAGTCTCCACCTTCCTTGGCTATCCACTAGCTTTTTGATCCACTCGTATAGCTCAATTGGAAAGGAACAAAAAAAGGTCTCGTGGATCTCTGTATATAGGTACCTATCTAGCCACTGTTCCTTTGTCAGTCATGGGTTTTTGTTCTCTTGTGCCACGAATTCATATATCTTCCTATCCAACCTGTCTCTGATCTCTTTCTTAGTTGGATTCCAATGATATGACATGATACATCTCTTATGTAGATTCTGGTCCTATCAATGGAACCATTAGTTGCCTGGGTGGGGCCTGACCTAGGTTCAACATTAGTTAGCGAAACAAATCCCTAAACTACTGGCCCTTTTGACATCAACCCCTGGAGCGAGGACCGAAGTCTCACCCGAAGCAGTATGGGGGTATGTTGGAACCAAGTTTCCGCACCCTGAGATGGTCATGTCGTCATTTTATGCCTTGTATTCCTACTTCCGCATAGGTCGTTAAGTTCTAGGGCTCCATCTGTCTAGCCCCTTATTATGCCCTTTGGTACCTCCATGAAGGAGTATAATTGACCTTCGTGCAACTCTAACCCGTAGTTCCGGTACTTTCATGCTACTAGAGCAGCGTATCGTGCAGATTCCCAAATTACCTTAAGTGCCTTATTTATCTTACTAAGCAATCATAGTTAGCACCGTATAAACAAATATTCTTATGTTCAATTAACCAACATAATTACATACATTCGAACTTCACATAAGCATTGTAAATGAAATTCATACACAATAAGACAAGATGCATTAACAGGGAACAAAGACACATAATTTGTAGAATTCTTCTCTTTATTGATATCCTCAAATGATTACAGACTTTATCCGCCCTGTGCACACAGTTGTAGAGGTTTGCGTACTTAGCTATGGACTTCTACCCTAGGCCTTTACGCACTCAGCTGCAAAGCCTCTACCTATGCTAGGACCCGCAAACATATTAAGACTTCTTCCTTATCACTCAAGACTTCTTACTTCTATACTAAGAACTTATTACTACTTAGAGCTTACTTACTTAGCTCTTTTTATATAATCCCATGGTCCACGGACCATGGGTAGATCTTTACATCTAACTTTACACTTTCCAAAATGAGGGCAGACAACCCTTTATGACCCATGACACCTTTGCGCTCCGCGACCACAAAGTGCGGAGGCTTTACAATTTTATTACAGATTTTGACCCAAAACATGGGCTTTTAGCCCCAAAATTTTCCTTGGGGAATCCCATTCTTGATAGTACCATTTTCAGACAATGATCTTGTTTAGCACTCGATAGTCAATACAGAGCCTCCAGGTCCCATTCTTCTTCTCTACTAATACAATCAGGCTCCCACAGGATGATGAGCTTAGCCTAATGTGCCATTTTTGTAGTAGTTCCTAAATCTGCCTCTTGACCTCATCGTTCTCTAGAACAGAGCATTGATAGACCAATCCATTGGGCAACGGCATGCCCAGGGTCAGATCAATGGAGTGCTTGACCCGACAGTGCAGATGTACTCCTGTGGGTGAGGTGAAAATATGCTTATACTCCTCCATAACCTTCTCCATCTGTTGCTACTATGTAGAGGAGCCTTGCCTAGAAGCTGTGGCCACAATCTTCTTCTTACCTTAGGGGAAAATCGTAAGGAAAACAAATTTCTTGGTCTAGGAAATGATCTTACTGCATTTCTTTGCAGTGATCAAATAGATGGTGGTAAGCGGGGCTACCTCCGGTATCCTTTACAACTTATTAGCCAAAGTAATAATCACAAAGTGAGGTCTAGACTCATATACAACATGTCGCTTCTAGAAATATGGTTGTCCTAACAGTCCATTAGAAACTTCAAGAGCAGGAACATCACAAAGATTGATGCTGTAGGGAAGGCGACATTACTGGCTGATGCGAAGATCTCGTCCTTGGTGAAGCCACCTGATGTTGTATGGTTGTGGATGTGTTGTAATCTTTATGCCTAGGTGCTTCATGACTTATATTGAAATGGGGTGCTTTTGGCTCCAGTTTTCGACAATGAACTACAACGAAGAACCCTTCACCCACATCTATGAGTGGAAGAGGTGTTCCCCCTCCTTTTATTTTCTAGGTCTTTGCAGTGGCCATGGTGGGACTTGGCTCCACATCAATGATTTTCTTTCCTTTGTCAGTCCCCTTATCATGTTTTGATTCATATTCAAAAGCTACATATGATTCAGGAGCCTTTAGCTCAGCCACCAGTGACTGCTTGGTCTGACACTCACTTGTACTGTGAGTGGAGCTCTTATGGAACTCACACCATTTTCCCGTGTCCTTCTTCATCTTCGTGGTGTTTTTCTTTGCTTTTGGCTTTAGTGGGCTATCTTGGGTACCCCTGCCTTGGCTTGGTCCCTTGTTCTGTGGTTTGGGGGAACTTTTTCCTTGCTTTCGATTCATAGATCCAAAATCCCACTTCTTCTGTTTAAACTTCTGCTCAATCTTTACAGCATAACTATACATCGTGCCAAGTGAGGAAATGTCAAGGAAATCTATCTAATCCTAGATGTACTTTTGTAGACAGTCGTGGTACTTGAGAACAAAATTCAGGTCAGTATCCTTGATACCCAACTTCGTGCGAAGGGTATGGAAGGTATTTGTGAACTCTAGCACATCTTGGTCCCTTACCTACTGTAGCGTCATCCACTTTATGTATTTATCTTCACAGCTCCCGACAGGGTAACACTATTCCTTGATGGCGCCTCAGAAATAATTCCAAGTGGGTGCAACTGAAAATAATGAGGGTTCACTCTCATCCTTTTGGTCACAGTAGGTTTCCCACTAGTCCTCGACATGTGGGGCAACTTTGAGAAATGAAAACCTAATCTTTTCCTGATTAGAAAAGTCATGAACTGAAAAATATCCTTCCAATAGATTGAACCATTTATCTATGGTGTCTACATCTATCAGTCCTTCGAATATGGGAATATGAAAGTTAACTTGTACCTTAAAAGGAGTGATGTCCCCAGAGTGGATGCTAGATGAACATGCATCACCTTTGGGTAGCCGTCGAAGGATCTGAGCAAAATTATCCATCATCGCATCCCTCTATCGCTCGAGGGCCTCCTTGAGCAACATTTTGAAAGGATCTCCTGCCCCCTCGTCTTTCTTGTCTTTCGCCATGGGAGGTTGTTGGGTTTTGCGAGGCTAATATTGAAATGGTTCAACTAGATCGAGCCCTAACTCCTTATACCCTGACCTTGTTGGGGACATGCAAAGAAAAATAGAAAAAGAGAAAACCATTCTGATATCACTGATCCGAACTTAAATAGGAACACAACAACTTACAGATATAATCATAAACATAGAGATGTAGCAGAAACACTCTTCATTTCATTAATAGAAAAATATTGAACTATGCTTACAAACAGAATGGAAATAAGATAGCTTGGGTGATGGAAGCTTATATATGAGAAGAGATGTGGAGGCTACATGCCTCTGAACTCACTTACAATGAGGCTCAAGGGCCTTTTAATTATTGAACAATAAGAGAAAACCATAAACAACCAAAACCCTAACCCGAGGGGATGTAACACCAAGAGTTTGTGGGCCCCATTGGGGTTATTTGGGCAACCAACTTCTGAGGGTTGTAACTTGGTCATATTATATATGTTTGATGTGTATGAAACCTCATTGGAAAGATCTCTCTAAGGACTAGAACAGCTAAAGGGATTACCATTGCAATCACCGATTATTATTTTTCCAAAAAATGTAATTTAGGGCCTCAAAATGGCTTCACAAGTTCAGGACCCGAAGAATGCCATAAATAGTAAATTGTGCTACAATTAAGTAAACAAATGAAACTGACTGGGGGGTCTAGGTGGAATAGGCGGGTCGTCGCCAATATCCACCTGGATCAATAACATATATTGCAAACATGACAAGAATAGTCTCACTACATCCATGACATATGCATGAAAACATGTTGGCTCTAATTTTTTATTAAAGTGAAAATTCCAAACATACATATAAAATTGACAAACCACTAGCCTCAATAGTGGAACATGTGTTGATCAGTGATTGTCATTAATGTTATCCCAAGCAGCACCAGGGGCCACCCAATCTTGCATGGGAATTGTTACTTGAAAAATTACTATATTCTGAGTGAACGATCTTCTCAATGGATTCTACTCATTGAGATGTTTCTGTTGATATATGGCACACCATGTAATTATTCACGGTTTGAGAGATATTCGTGTTTGAAGTTAGTAACCCTAGTTAGTGGGCTAAAACCCTATGGGGTTGTGGCATGACACTCATAACTAGTTGTGGTTATTGAAAATTCAATAATTAATAATGTTCCTTTTCCTCCTAAAATCCCTCCAATATTCACTTGTTGAGGACCCTCTCAACTCAAGACATTCATATAAATAGTGACCCTCAAATCCTCTAGTAGGGATTTTGTGCCTTCAAACAGGTCATCGTTGAATTTTCGCTATAACATTTTTTTTTCAAAGCTTAAGAAGCTTCAATTAACATCTATTTGATCCAAAATCTTGATGAACATTGTGACCGAATTTCAAATCTTGGTTCGCTATATTTTTGGAGATATGATCTGAGGAAGTTAGGGTTTTTGCAGGCTCCTGAATTCCATGTCAAACAGGTGTTGTTGGGAACATTGTCACAACTTTTTCTATGAGCATTGGATTCAAATATATGGAATGGTGACAGAAATTAGATGAACAGTAGTTTTTGTTGGGTATGCGAACAAAGTCCCACATTGACTAGAAGTGGGAAGGATCATGGGTATATAAGGATGGACAAATATCTCCATTGGTATGAGGCCTTTTGGGGTAAAGCCCAAGAACAAATCCATGAGCACTTAGGCCCAAAGTGGAAAATATCATACCATTTTGGAGATATGTGGTGTCCAGAGTCCTTACAAGTGGTATCAGAGCTAGATCCGAAGTTAGCCAAATCCTTGGAATGCCGAACAAAGGTGGTGAGCCCTGGTAAGCCTGTGGATGAGCTCAGTTAGAGAAAGCTCTCGAGACATGTGATGCTACCATGTAGGGCGTGTACTTCCAACGCATTGGAGTGGAGAATCCTGGTTGGTAGAGAGGGGAGAATCCTGCGGATGGACAATCATTTGAGGGGAGGCTCGATGGTCCTTTGTTCGAGGTGAGGATTGTTGGGTATACGAATAAAGTCCCACATTGACTAGAAGTGGGAAGGATCATGGGTATATAAGGATGGACAAATATCTCCATTGGTATGAGGCCTTTTGGGGTAAATCCCAAGAAGAAATCCATGAGGGCTTAGGCCCAAAGTGGACAATATCATACCATTGTGGAGATATGTGGTGTCCAGAGTCCTTACAGTTTGTTGGGTATATTCTTCAAGGCCAAAGGTTGCAGGAGTGACACATGGAACTTCGTACAAGTCCACTCTACTAAACCAGTCTATAATCAAGTCATTGTAGGATATTGGGCATAATGCGTTCTTGAATAATCCAATCTTGATCAAATCTATGGGGTTAGAAAGAGGACTCATAGGGCTACCACAGGAAGAAATATCAGACCCTCGAGATCCGAAATTACATATATATATAATAGATTCAATATCTTGCTCCTTGAAGGCAAGAACAAGCATGCATTCAAGGATCAATACAGTAAGGACCACACATCGATAGTCAAGGGTAAGTCTCCTACAACAAGGTATGTATGATTAGTGTTTACATTTGCATTTTGAGTGTCATCTCTGACATATGTTTTTGCAGGACAACGTTAGTATATACAATGTCTCGGTTATATCTCTATGTCTCTCAATGTCACTAGCTTTTCAGATTTCATATTTTTCATACTACACATTTGATGCTACATATTCTTGATGCTACACCAAGTCTGCTAGATCTATATGATGTTGTAATTTTCATGTTACTTTTCTTGTCATAGTTAATAGAATGGTCTCTGTTGTTGCACTTAGAACTTGGTCCATCACAAGTCTAGGGTCTGTCATCAATTTTTATTGTATATATGTTTTGGTCAGTTTTGGATATAATCTTGCATAGAGTCCAAGGCTATATCAAGAGTGGGAATCTTTGTCTACTGCTATAGCAAGTCAGTAACAAAAGTGTGTTGGCATTATGTTCTCTGGTATGGCTATATGTTACAGATGTTGTACTTGATGGCAACTCCCATGACAAGGCTCTCAATTTATTGAAAAATAAGAAGGACGCAGGAAATTAGTTCAGAAGGTGCGTACCCGCAGGTACACCTTGCAGGGACCGCGTCCAGAGATGCAGGCCAGCCATTCAGGAGGTGCGTCCACCCAGTGCACACATTTCAAGGCAGAGAAAACCTCACGTGGGGGTTTCTTGTGTTTTACTCTTGGTATCTAGCCGACAGTATTGTGTTATTATGGTGTCGGCTCGTGGTATTGTTCCATGATTTGAGGAGGAGCTTTCCTATTTAAAGCAAAGGAGATCATTTGGTTTGTGCATGTCTTTGGTTGAATATCTTATGAGGCTAGATCTGGTCTAGATCTAAAAAGGCGAATCTTCTGAAAGACTGAGATCTCTTTGGCGCATGATCAGATCTGTAGATCTGACTGTTTGGGTTACTCTTAAAGTCTTGAAATCATTCATACCTGAAGGTACGCAGGTTCAGTGAAAGGCAAGTGCGCCGGGACGCAGTGCAGTAAGAAGAGACATGCGTGGGGATGCAGGGCAGAGTAAGATTCAGATGCGTCCGGGACGCAGTACAGTAACAGGCGCACTGCGTGGGGACGCGGAGCATAATAAGGATCAGGTGCGTCTCTGAGCAAAAAGACGCGGCACGATAGTATTTTTGGGTGCGTCCCTGCAGCAACAGGACGCAGTGCAGTTGAAGGAACAGTGCGTGGGCATGCAGCGCAGGAGAAGGATCTCTGCGTGTGGACGCAGGGGAGCAGAAGGTTAACTGCGTCTGGTCGCAGGCCACAGAAGGGAAAACTGCATCTCTGTCTTAAGATGTTCTGTTGATTGAATTTCTCTGTTGATAAGGTGTTCTGGGTTAGTTCTGTTATTACTGATCTGATAACTATAGTGGACTGTAACTGTTATGTACTTGATGATCATTTGATGCTTTATGAAAAGAAGTAGGGGGTTGTAGCTCCCTTCCAGGAGAAGACTGGAAAATGAGAGAGAGTTGTAGCTCTCTGCAGGTTGCAGCCTACGTACTGGTAAAGGACTACACCAGTACAAAATCATTGTAAAAGGAGTTTCTAATTTGAAAGAAGATAGAGACATATTGCAGCAGGTGGTTTTCACCCACATTGGGTTTCCATCTTACATCTTGTGTTCTTTGGTGTGACTATCTGTTGTCTTTGTTCATGCTCATTATTTTATGGTACTGACATGCAAAAATAATTCAAAGATCAAATAAGGAAGATTTATTAAATTGCTAGATAATACTGATTCACCCCCCCTCTCAGTATTATTTCCAACAATTGGTATCAGAGCAGGTCCTTCAGAGAAGCTTGATCGCTTGAAGGTAGATCGTTCATCATGAGCAACTACGAGAGAGAAGCATCAATCAGGAAACCGGTTTTTGATGGGACAAACTTCAATTATTGGAAGGTAAGAGTTACTGCATATCTTCAATCTCTTGGTACAGAAGTTTGTGACATTGTTGAAACAGGCTACGCTTTTCCTTCAGCTACTCCTACAAACCCAGCTGAGAAAAAGAAGTATGAAACAAATGCAAAAGCAGTCAGTACTCTGTTAGGATGTATATCCCAAACGGAATTCATGAAGGTAATGCACTACAAATCCGCAAAAGAGATATGGGACAAAATTGTCACAAGCTATGAAGGAGATGAACAGGTAAAGCGTGCTAAACTTCAAACTCTTAGGATTTAGTATGAGACTCTCAAGATGTATAATGATGAAAGTGTGGCTAACTATTTTCTTCGGGTAGATGAGATTGTTAATTGTATGAAAAATTTGGGTGAAGAAATAAGAGAGGCTATAGTGGTTGAAAAGGTTCTAAGATCATTATCCCCCAAGTTTGAATCTAAAGTATCTGCTATAGAAGAAAAGGAAAATCTACGAATTCTCACTATGTCTCAGCTACATGGAATTCTAACTGCTTATGAAATGAGAAAGGGAGGTCCATCAGACAGAAGAGAAGCTGCTTTCAAGGCATCAGGTAAAGAAGATTATTATGAAGCAATCCACGTCCCAGAAGAAGAGGAAGAAGAATCAAATTTTGTCATAAAGGTTCAAAGAGGTTCTGGAAGATTCAGAGGTAAGTTACCTTTTAAATGCTTTGCTTGTGGAAGAGTAGGTCATTATGCTACAAAATGTCCTTATAAGGATAAAGGAAAGGAACCTTCTAGATGGAACAAGAAACAAAGTGCAAATAAGAAAAGCTACTACACCCATGAAGATAGTGATGGTCTATCGAACAATGATGAAGATGAACGAGGTAATGAATATAAGTTGTTAATGGCATTTGAAGATGATGATTATATGGATGCTATAGATGTGGATAACCTTTATGATGAAATTACTAGACTCAAGAGATGTATAGAAGAAAAGAATGTGATCATTGATACTTTACAATTTCAAATTGATGAAAAGGAAAAACATCTTGAAAAACTAGAAGGAGAAATTGTTGGTCTTAGAAAAGAGATTGAGAAAACAAAAACTATTAATCTTAAGTTTGTCAAAGGATCTGAAACTTTGGACAAGATTATCAATGTGCAGCGGTCTCCTCTAAACAAGACAGGTCTGGGCTACAATGGAGAAACCTCTCAAGCATCCACCTCTAAGAGTTATCTTGATGCAGCAAGAAGAAATGAGCAAAAGAACAATGAAGATCATTAGGTAAAGCAGGGACGAATTACAAACAGAAACTATCATGGGCAATCCATCTTAAGGGTGAACCAGCCACAGGTAAAATCTTCTCAATTTGGTTCAAGAATAGATGAAAATAGAAATTACAATCAGTTGGCTGGTAGATTCGATAACCGCAAAAGTTTCTTCAATGGACAATGCTTTTCTTGTCATAACTTTGGTCACAAAGCAGCTCAATGTGTTGCATATAAAACAATCATGACTAGGGAAGCTCAAAAACAAAGAAGTATGACAGGGATTACAAAAAGGACCTATAACAACTTTTCGGTTCTTGAAAATGAAGTTGAATGTTCTATTTGCAATAATTTTGGGCATGAAGACTCTGAATGCAGGAGCAGGTTTCAGCAGAAAAAGGAACAAGCCTCAAGCATCAAAACATGGAGAATAAAGGAACCTCAAACAGAAAGATGCGGGATAGCTTTTTATGCAGAGGGACAGGAAAATCTATGGTACATTGACAGTGGATGTTCGAAGCATATGACAAGTGATAAAGAAAAAATTGAATCTTATTCTGCTCTAGAAAAGGGAAAGAAAGTCTCTTTTGGAAATGATACTCCTGCAACTATAAAAGGAAAAGGCATTGCTCAGTTAAAAGAAAAGGTCAAGGCTGGAAATGTTTTGTATGTAGATGGATTGAAGCATAATCTTCTAAGTGTCAGCCAGATGTGTGATCAAAGAACCGAGGTTATATTCAGATCGAATGGATGTCTTGTTCATGATCTTGATACAGGTAAAACAGTGCTCAAAGGCAAAAGAACTCCAAATAATCTGTACATATTTGAAGAAGGACAACAACAATGCTATCTGAGCAAGGATGAAGAGCACTGGTTATGGCATCGAAGGTTGGGACATCTAAGCTTCTCACAAATAAGGAAAGCGTGCAAATATCAGGCAGTTCGCGATCTTCCAGATATCAAAATTCCTGACAACACCATATGCAAATCATGTCAGTTTGGAAAACAAACCAGAACTAACTTTCCAGAGAAAGAAGGATCAGCTAGCATGCCTCTTGAGCTAGTACATACAGATACATGCGGTCCCTTCAGGAAAAGAACACCTTGAGGAGAAGAATACTTGATATTATTCATTGACGATTTCTCCAGGTTCGTCTGGTTAGGACTTATGAAGCACAAAGATGAAGCATTCGAAAAATTCAAATCCTTCAAAGCCTTGGTGGAAAATGAATTAGGTCACAAAATTAAGTGCCTCAGATCCGACAGAGGTGGGGAATTTACGTCAAATGAATTTTTCAATTTCTGTGAAGAACATGGGATAAGAAGAGAATTCTCTACAGCAAGAACTCCCCAGCAAAATGGAGTTGTGGAAAGAATGAACAGAACAATCCAACAAATGGCTCGTGCTATGCTTGATGAATCAGGAACTCCCGCTACTTTCTGGGGTGAAGCTGCACATGCTGCGGTTGTTATTCTCAACAAAACGAATGTCCGGGTGAACAGCACTCAAACTCCTCATGAGCTTTGGAATGGTAGGACTCCTTCGGTAAAGCACTTCAAAATCTTTGGGAGCAAATGCTATATCAAGAATAATGATGAGCAGCTTGGCAAACTTGAACCTAGAGCAGATGAAGGCATTCTTCTTGGTTATTCTCCATATAGAAAAGCATACAAATGCTACAAAAAAAGACTTGGCAGAATTGTTGACAGCATTGATGTAGTGGTTGATGAGAAGGGATACATTCCTAGGCAAGTACATCGTGAAGACATCGAAGAAGATGAAGGCTACCCTCAAAGACAGAATGATGAAGAAGAAGAATCTCAAGAAGAACCTCAAGAAGAACCAGAGGAGCAAACAAGAATAGAAGAAAAGACTCCATCCAGATATGTTCAGAAGAACCATCCAGAATCTCAGATTATGGGACAGAAAGAAGCAGGTGTACAAACTCGAAGAACAATTGTAGAAGCTTCAAGCTATTTAGCATTACTCTCCTCAACTGAACCACAAAATGTGAAAGAGGCATGCAAAGATGAATGTTGGGTGAAAGCAATGGATGAAGAACTTGAGCAGATCGAAAAGAACAACACTTGGGAGCTGGTTCCTAGACCAAAAGATAAGAATGTTATCGGGACAAAATGGGTCTTCAAAAACAAATTGAATGAAAATGGACAAGTAATTAGAAATAAAGCCAGACTTGTTTGTAAAGGGTATGCGCAGCAAGAAGGAATAGACTTTGAAGAAACCTTTGCTCCTATTGCAAGACTTGAGGCCATCCGAATGTTTCTTGCTCTCTCAAGTTTTCAAAACTTCAAAGTATTTCAAATGGACGTGAAATCAGCCTTTCTGAATGGAGACTTGGAAGAAGAAGTATACATTGAACAGCTAGATGGGTTCATTCTTGGAAATGATCCAAACCTTGTATGCAGATTGAAAAAGGCCCTCTATGGTCTCAAACAAGCTCCAAGGGCTTGGTACTACCGCTTGGACAAATATCTTCATCAACAAGGTTTTTCAAAAGGTTCAGCAGATAGCAATCTTTATATAAAAGTTGAAAATGACAAATTGCTAATACTTGTTGTGTATGTAGATGACATTATTTTTGGCAGCAATGAAGAAGCTATGAGTCAAAGCTTTGCCTCGGTCATACAGAAAGAATTTGAAATGTCCTTGCTAGGAGAACTGACATATTTCCTTGGTTTGCAAATCCAACAAAAGGAAGGAGGAATCTTTTTATCTCAAACCAAGTATCTCAAACAGACTTTGAAGAAATATGGCATGGAAGATGCAAAACCAGTATGTACACCCATGGTCACAGGATGTAGTCTCAGTACAAATGATGAATCTACAACAGTACATCAACCAACCTACAGATCTATGATTGGAAGTTTACTTTATTTGACAGGTACCCGACCGGACATTATGCATGCAGTTGGAATAGTTGGAAGATTTCAGGCAAATCCGAAGGAGACTCATCTTCAGGCAGTGAAGAGAATTTTCAAATATCTTCAAGGGACTCAAAATTATGGCTTATGCTATCCTAGAGATACAGATCTTACTCTTCATGCATATACAGATGCAGATTGGGCCGGAAGTGTGGATGATAGGAAAAGAACAAGTGGTGGTGTGTTCTTTATGGGTTCTAGACTGGTATCTTGGTTCAGCAAGAAACAGAGTTCAATTGCCTTGTCTACAGCTGAAGCGGAATATGTTGCTGCTGCATCTTGTTGCACCCAACTCCTTTGGATGATGCAGACTTTGCAGGATTTTCAAATCACTTGTACACCACCTATCCCCATCTTATGTGATAACACAAGTGCAATCAGCATCTCAAAGAATCCAGTTATGCATTCAAAAACCAAGCACATACCAATCAAGTATCATTTTCTCCGGGAACAAGTGCTTGAACAGAAGGTCAAGTTGGAGTATGTTCCTTCTAAGGAACAAGTTGCTGATATTCTCACCAAACCATTGCCCAGGGACACTTTTGAATACCTCAGGCAAAAGCTGGGGGTTGTTGATGCATCATCTTATTGTTGAATCTTTTCTGATTGATGGTACAGGTTCAGGGGGAGCATATAATGCATTGTTGGCATTATGGAGGATGGTCAGAAGGAGATCTTTGAAATAGCTGCAATATGTCTGTATCTCTTTCATGGTGGATTATGGTTCTTTTTTACAGATCTGGTTCTTTTTCAGGGGGAGCATGATCTTAGGCGGAGCATACCCCTTTGCCCTTCATGTCAAAGGGGGAGAATGAAGCTGAAGATTGTAAGGTTGCCATCAAGTCCAAAGGGGGAGATTGTTGGCATTATGTTCTCTGGTATGGCTATATGTTACAGATGTTGTACTTGATGGCAACTCCCATGACAAGGCTCTCAATTTGTTGAAAAATAAGAAGGACGCAGGAAATCAGTTCAGAAGGTGCGTACCCGCAGGTACACCTTGCAGGGACCGCGTCCAGAGACGCAAGCCAGCCATTCAGGAGGTGCGTCCACCCAGTGCACACATTTCAAGGCAGAGAAAACCTCACGTGGGGGTTTCTTGTGTTTTACTCTTGGTATCTAGCCGACGATATTGTGTTATTATGGTGTCGGCTCGTGGTATTGTTCCATGATTTGAGGAGGAGCTTGCCTATTTAAAGCAAAGGAGATCATTTGGTTTGTGCATGTCTTTGGTTGAATATCTTATGAGGCTAGATCTGGTCTAGATCTAAAAAGGCGAATCTTCTGAAAGACTGAGATCTCTTTGGCGCATGATCAGATCTGTAGATCTGACTGTTTGGGTTACTCTTAAAGTCTTGAAATCATTCATACCTGAAGGTACGCAGGTTCAGTGAAAGGCAACTGCGCCGGGACGCAGTGCAGTAAGAAGAGACCTACGTGGGGACGCAGGGCAGAGTAAGATTCAGATGCGTCCGGGACGCAGTACAGTAACAGGCGCACTGCGTGGGGACGCGGAGCATAATAAGGATCAGGTGCGTCTCTGAGCAAAAAGACGCGGCGCGATAGTATTTCTGGGTGCGTCCCTGCAGCAACAGGACACAGTGCAGTTGAAGGAACAGTGCGTGGGCACGCAGCGCGGGAGAAGGATATCTGCATGTGGACGCAGGGGAGCAGAAGGTTAACTGCGTCTGGTCGCAGGCCACAGAATGGAAAACTGCGTCTCTGTCTTAAGATGTTCTGTTGATTGTATTTCTCTGTTGATA
Source organism: Pinus tabuliformis (assembly GCA_031772625.1). Classification (NCBI taxonomy): domain Eukaryota; kingdom Viridiplantae; phylum Streptophyta; class Pinopsida; order Pinales; family Pinaceae; genus Pinus; species Pinus tabuliformis. Next base: position 372,443,512 of record CM062811.1, on the reverse strand, counting down.
AGGTGTTCTGGGTTAGTTCTGTTATTACTGATCTGATAACTGTAGTGGACTGTAACTATTATGTACTTGATGATCATTTGATGCTTTATGAAAAGAAGTAGGGGTTTGTAGCTCCCTTCCAGGAGAAGACTGGAAAACGAGAGAGAGTTGTAGCTCTCTGCAGGTTGCAGCCTGCGTACTGGTAAAGGACTGCACCAGTACAAAATCATTGTAAAAGGAGTTTCTAATTTGAAAGAAGATAGAGACATATTGTAGCAGGTGGTTTTCACCCACATTGGGTTTCCACCTTACATCTTGTGTTCTTTGGTGTGACTATCTGCTGTCTTTGTTCATGCTCATTATTTTATGTTACTGACATGCAAAAATAATTCAAAGATCAAATAAGGAAGATTTATTAAATTGCTAGATAATACTGATTCACCCCCCCTCTCAGTATTATTTCCAACAAAGTGACAAGAAGACTTCAGGTACACATTATAATTTTAATTTGTATTTATTCATTATTATGCACTTATATGTGTTTTGCAGGTAGAGGTAAGTTTAAGGGTATTTTGTTTTGTTTTGGGATTGGCTTCATCAGAAAAAAATTTCATGCATGTAGAATAAGATTCAAGTACAACATCAAGCAAGAATTCAAGAGCATAAGTATCAAAGCAAAGGAATCCTTGATGACATGACAACCATCTAGGTATCGTCAAGTACTTTTAACGCCAAGAGTCATCATTGTAAAGTTGTAAACGAGTCATCATTGTAAAGATTGTAAAAGAGTCATTTGTTAAAGAGTCATCATTGTAAAGTTGTAAAAGATTCATTTATAAAAGAGTCATCATTTTAAATATTATAAAAGAGTCATTTGTGAAATTCATTCTACCTAGAGTCGAAGAGGTAGTGTTTGGTGGTATAGGAGTCACTGTTGGGATGATGTCATGGTTGGGTTGAAGAACATAGTGATTGGGTTTTTGGTCAAGTACACGAAAATCACTGTACATCTTATTGTATCATGGATTGTTGTCTCTGGTATGGGAATCCATAGTCTTGTCTTATTTCAGTCACTATAGGGTGGCAGGGAGGTGCTAGGCAGGTGTATGAAGTGGCCTACAATTTAGGGTCTGTGAACACTTCAGGGTGGTAGGTTGGTGCTAGGGTGAGTTATGGTTCGCTAGGGTGTTGGGGCATCCATTTAGTTGATTACTGAAGAAACCAAGGCATTGGGGCATCCTTCTAATGGGAGCTAGAGAAGAATGCTTTTCTAGAATTATAGGAAATTGTTTCTTTCATTTCATTTGGGGCTAAAGATTAAATAATTTATTAGGAAAGAATACACTGGTTTTTGATCTGGAGGGTGTTTTCAACCTAAAATTATTGTAAATACTATGTTTTTTTATTTATTTTTATTACTGCATAAACATTAATAATAATTGAAGATTAACTAATGCTCTAAAAAGATTTAAAAGTGCTAATTGCTAAGGAATATTGATGCCCACCCCCCCGTTCTCAGTATTTCCAACAATTGGTATCAAAGCTTGGTTCCTCCAATAACAATCAAACAATTGGAAGGAGATCTTGGAGTATACTAACAATATAGTTCTTTTTTTCAATGGAAATAAATATTCACTTTGGAGTGGATGAATGCACGTTCGTTTGCTAGTGCAAAAAATATGAAGTATGGGAAATCATTCACAAAGGCTTCACACTGACCTAGGATGAAGAAGGTAAGAAAAATATGATATATGATGCAAAGGCTAAATATATTATTATCAATGGGCTTACCGAATCTATTTATCTTAAGGTATTGAGTTGAAAAACTGCTAAACGTGGAAGAAGAAATGTTTCAAATTTTCAGGGTAAAATCTGAGCAACTCAAAATGAGGGTAGATGATTATATTGGTGCATACTTTCAGCGTGTTGATGAAACAACAAATGCATTGGATGGTTTGGGAGAACCCGTTGAAAAAAAAATTGTTGTCCATTAGAATCCTCAGAACCTTAACAAAAAGATTTAACTCTAAGGTATATGTCTTGGAAGATAGATCTAATTTGACCAATCTCATCATTGATTAATTGCATGGAATTCTTACGACATTATCAAATGAGGATTGAAGAATAGGATGGCACATATCACTTAGAAACAACATTTTCCACATCTAAGAAGAATAGTAAGGACAAGCAGACTCCGAAAGAAAAAGGTTTCAATTGTAAGGATGAGCGAAAGGAAGAAGATGAAGAAGAATTGAGAGATAAAGAATTTTCCTAATTCACTCTGAAAATGAGAACATGTACGGTAAAATTCAATGGTAAACTTCCACTAATATTTTTTGATTGTGGTGAGGTTGGGCATTTTGTATCCAAACGTCCTAACAAAAATGAGGGTGTTACAAAAGGGAAGAAAAGTCCTAAGTAGTTCAACAAGCAAGGCAAGAATAAATGGTTTAATAAAAGTTTCTTCTCCAAAGAAGATAGTTCCTCATCCGAAGGAGACAATGATAATGAAGATGAATTCAATAGAAGAGTATTATTTATGGCCAAGCACAATAAACAAGAGGCATTTAATGAAGAAGGAGACATAGAAGAAGAAATGATTGAAGTCAAATTTCAAAACGAAGTAATTAGGGTTATCAAAGAGCTCAAGGCTGAAAAGAAGCATGGTAACACTCTTGAAGACAAATTGAAGATAGAAAGAGAATAGGTCCTAAACCTTAAAATCAATGTTGAAGAATACAATCGAATTGAAGAATCTATCTGGAAAGAATTAGATGAAAACAACAAGGAAAGAGAAGCATTGGAAGCTCAAATAATTACTCTATTAAAGGAAGTAAAAAATTGAAAAACTTTTCAAAACTACGGCAATAGTTAAAATACTTTGGATGAACTCATCGGCAACCAATGATCATACAGTGACAAGACTGGTCTTGGTTACAAAGAAAAATTCGAAAAGAAGTCGAGTCCTTCTATGAAAATCAAAGAAGATGGATATGCAAAATCTACCAAGAAGATAGATCTCTCAACTAAATCAAGAGATCAAGACTCGTAGGAAGAACCTTGGAAGAAAATTCCTCGAAGAAGATTTCCTCCCAAGTACCAACCTATCTTTTATGGTCATTGTTATTCATGTCAATGGTTTGGACATAGAGCTACAGAATGTTGTATGTATGTTTGGAACGAATATAATTTCAAGAGATCCTTCAGAAATGGATATTCTAGAACTCAACATAATATCAACAATTTTGATCATTTGATAGATGATGTTGAATGTTACAAATGTAACAATTTTTGACATATGGCTATGGATTATAAAGTTCGAGACATGTACAACTATTATTGGCAAAACCGTAGAAGCAAATTTACAGGATCACGAGATAGACACCAAACAAAATCGTCTATGAATAGCATAAAATGTTACAAATTTCGTAACTATGGACACATAGCTCGTAACTGCAAGTACAAGATGGAATCAATCATGAATGAAAATCTTGATGATGAGAATAAGAAGGTTTGGAAATGAAAATAGGTACAAGATGAGAAAGAAAAGTAAGATGGCAATAAGGTCCCAAAATTTATGCTTTCATGATTCATAGCAGATTGTGTGGAATCAAAAATGGCTTCGGTTAATGACTCGAGTCAAGACAGTTCTTTAAATGACACACTATTATGAACAATTCAACTTATCATCTCCTAGAAATTTGAAGATGAGGAGTCTATATAACAATATATGAACCAAGTCTACGATTGACAAACAGGTAGTTTAAACAACATGGAAGTTTCATTACATGTTCAGGGGGAGAAGAATAGTTGAATTATTATAGATTCAAGAAAGGAATTGTTAAAAAGAAATCTCTATGTTAAAGTGGATCAAGACAATCTAACGATTATCGAGATATCTCAGCAGGATAAAGGAATATTCATGTATCAAATCAAGTACATCAAGGAAATGCTCAAGAAATTCAAGATGGAACATTGCAAGCATATCCTTAACCCCATTGTAACAGGTTACAAGAAGATTCATCAAAGGATGTGGACCAAAGGTTGTATACATCCATGATTGGTAGTCTCTTATATGTAACAGCCTCTAGGTGAGATGTGATGCAGGTAGTTGGAAAAATAGCACAATTCCAAGCAGCACCAAAAGAATCTCATATCATTTCCATCAAAAGAATTCTTAGATATCTTAAGCACACAACGAAATATGGTCTCTAGTATTCCAAAGGAAATGATCTGGTCACCCAAGCTTATACAGATGCAGACTGGGCAGGAAGTTTTGATGATCGTAAGAGTACTAGTGGAGCAACATTCTACTTAGGTGGTTGCCTTGTCTCATTGTTAAGTGAAAAGTAGTCTTTAATATTGTTATCCACATCAGAAGCAGAATACATCACGACAACATATTTTTATACTCAAGCTCCATGGATGCAAAAAACCTTGCAAGAGATTCAAGTTAAGTTTTATGACCCTATTCCCATCTTCTGTGATAACACTAGTGCCATCTATATCTCCAAAACTCATGTGATGCATTCCAAAACAAAGAAAATTCCGATCAAATATCATTTTTTTAAAAAGAAGGTCACCAATAATAATATCAAGCTTGAATATGTTGGAACAAAGGAACAAATTACTGAGATCTTTACCAAACCGTTACCTCGTGAAGAATTTGAGTATCTTCGCCAAAAGTTTTGTATTCTTCCAAGTTATTATTAGAATCTTTCTCTTATCTAACTACATAGAAAGGGGGAGTGGAGGTGTGTACAGGTTCGCAGGATGACAGTTTATTTGGGGGAGTTACCCTTTTCCATTGATGACAAAGGGGGAGAGAAGGTAGTAGGAAGAGGTGTCATGATCACAAGGGAGTACTTGTGTTGCCATCAATGCCAAAGGGGGAGATTGTTGATTAGTGGTTGTCATTGATGTCAACCCAGGTAGCACTAGGGGCTAACCTGATCTTGCATCGGAATTCTGACTTCAAAAATTACTCTATTCTTAGTCAAGGATCCCCGATATGGATTCTTCTCATCAATATGTTTCCATTGATATATGGCACATCACGTAATTCTTCATGGTTTGAGAGATATTCATGTTTGTAATTAGTAACCCCAGTTAGTGGGCTAGAACCCTATTGGGTTGTGGCATGGAACTCATAATTGGTTGTGGTCATTGAATAGTAAATAATTAAAAATTATTTTTTTTCTCCTAAAATACCTCCAACATTCACTTGTTTAGGACCCTCTTAACTCAAGACATTCATATAAATAGTGACCCTCATATCCTCCTCTAGTAGGGATTTTGTGGCTTAAAATAGGTCATTATGGCATTGTTGTTATAATTCCTTTTTTGATAATATTCAGAAGCTTAACTTAAAACCCATTTTAGAAAAAACCTTGATGACCCTCAGGACCAAATTTTGGATCTTGGTTCACTAAATTTTTGTAGATATGATCTGAGTAATTTATGGTTTTTGTAGGCTCCCGAATTCCATGTCAAACAGGTGACATTGGAAAACTCATCATAACCTTCTCTCCGAGAATTTGATTCAAATTTCATAAATAGTGACCGCAATAGGATGGAAATTAGTTTGCTGGAAATTGTTTTCAAGGTTGAATGTTGCAACAGTGACATGTGGCACTTCGTGCAAGTTCACTCTACTGAACTAGTCTACAATCAAGCCATCGTGGGACATTGGGCACAAATCTTTCTTGAAGAACCCAATATTGATCAGACCTATGGGGTTGGAAAGAGAACACATAAGGCTACCATAGGACAAAATTTCAAACCTTGGAGATCCAAAATTATATATATACAAGAGATTCAATATCAAACTCCTAGAAGGCAAGAGAAAACATGAATTCAAGGATCACTGCAATAAGGACCACACATCAATAGTCAAGGGTAAGTCTCCTACAACAAGGTATTAATGATTAGTGTTTACATTTGAATTTTGAGTATCATCTCTGACATATGTTTGTTTAGGACAACATAGTTATATACAGTGTCTCGATTATATCTCTATGTCTCTATATGTCACAGTTAGTTTTTCGGATGTCCTATTCTTGATACTACACATTTGATGCTACATATTCTTGATGTTACACCAAGTCTGCTAAATATATATGATGTTGTAAGTTCATGTTACTTGTCTTGTCATAGTTGATAGAATGGTCTCTATTGTTCCACTTAGAACTTGGTCCATCACAATTCTAGCATCTATCATTAGTCTTTATTGTATATATATTTTGGTCCGTTTTGGATATAGTCTTGCATAGAGTACAAGCCTATATCAAGAGTGTAAGTCTTTGTCTACTGTTGCAACAAGTCAAAAACAAATGTGACAAGGGCACTTTAGTTATGCATTGTAATTTTAATTTGTATTTATTCATTATTATGCACTTACATGTGTTTTGCAGGTACATGTAAGTTTAAGGGTATTTGTTTTGTTTTGGGATTGGTTTCGCGAGGCAAATTTTGTATCTAGGTAGAAGAAGATTCAAGTATGACATCAAGAAATAATTCAAGAGAAGTACCAAATCAAAGGAAGCATTGCAGCAGGACATACTTGAAGACATGACAACCATCTAGATATAGTGAAGTATTGTTAAGGACAAGAGTCATCATTGTAAAGATTGTAAAAGAGTAATTTGTAAAAGAATCATCATTCTAAAGTTGTAAAATAGTAATTTTGAAAGGAGTCATCATTGTAAAGATTATAAAAGGATCATTTGTGAAAGATTCATTCTTCCTAGAGCTGAAGAGGAAATGTTGGGAGGTATAGGAGGCACTGTTGGGATGATGTCATGGTTGGGTTGCAGGTCATAGAGTGATTGGGTATTTTGTCAAGTACACGAAAATCATTGTACATCTTATTGTACCATGGATTGTTGTCCCTGGTTTTGGAATTGACAATCTTGTCTTATTTCAGTTAGTATAGGGTGGAAAAGAGGTGCTTGGTAGGAGTATGAAGTTGCCTAGAGGTTGGGGCATGTCAACACTTCAGGGTGGTAGGGTGGGGCTAGGGCAAGTTGTGGCTCGCTAGGGTGTTGGGGCATCCATTCAATTGATTACTGAAGAAACCAAGGTGTTGAGTCATCCTTCCAATGGGAGTTGGAGAAGAATGCTTCTCTATAATTCTAGGAAGTTGTTGCTTTCATTTCAGTTGGGGCTCAATACTAAAGAATTTATTAGAAAAGTGTTATGTGGTTTTTGACCTGGAGGGGGTTTTCCACCTAAAATTCTTGTGCCTACTATGTTCTTTTATTTACTTTTATTACTGCATAAACATTAATAATAATTGAAGATTACCTGATGCTCTAAACTGGTTTAAAAGTGCTAATTGCTAAGGAATACTGATTCACCCCCACTCAATATTTCCAACAACATGAAGCCAACACTTCACTAAAGGAGAATCCAAGGCTCTCAACAAAAATTCCTAACTTTCGATACTGAGCCAAAAGCCTGAACAAAATCCCTTTACATGAGTTATCAAGGTATATTTATAACAAATGATTTGACTAATCATCTCCCCTTTCTGACTCTTTGACTTCTTTCGACCATGACCTTTTGAATTCATTACAAAATAACCTTTCACATCCCACAATTGACACTTGGAATTTCACTTACAAATGAATTACAAATAGAAGATTAAAATAATTATCATATATGTATGAGACAAAATTGGGTAGCGTCAACTAAACAAGCCTAGTAGGACAAGAAACATGTCAAGCTTGAGTTTGGGGAAACTCCAGCTCAGCCTCTTTGATTTGTAGCTTTTTTGTCATATAGTGATGCCAAGTTATACTGTATGATGACTTCTCAAACCTTTATGATGGGATTAGGATGGAAGCACACTCTTTCCTCCATTGCATCTGGGTACACAGTCGTGGATCCATTTTGTGTCTCCTTATTTAACAAGAACACCATGGTATTTATCTTTGGAGGGCCACCAATTTATTTCTATGTATCATTTTTTTTCACCTCAATGTCTCCCTTGGTAGTGATCTTCTTGAACTAGTCCAAGTATTCCTCCACTTCATGTTTGACCTTCTTTATACCTTTATATTTTTTGAGTGTACCAACTAAGGGGATCTTATGTGACTTCACCATGAAATCCACACTATTATACAACCATTCATAAGAGGCCTAAATTTTGGTGATGAATGAGCTGAGTTGTTTATTAATTTGGATAAGCATCCACACCTCTTCTTTCTCCAAATCAACTTGTTGCCTTGTGTCCTTTACCAACTCAGGAGGTGCACCTCTGTATTGCATTCCCCACTCACGCACAACAACAATGGATGTATGAAAAACCTTGATAGATTTAGCATTCTCTTTAGATTTTTGTTGCATGCAATGTAAGTGGAAAACTTATTTGTTCACTGTGACTAACTCCTCGTAGAGGCTCCTCGTGGTGTCTCCTAATGTTGATACTTGACAAAGTATGGCTACCTTGAGTTCTTCTAAGTACATCTTTGTGGGAGCTACTTTATGAACCTCTTCTTGGAGTTATTCGATCTATTTCTTTTTCACTTCTAATTTCTTTTCCATCTATTTATTCCAGGCCATTAAATACTCTCTGTTTGACTTGGAGGCTCATGTGAAGGCCAACTTGGTTGCAGCAATGGATTTTGGATTTTTTATGGTATCCATCATGATCACCTTTTCTTTGATAAAATTAGAATGTGTCAGGTCGTCTGCAAAGTGCTTATTTATTTCTTGTACAATATTCATTTTCATCTTATCAAAACTTTAACTATAGATATCCATTATTGGACCTTCATCAAGAGGAGAAATTTCCTCTTCCTCACCTAGAGCTTGGACTTCTGTAGGAGGGGGAGATTGAGTCATGATCTGTTACATGAAAGGCATAAGATCAACATCTTGATTTTGTTGCTCTAGTTTCACCTCCATATCTTCGACCACTATCAGGTATTTGGTTTCCTTGGCAAGTTCTTTCCCCTGTAGCCACTTTATTTCTTCTTCAAGTAGCCAACTCGGTTCTTCTTCATCAACTTTCTTTTCTATCACCTCTTCTTCTTCTTTCTTCTCCTTTTCTCTTCTTATCTCTCCATCTCTTCTTGTTATTTCTTTTCTTGCTCTTCCTTTTACCTTAATTCTTCATCTTTCTTTTTCTTCTTCCTCTTTCTTTCTACTACTATGGCCGCTTTAAATATGATTGGGTTTTCTTTCAATTTCCATCTTTGCTCTTCTGCTAGACTGTGTGCAACCTTTCTCTTCACCTTTCCATGCACTGGGTTATGCCTCTCTCATGGTTTTTCTTCCAGAGTTTCTTCCTGCTGAGGAGTGTCATGTGATGTAGCTATGAAGATGACTAGGGCACGAGGCTTGGACTCATTATAAAAATTCTTAATATTTTCCTCCTCCGGTCTGGAAAAAGTCCCTCTTATCCTGTTGAAATGTATATTTTCACAGTGCTACTTGCAAACACTCCAATGATCATACGGGTGGTATTCCATAAGGCCGAACTTGAATTTTTCTAACTCTTTTCCCTCACTCTCTGTAGCCTTCAAATTTTTAATATCGTACGATCCAATTTGAAAAGGAAGATGTGGCCAATGTTCTTTCTCCTTCCTCTACAAAACTACTTAGAGATATGTGGAAAGATGATAAGATACTTCCTACATGACCAATTTGTTGGTGGCATCCCTCATAAACAAATGTGAAGAATTATGACCACCAATCACCCTAACAAAAGTTCCATATGTTGAGGCAAACCAGTCTGAAGGTTGCATTATTGCTTCCATTGCCTCTTGGGACATGAAATATTGATCTTCTTGAAGGATCATCTTGTACATGGGGTATGAGAAGGTGATTAGTCAACTTCTCCATAACTCCCCCATAATTTTACTCTGAAATAACTATAGAGTAAATGTGGATAGAAGATTCCTTCAGTGACGAAGTCCAATTCATGCTAGTAAAAGTGTTCTAAGAACATATCATATCCAACAAGTATGCAAACATGTATTATTTTTCCTTCTTACCCTTAGGATGGTTTTGGAATTTTCTACATGGATCTTTAACTGTTGAGCCAAAAATCCTAACCAATTAAATGTTTCCCATCATTCACCACCTAATGAAGCAAGAATGCGCAACCTTCGGGGAAGGTCTCAATAATCTTTGGACCATAGATTTAGTAGCATAGAACTATCAAGTACTGGAATGCTTTTCTATGATATTTGGTCTTGTAAGTTTTGTTGGGTTTTTGTCAGAATTCAGATTCCTCTTTCACCCAATATTTATTGATATCTTTAGTGATCAGGTAGTAGATGGCTACATAGAGAATCCATGTAATCTTTTGGAAACAAAAATGATACATAAGCTAAAAATCATGTGCCACAAATCAGGAAAGCCTTTGTCTATTGGCATTATTGAGGGGCATTCTCTTTCAATCCACATGTGACAGGATCCACTTGATAATGTTTATGCAAGGGAAAACCAGTTACCTGCATTCAATCTTATGTAGTCCTAGCTTCTAGAAATTATATAAACGTATTTGCCTTCAATATCTTCTTTGTAATTAGTTGTGTGAATGCATATTTTACTGTGTTCCATGTTATGTCCTAATATTTCTCAATGAACAATTGAGTGTCTAAGAAAAATGGAATGGTGATTAGGGTGCTTTTAATTTCTTCATTGGTGATACTTTCTGTAGTTTCTTTGGAGGTGGACCTCTTTGGTGCCACACTGATACAAAATGACAAAGATAGATAACCTCAAAAGTTGCAGTAAATGTTTCACAATATGTACTCATAGAAAACACAATTAGCTCAAGCGTAACAGACTATTCTGCAAGATCAAGACAACAACTCAAAGACTGAAGGGAAACATTGAGCAATATTTGGACTAAGGGTGAGATACTAAGCTCATGAACTATGCATTATGAAGTCTCAGTAGAGAAGGTGACACCTAGAGGCTTGATACTACACAATGAGAAGTCCCAACCAGGAGGACTAAAGGAAGAGACTACACATTGTGCAGTCTTAATGGCTAGGGTTGAGTGTTGAGGCTTGGCACTACAAAATGCATAGTTGGGAAAGCCAGTGACTACGCATTACACAGTCTCAGAGGTAAGACATGAAGCTTGTCTCTTCAGAATTTGAATTGGATAGGTAGGGAAGGAAGCTACTAGCCACGATTACATATATTTGCCCCATAAGAAGAGAAAAAATGACAAATATGAGTGTTGTGGAAAGAATTAAAGTAGAACAAGCTAAGGGGAATATATATCAATGAAAATTAGGTGCCAAAAACAAGTATGCAAGAGTAAAAATGAACATGCTTAAAGTAAACTAGCAACAACAACTGTTCATGGGAAAAAAGAAAGAACTCAATGTGACACTTGGAAGATGTGAATGAAAGACTAAAACAACACTTTCAATATATAATAATAGTTTAAAAAATAACTACTATGAAGATAAATAGGAAAAATATCAATTGTAAAAGAAAATCCGACAAAAGCGACACAAAAAAGCAACAAAAAAGGGCACATGCAAAACTTACTTGGAAAAACACTACAAACTTAGCCAAAAGTTCCTTAATCTTCTTGGGAAGGCTAGAGATCTAAGATCAAATGTGAAAATGAGCTCTAGGGGCATTTATTAAATAGATTTATTTAGGTTAGGGTTTATGACACACATGCCTAAAATCAAGGAAAAAACACCATTTGTCTTAAAGTCATAATTAGAAACTTAGTGGGCTTAACCAGAAATTAATTGGGAAACTCCTAATTTTTAGGAATGCCAACTTTTCTTTTTGAGGAAACTGCTTGTTGACACTAGTAGAAGGGATTTCACAATTTCTAAGCTCAAGGGATTTTGCAATTCGTTGCCTTAATTTTAGAGCTCAAGACTATCCTGCCTTCCATGATTGCGTAGTTCAGATCCTCATGGCCCAGAGCAATTTCCAGAGACAGTGGATTGTTCAGTTGCAAGAGGGAATACTGACAATACTGCAAGGTTAAGGCAAGAGATGACACGTGTTTGAAAATTCATATTTAAGTTCAAAACAACTTTTCGCAAGAACTGCATGAAAAGATAAGCCTTCAACTTCTAATAGAATAGTTGACAAAAATGAAAGATGGGTCCCTATCGATAGAATGTATGCTCCAAAATGAAGGCATGTGCAAAATTTTGGAGGGGAGTTGTAGCAGCTACAATTTTACCAAAAGACTTGAGAAAGATAGATCCAAAAAACACCACTCAGCAAAAGGAAGAAGAAGAAGTTGAATGTGGCCTTACTCTATGTTAATTTGAAGATGAACATAAAGGGTACATAGACAATGGATGCTATCACTGCATGTCCGGAGATAAGAACAAGTTTGAGTCTCTCAAGAAAAAAAAGATGATAATGTTATTCTTTGAAATTGTTCTCCAACAAAAGTGTTACGCAAAGGTGCAGCCAAACTTGATAAGTATACAAAAGAAATTGATGCACTATTAGTTTAATGGCCGAGGAAGAATATTCTAAGTGTAGGTCAAATAAATGATAAATAGCATATAGTTGTGCTTACATAAACTAAATGAAAATTTATAAAAGAAGACACTGAAAAGGTTATAGCAAGAAGATTCATAAATGCAAACAAATTATATGTGCTAGTAAAGAAAAATTTAGATGGAAATAAGAGGTATAGTTCCTCTTCCTCAGATTCAGAGTAGAAGAAGATAGTCCCCATTGCATTATAATCTACTTAATGCATACTTCTAATAATGACTACATAAGTGAATGATAGGTACATAACCTCATGATAACTATCAGGTCCACAAGATCATTGGTTTATGATCTGAAGGGGAGCTATGGATCTAGATGATAATTCCATATGATGTTTTGATATTCATTTAGAGATATTTATATTACTGACATTGCCTCTGACAAAGTAGCAATGAAAAGAAATGACATGACATGTTTAGAGGGGGATGTGGATATAAAGAATCAACAGTTTATTTGTTGTATGAGGATCTTAGTGAAAGAGAGTCGTGTGTATACATGGTTTTTGAATTAGACAGTCGCATATGCTTTCCAATGGTGATAAATAAATGGCACAATCAAAGAGGGGGCTTCTTATATGCTTCCATCAATTCATTATTGATATTCTGGTTCTAGCATTTATTTCTTACATATTGTTAATGTTGCCCATATATTTCTTAGGAATGATGTTGATTCGTGACAAGGTTATATCTTGCTACTGATGAAATGCTTCTTTGATGCATTTGCTAACTGATCAAATGGATATGACCATATTTTATGATGAATAATTGGCACAAGTTCAGGGGGGACCATATTATATGCTTCTAATATTTCATTGTTGGCATTATTGTCTCTTATTAGGCACTACTTATCTAACACTGGTTGAGGATGATGAGTTCATGATTTACTCATTGTTTGTTGGCATCTTTCATTAATGAGAAGACATATATGTTGTTTTCATTATGTTATAATTTATCATGGATTGCATGTGGTATTTGGTGAAGTTGTCAATGGTACACTAGATAAGGAAAATGTGTATGCTATAATCTCTAAAGATGTTGATTGATGATCAATTCAACTTTACTTAATGGCTTATGATGTTGGAGTTAATCTTTGTTTGCTTACATGTTGTTGACGCATGTATATGCTAGCTACAATGTTTTGGTTCAAAATATTTATGCTTGTGGATTATATACCTTCCTATATGTGGAGAAAACATCTTAACCTTAATGGCATGAGGTCAAGTGGATATTTATTGGCAGAGATTTATTGCACAATCTTATGCTTCTACTACAGTCTCTTAGTGATGGTCAGAAAGATTGCACATTTGGTCATTGTTGATGATATTGAAGAGATTGATGCTACATTGTCTTATTTGCTTATTACTTCTTGATGATGGCAAGGTTCATCTTTCTATTATGTTGCTGTTGTCAAATGATTATGGTGCATATTCCTATAGGACACAAGAAGGTTGTTGCTAGATTATCAAGGTTTAAATCCTTGATTACAATTATGAATGTGATGTATATCTTTTGATGTGAATACCTAACATTATTTCATGTATGGGATAATTGGATGAAGTCATGTAATGTATGCAACCCCATTATTTTAGGTAATTGATATAAATTTGGGTCCAATATGCAAACCCATTATATTGGGTGATTAATGTAATAATGGTAGAATAGAGTCATTGGTGATAGGAAATATCATATTTTTTTGAGTCATATAGACTTGTGTTCTTCTTGTATATCTTTAGAAGGTAAAGCATATGCTCATGGGGAGCATGGTTACTATGCATATTTCATGATTCATATTCAACAGATCAGACCTACAACAATTAACACTACAAGGGAAGTACTTCATTTAGCTTGGTTCAACCCTTTTCCATTGATTTTAGAGGGGGAGAGAAGACTGGTGTTTGAAAACAATACTTGATGTTTGCAAGTGTTTGTATGTCATGTCCAAACACCAAAGCAGTTTCCATCAAGTCCAAATGGGGATATTTTTTGCAATATGGCTAATTAGTTTTCTTTGATGGAAACCTTCTTGATAAATATGTACTTCATGTTAATAGTGTGATAATATGATTGTGGAACTAAAATAGATAATTGGTACAAATTTTACAGAAGATATGGACGGAGAAATGGAAGTTCAGGTACAGATGGATGACAAATGTAGAGTTTCAAAATCATATGTGGTTCCTGTGAATAAGGGTCACTTACATATGCAATTCCTATGAGTAAAAGTTAGGCACCTAATACAAACCATGGAAATTTGGATACCAGGGTATTTACCATGGTATTTTCCCATAGCAATTGAGGCGACAACATTTAATTCATCCTATCAACAAATACGAACAACATTACCAAAGTATTTACCTAAGGTATTAGATAAGGAAAAAGTTGTATAAGGAGATGGAGGTCAAAGTGGTAAGTGTGAAAGAAAATGATGTAGAAATATGTTTCCATTAATGTCAAAGGCAATGGAAAAAGTGAGAAAGCAAAATAAAATACAAATGAAAAGGAAAAGGTAAAGGAAATGGAAGAGATTGGAAAATGAATTTGTATTGGTAAATATGTTGTCATTGGTGGCAAAGTAAATTGATGGAAAAGAAAAACATTGATGGGAAATGAAAAGCATGGAAAATGCAGAGCATTGATAATGGTAATGCCTTTGTAGAGAAAGGTAAAGGAAATAGTAGAGGTGGCACATGCAATGCAAAGGCAAAGGAAAATCATGGTAGCATAAAGGTCCAGAGGATTTTGAGACAATTCTAGAGAGGTAGATCATATTAGATGCAGGTGAAACCCATTCAGATGGATATAGGTTTGAAACATCTTTCCAATGGTACATGGAAGATCAAAAATGGATTCCTCAATCATGAGATGAGGCCAGTCAAATTTTTATGACCCCTAGTCAAAGATTTCAGAGTTAAAGGTGTTTGGGTGAGCCTTTGGCATGTAGCCAAAGTTGGCTTAAGTGCCAAACTTGGAAACAAGACTAGGAGAGCCTCTATGTGAGAGAACATGGGAGAAATAGCAGATAAGTTAGCAACATAAGGCATTTTCATTGGCAGTGTTTGGAAACAAGTGGAACCCACCTAATGGGCTTACCCCGACAGAGCTACCGAGATGGATTTGACAGAGTGCACAAAAGTAATGTCCTAGGAAATGATAGAAAGAGTCATCCAATGAGATATGAATAGGAGATCCCCACTCTGAAAGCTCAGCCCACTAAGGGCTAGCCCGAATGTGCATTTGTGTAGTCATAAAAAAGCAGTAGTGCAATATAATGTCATCTCGACAAGAGAACAAAAGATGTAAGCATCAGGCCACATGGGAAAATTTTTAACAACACCGTAGACATAGGTCTTGGTGGTCATAGAATATGTTTTTCCACACCTATGATCGTATAGATCGATGGTGGGGATCCACCTTGAGGTCACCCCTCCTCTAACCACAATTTGCTCAGGAGTGGTGTTAAGGCTAGTTTTTGGAACCTATTGGTTTTTTATTTTAATGAATAAATTCATACCAAAATAGGCTCGCAAGACCCCTTCTCTCTCCTCTGAAAACATAGGTGGTAACGTGTGGTTGGGCTAGATGATGGAGGAAGGTGACATCAACACAACCAATAAATAGTGGACATGTTTCATACAAATTTTAGGTTTTCAGGTACCTAAGTGGGAAATTTCCAAGTGACACATGTCACCACTACAAGTCCACACATGACAAGCGTGATTTCATCCTACAGGTACAACCCATATTATTAATAAAAAGGCACAAAGGGAAAGAGCTGAGAAGAATTTTATAAGACATGGTGGCAGGTTGAGAGAGTGATTGCTAGTCAGAAACGTGTCGGGAAAACCCTGCATGACAACTATGCATGAAAGACCAAACCCAACAACTTATAAAAGAAGCAACTAAGGGAGGCATTGGGAATAAAAGCACTAGGACTTGTATCCACTGATAGCACACAAGAAACAACCAATTGAATTGGTGTTGGGAGGACCCCACTGGGACAACTCATCCCACAGGTTTTACCCCAATGGATTACTATGGTGTACATAACACAAGGGACAGATAGGGAGCTCTAGGCTAAGCACCTGGACCTCTCCCTTGGCTTTATTCATGTAGAAATAAGACAAGGGGCTCGACACAAATAAAAGAACCATAATAAAGTGAGCTTTGAATACTAGGATGGTGTTTGATTATTCCGCATCGAAATAAACCAATGGTGTGAAACTATTAACACGGGGTTTTGGAAAGTGTAAGGCTTAAAAATACTTAGCGCCAAGAGCCTAAGATGGTGGTTGTGGAGACCCAGTTTTATTGAAGAAATAAAGGAAGGTGCTAAAGAAAAGGAGCGTAAAGGTAATTTCAACAAATATACAATTAATAAATCCTCTAGGCTTTGGCATGAATAGTTGGCATCACATTATAGGCCATGTGGTTTGGCATGAAAATATGATTTGGCATGATTATATCCTGATAGTAGCATGAATAGCAAAGTGCTAGATCAAGTTGCACATTCAACAATTAGAGACAAACCCAACAGAATGCAAATGCATGAATGAATCAGTGGTTTTGGTAAGTAACAGTTAAGTGGAACAAAACATAGGAAATCGCTAAAATGCATGAACGAGTTGGCAGTGGAATTGGAAGTTAAGCCAAAATAATTGTAGACAAAGATAGAAAAACATAGCTATAAAACTTGTTAAGAACCATAATTACAAAAATAAGCAGGAAAGCAACAAAAAACTTAGAGTTTTAGTTTCAAACAATAGTAGTGGAATCAAAAAGTTGGTGAACAATCAAAGGATTGAAATTAATAGCACAAATGAAAAAATATTAATTTATGCAACATATTTGACAAAGAGATCACTAAATATCACTTCAAAAGTATCAGTCTAGAATTCTTTAAAAGCATAATTCAAGCATCAAAAGTGAAGGGGGTGGTAAGAATATTGTAGAATGTTTGTGAGAGCTATTGGTGCAGGATGATATGTGATAGTGATATGAATCAAGGGTGAATTAGAGACCAATCTGACTATCTGATTTTTTTTTTTTTTAAATTGCAGCTGGTTTATAGAGCTTGGTCACTAGTGTATGATGTGTTCATTCATGACATATTGCTGAAATTGGTGTTGTTTTGCATCAGTAATAAGAGATTGTTGAAGGTGTTTGAATCAATAATGTGAAATTGTTTAAGGTGTTTGTATGGTGGCTTTGGTGAGCAGTGGAAGTGAGAAAAAACTGTTTGATTATGAGATAAGAGGTCTCTTGGTTCAAGTATGAAAATGGATGAAGGATGGATCAACAATACCAGTAAGTGGTAGCTTGCAAATTAGAGGTATAATCTCATTCTAGTGGTTTCTAGTAAATGTTTTGGGGAAGAAATACCTTTCATTGGTACCTGATAAACAAGAAGGGATAGGAGTTCCTTTCAGTGGCAACTTATAAACCTACATGTTCTAGCTTATGGGGCCATGATGTATTCAAGTTGAATATTGTAAAGAAAACAAGATTGATGCCTTGCGTATATGTGTTTCTCATGTAGATGTAATGTTATATTTTACATGATTATGTTGTGTTTTGGATCCATGAATAATTTTTAAAGTGATTGAAGAGTTAATTTGTGAAAGTGTATAATTTGGACACACTACTGATTCACCCCCCATCTCCATAGTCTCATGGTTTGCATTTTTTTTAACAGTTGGTATCAGAGTCAGTGTCCTTCAAGATTGGTTTAACAACTATAAGGAAGATCAAGGATCATGGATAACCAAGATTGGATGGCTCAAATTACAGAATTTGGAAGGTAAGGATGATAATCTACTTGCAAGCTCTTTATTTGGATGTATGGTTATTTGTGGAGTATGCAATAATAAATGATAAGTTTGATAGAAAATTTAGGAAGGAAATCATGAGAGGGTTTTCTAATTCATATTTTTAAAAATTAAAATGTTTTAAGACTTCCAAGGAGACATGGGACAAATTGTAGTCCATCTATGAAGTAGACATCTAAGCTGCATGTGATGTAAAGAGGCTTTCCATGGTGGATGGAATAATCAATGACTCAGTCAAAGACTCGAATATAATTGAAGATAATGAATCGAATGATTATTCTTATATATCAAGAGGCCAAATTTATAATCAACACATAGAGGGGATGCAGACTACAAGTAAGTTGTTATGTCGTTATTGTAGAACAATATGCCATTTATTTTCAAACTGCTCATCTACAAGTACTAGTGAAAGTGATAGTTTCTCATCAAATTTTAGTGGAGAAAGGACCACCTTGATAGTAATATAAGAAATTGAAAATGGTCAAGAAGAAAATGGGTCCAACTGTTGTGAAGAGGAATGAACTCTTGAATAAGATGATAGTGAAATAAATTTATGGCAGAGAGATAAATTATTACTGACATTTACCAAGATTTATAGAGAGGAATAATAATATAACCAAAAGTAATACACATAAATGTTATACAGATAATATTTATATAGGAAAAACCTAAATTTGGGGAAAAACCCAACCCAATGAGATCTCATTAGCATTGGCCAAAACCCTAACCAATCCGGCCAAGTGAGCCTTCACCACTCACCTCTAGGCTTACATTACAATGAAGTATTCCCGGACTTTTATAGGCTCCATTACATGCAATACCATAGACCATAACACCATGGGTACACTATGCCATGTGCCCAAAACCACTACTATTTAACCAGGTCAACCTTGACTCAAACCCCAAGTCAATTTTACCTAACAATTCCCCCTTAAACATGACTTGGGGTTCCTTGACTAAATCCAACAAAAAATTTCTAAATCAGGCAACCTCACTCACTCTAGCCCTTAGCCCCTTCAAATTTTCTTACCTGGGATTTGTTAACCCAACATCCCCCTATTACCTAGGTCTAACCTAGACTTTACTGGTAATTACCCAGGGGTACGCATGCCTTACTAAGTCTTACAACATTATGCCCATTTACATGCAAATTACAAATTTCACTCTATTATATCTCTATATATATATATATATATATATATATATATATATATATATATATATATATATATATATATAGATATATGTATGTATGTATATATATATGTATGTATGTATATATATATGTATATATATATATATATATATATATATATATGTATATATATATATATATATATATATATGTATATATATATATATATATATACATATATATACATATATATACATATATATACATATATATATATATATATATATATATATATATATATATATATATATATATATATATATATATATTACCCTTGTTGTTGTCTTTGTACATATGACATCAATGTCCATATAAAAAGAACCCATCTACCGAATTACATGGGTCACCAGCCACTGTAATCGCCAGTTATCTAGGCATTCCTTTCAAGTACATGGTTCATCAATTAGTTAATCCACGTGCACATATCCTCCTCATCCACTAAATATCTCATGACCCAATAGTGTACATCTTTGCTTCACAATCTATGCCTTTTGACCCAGATCTGCAAGCAAAACTTAATTATCTCTTTATCTACCAGGCCAATACAAACCCTTAGCAACAAAAAATGTCATTGTAAATCCAACTTAGATCTGATACCAAATGTAGGTTTTAACCCCGTATAGAAATTACCTGCATACGAATTCTAAAACAAAAAAAATAAACAATAGCGAGAGCATAACACATAAAACAAATATACACAGAGATTTTCCCCTAGTTCTGAAAACCGGGACTACTAGATTGATTTTTCATTATGTTCCTTTCAATGTTACAATACATATATATACATGCTGAAGCATCCAATACCATGGATCGAAAACCATTGCGCCCAAAACCATGTGCAAAAACCATGCACAAAACCATAGGTAGGTTCGCCCACCATAGGAAAGAATATAACACAACCCAACAGATAGTAATATAAGACCTTGACAATGGTTAAGAATAAAATGGGTCTAACTATTGTGAAGAGGAGCAAACTCTTGAATAAGATGATAGTGAAATAGACACACGTTGTGAACCCATTTTCTCTCCTATTATTTTGAAATATGTTGAAGAAGATATCTATTTGAGGAAGGAGCTCATATCATCTCTTTAGGAGATTAATAAATTTAGAGGTATAAATATAAAGTTGGAAGAAGAGAATAAGACATTAAATGAGCAATTGATGAATCTTTAAAAGAATGAAAATAATTCTAAAGTGTTTAAGGAGATTCAAACCAACCATTATTTCTCTTAGTTCGAGAGAACAATTCAAGATGATAATGCCTCAGCAACATCATCAAAGGGATCCATGAATTGGGTTAAAGGAAGAAGCCATAGCAATACAATGGAAAATAAAAGAATGCAGCACCAAGGAGACAAAAATACCTCTAGAAATAAAAAAAAGGTATGCAATACCTCATATATTTCTATTGTAGTAATGCAAGGCACTTTTCCTCCAAGTTTTTATAAAGGAAAATGAAGGTGTAACAACATAGGTGGAATGCACAATTTCATCCACAACCACGAATTCCTCAGAAGAGAAATTCGACTAGCCAAGCATAGAGAACCTCTTCTCCTCAAAGGGAATATTTTCAATGACACAAGAGAAGCAAGAGAGAAAATTACAATCTAGGAAATTGGACAGGTACAAGATTTGGTAAGAGGTATAATTTTTTTTTCCCCTTGACTAAAGTTGAATGCTACAGGTGTAAGATTTTTGGGCATAAAGGAGTTTCATGCAAATAGAAATAATATATTTTTCCATAATGTTGCAAATAGAGCCAAGAACCAACAAAAAGCACTACACGGGAGCTATTTCAGCACCTAAAAGAAAGGTAGATTGAATTGTGAATGGAGGAAGTGCAGAACAATGTTTGATGAAGAAGATTCAAAGCCTGAAATTCTAATGGTTGATGTCTCTTATAGGAAGAGACTCAAATCAATTAAAAGAAGCAATAACAGTCATGAAGTATCTCTAAAGAGATACAGTGAGAAAGAAGAGCAACATTGGTCTATATGCTTAGGCAAAAATCCACCCATTCAAGCAAGTCAGTGCAAGAAACCAGGTCATGGTGTCGAACAAATTAAACATATCCAAGTGTGGAAAAAGAAGGAAGATAATCCACTCGAGTGGGGTATATATGTTGTTCCTTTTCACTGAAAAGAAGGTGCTAGCTTCAGGGAAGCCTAAAAGGTCAGATGTAAGAATTAGAAAGGAACATACCAAGAAATGCATCTAAAGGATAAAGGAGATTATGTCATTTTATTTTGATTACAATGTAGTGTGGTTGATTGAATTTTGTTGTCAAATCAATTGGTAGTCTAAGAATTTGTAGATGGTGATTATATGTTTACTATCGAAGTTTATTTAGCAACTATTTTTTACAGATTCCTAACACAAAAGGGTATCATGGCCACATGGGGAGTATACTCAAGTCAAGATTTGAGTATCAAATTATGAATTGAGAATTGGTGTCATTAAATGCTATCAGTTGTGTGCTGCATGACATAGGCTAATATATTGAGTTTCTAATATGATAAATGGATTGACTGTTATGATGGTGTTCCAATTGGTAATTTGTATTAGACATCATATTTTTTGGTGAAATAAGAATGATTAGAGCATGACATCACTCTATTATCAAGTGATCAACAATTGCTATCATTGGCATCAGTTCAACAATTGGCATCATTTTAAATTGGTATCACATGTACTATCAATTGGTATTTACAATCATTAGACTCTTTGTGAGAGTATGGTGTTCATGTTGTCAATATGATATTATAAGTCAAAGTGTTAGTAAATGAGTCCTAATTTATATGACTAGTTCTTGATGAGTCAAATGTATCATGGTGTGTCTGCTATCATTAGAAGTCTACCAAGTGAAATATAAGTAAGTTGTTTAGGCATGAATTGGTGATATTCCCTCTATGTTTTTCAATTAAGCACTTCCAAGTGGTGTACTTTGTTTTTCATTAGCTAAAAATTGATGGTGTCATGCATAGGAAAGGTTATTCTTGTTGCTTGAGGTCAACTGTATGTGTCTAGGAATGAATCATTTTCTCACAACTAAGTTGCACAAGCATGTGTTGTTTCATCAAGAGATCCATCTTTACTGCTTCAGGAAAAGATTGGGGGTAAATATTCCTTTCACTTCAACTCAATCTTCCTCACAAGATGGAGAGGGATTTGTTTGGATAATATCATAGGTACCTAAGGTTTTCAACATAGCAAGCCATAGTTTACAAGTTCACAAGATTAGAGAACAAAGGGAGATTATTGACAAGGGAGCATGTTATATATTTTCCATTGATGTCAAAGGGGGAGAAGTTTTGTTAATCAAACATAAGATGGTAAATGATCATTGGAAAAGAATGAGAAGTATCAAATAAAATTAATAATCATTGGTAATGATGTGTTATTTGAGCTTTTTTTTTCCATCAATGCCAAAGAGGGAGATTGTTGAAATGTGTTGTCATTGATGGAAAAGGCAATGGAAAAGGTGATAAAGGAAAAGAAAATGCAAAGGAAAAGGAAAAGGTAAAGGAAATAGAAAATGTTGGAAAAGGAATCTGCATTGGTAAATATGTTGTCTTTGGTGGTAAAGGAAATCGATGGCAAAGGAAAACATTCTTGGCCAAGAAAAAGAATGGTGTAGTATACCTAGGGGGGATAGTATGGGGTACAAAGGGAGGTACCCAAGCGAATAATGTAATAATGGGAGGGGTCATAGTTATATGGTAAGCCCACGGTAATGACCCATGGTATTGTATGTATGAATCATATATATAGGCTAGAGACTCCCCATTGAGAATGTCAAGGAATATTGTATGGACAAGCATATGGCTTGTGGAGTATTCTCCTTCCCTAAGGAGTGATTGTATGGTGTTGCCCTACCTTAAGGGTTTGATCAATAAAGAGAAGCACTTTCATGTTATAATATTGAATCGACCTTGTTCTAGGTATATTTGTTTTATTATATGTTTGCAGGTCAGATCTATTACAAGTGGTATCAGAGCACTTTCTTGGGCAAAGCAGAGATTTTTTCTTTTTTTTTTCTTTTTTCTTGCAGGAATTTTTTGGGGCAGCGAGTTTGCAGATCAGATCTGTAATTTCTAGTGAAAAATTTGAAGGCACCAACTAACGATCTGGATTATTTGAAAAAAAATACCCAATTTCAAAAAGGAAATCGGTCAAATCAGAGTCCAGATGAGGGAGATATTGTTGATTTAAAAATTAGTTCTGTTGCAGAAATGTTTTCACGAAAATTCGTGGACGATGGATCTCTAGTTAATTTTTGTCAGATTTGTGGGGAATTTTGAGAAACTAATTGCAGATTTAAGATCCTCTTGAAAAATTAACCAATTTCAAAAAAACAATCGGTCGAATCAGAGTCTGGATGAGGGATATATCGTTGATTTAAAATCAACATTTTTATAAGATTTTTTTGTGACGACATGAAAATTGTAGCACTAATCTTACATTCCAGTGCCTAGGTCGGGATTTATAACACATGAGAAGATGAAGAATGGTTGTTCCATTTCTGAAAATAGGTTATAGTAAGGATTCTGAGCAATATTGACCGAACTGTCGCCATTTTAATTTTCGGCAAGTAAGTGATTTTTTTTTTCAAAACCCTCTTCATGGCTTCTAGCAAGAAATATTTTACAAGAAAAGATGATGGCCCTACTATTGAAGAATTAATAGAAAGACATAAGTCATTATGGATGACAAGTTGGAAAACTTTCATAGTGGCTCAGTTTAAAGAGGAGGCGGCCACATGGTGGGAATCACTTAACGAGAAGTGGTTAAACCGACTCGATGAAGAATTTGAAAAATTATTGTTAGAAAAATGGTCTCATGTTGGAAAACAAGATAATGTGAAACATGTGGGGATATTTTCTACTACTATCTCCTTATTACAAGTTCATGGATGTATTCATAAGGAGAAGATAATTGTGTCTATAAATCCTAGTTGCAAGAAAAATATTATAAATGTTAATTTGACAAAAACATTGCAAGTTCCAGCAAAACAAATGGAGCACACACAGGTTGATAATGCGGATGTTCAAGTTTATAAATATTTGAAGATTTCTATGGATAAGTGTGTATTGCATTTTGATTTTTGTGCTTCAGATATGGCTAATGTGGATGTTGTTCTGGGATACTCTTGGATGGAATCTGTTGGTACTATCAATATTAATGTGCAAAAGTAATTCCTGCAGCTCTAGTATAAAGAGAAAAAAAATACATTATATGATATTTCCATAAATAAACAGGTAGAGTCTGCTAAGCAGTAAAAAGGGTATTTTTAACGTCTATTTACCCTACCTTAATTATCAATCCAGGTACGATTGTTTTATCTCAAGAGTGTACTCAGTCTGAGGCGGTCACTTGTTGAAGAGTAATGCTAGCAGTATAGTGCTTTGCAAAAGTAAATGAATGTTGGAAACAAACTCTAAATGTAATGGCAAGAAACTTAAATGCTTTGTAACTAAATCATTCACTTAAGAAATTATAGTAATCATCAGTCAAGGATGCAGTAATGATAACTCTTTCCTTTGAAAACAGATGGATATGAAAATCAATCAAAGACAAGATCTCCAATCTGGGAACTAGATAGCAGTAGTCTATGTTCACTACAGTTGTGGATCTTTCTGTTCACCCCAAAGAAAATGCTGGAAATAACAATTCAATTAACAAAAAAGGAACAACAACTAATCTATTGAAAAGATCGAACAAAAAAGCTTAATCTATAGGAGTGAATTAAGCAACAATCTTAACCGAAAGGAATTCAACAATAATCTCTAACTAATAAATCAATTGAACAAAAATCTAAGGAAGAAACAAAAAACCTAAGTAAGTCTACGAAATATTGAACAACAAACTTAGTCAAGTGTAATCACACAGTGAATCTAGAATGATGGAATCAGTAATCTTAGTTTAGCATAATAAGTATTAACCACATTTATAAGGAACAAAAATTGTAGTTGTAATGAAACAATAATTCGAATGAACAACAATCACAATTATTGGTAAACCATAGCTAAATGAACAACAATATCAATCTGTAAATGAACAACAATGTCAATCTGTAAATGAACAACAATATCCGAATTAGACAATGCAATAGTATTTCAGAATGAACAACATAACATTTTTAGCTGCAAATAATAATCTTACTATTCAATTACAAATTCAATATAATAGAGCAAGTCAATGAAATGTTAAGGAACAAACGATTACTGAATAAAGCAAGTAAAGGAAATCAAACCACACACGACTATAATCAGAAAATAATGATACAGAAAGCAAGTGATCCACTAGGGTTGGGCCCTTAGCCACTAGGGACGCACTGCCGCAGTTACTCCAGAATCAGATAATAGAACAACAACAAAGTTTATGTATTAATCATAAAAATATAGTTACAATGATCGCTCTTTAAAGAGAGTGGATGACCAAAGTTTGGATTGCAACAGAAAATTATATAAATCAACAATAATCCCCCCTAGGCTAGCAGCGTTGTCCCTTTTTATAATGACCAGGCGGAAATACCAAAAATTTTGATAGCCTTGAGGTAGCGATCCCTCAAGATCAAAGGATCCTGAGGGATTCGCCATATCTTTCTTTTTTAATTATCTTTTCATCCTCTTGTGCTGATACCGCGTTTCTTCTTCCTGTTCCTTGTCTATGCGCTCCAATCTTGATTTCCTCATCTAAATGTGGTTTCCTATCAAAGGGACAACAGTTGGTTTTGCCTTGTCTTTTTGTCCGGAATGACGATTCTCCACTTTATTCACTTTTTGCATATAAAAGACAATAATTAATCATTTTACATCAGTCACAAATCCCCTTAGTTCTATCATAATCCTTTATGATATGACCATCTTAGAATGTAAAGAAGTTATTAATTAAAGTTAAAGATAGAGAAATAAGTGGCAATTACATACCTTTTCTAATGCTCAACACACCCCCTTGCTTTGCCTTTTTCATGCCCTCATGAAAAAATTGTAATTGACATGCAAGGTAGTTAGGGAATAGGCTAGAGAAGGATTTTTAGTCAGTGGTCTAAAAACATGATTTCTAGCTAAGACTTCAAAATATGCCCTGTCTAACCTTCAGGAAATTCATATAAGGCTCTATACCCTAGTGCAGGATATCAGATGATCGGACTTCGAAACCTACAACCTAACCAAGATGGACCTTCTCTCAAGATGAGGTCACCATAGGTAACCAAGCAATCAACAACTAGGTTAAAATTCTCATAATTGAATGGCTCTCTATTTTAGATATTCCGATTGGAAGTCTGGTATCAGAATTTGGCTGCTGCTATGGCAAGGTCTTTGATGGTTAGGAAGTATTCTACCCCTTGCTAAATGACTACTGTGTGAATAGGTCCCAATGTCTGGATCACACCCTTCGTTCTCATTAAGCTCCTATGTTTATTCCATAGTTGCAATGGGTTTCTAGGTTCACCCCTTACCCACAGATCTAACCCATTCTCCTGTCTCTGGAAGGTATTGTAGGCTTTAAGCCACTTTATCTAGTTAATAGCAAAAGAGATAAATGCCTGAAGCTAGATATCACCCACAAAAGGGCTAGGGTTCTTTTTCATTTCTCCATCCAACACAAGATTGTGCAAATAAAACTCACATAACAATCGCTGGACTTTCACCCCATAATGCTTACAATAGTTTATGAAATCATCAATGGTTTTTATCTCTATAGGCACCCCTGCCTTGACAACCTTAATTTTCAATTGTAAATACCTTTCCATAAAAAACAAAGCATAGCTTTTGGCAGGTGCCCTACATGCTAGAACGTTAGTATACAGAGAACATAAGGTATCCATTTGATTCATAACTGTGTCTAGTCTATTGGTTACCTCTTTAAATTTTTCCTCTACCCTTCCCCATCCATTCAAGGCCTCGTTCTTCGATGCATTAATGTTCTTTACCTACTATTGTAACTTCTGATATTTCTCTTGAAGAAGAGTTTCCTTTGTGAGCTTTTCTATCTTTTTTTGGGCTTGTGCAAGATCTTTTTGAAGTTTTACTATCCTCGGGTCATTATCCATCATGATATTTTTGGGCTGGAGATCTACCTGGATCTCCTTATTGCAAATTTGGTTTTTATAGTCTGTGTTTCCTTCTCACGAACTGTCTAGTTGATCATGATACTAGAGGACAATGCCTCTGTCTGGACTTCCTTATCATAGGCTGGTGTGTTTTCTATTTGTGCTTCCACATTTTTAACAGCCACATGCTATTCCTTGCGGTCTTGAATAACGGGTTTGACTTGAGTCCTCTTGATCTTCTTTTTATGGGGTTTTTCCTAGGTGGCTACATGATATTCTCCAGGGGTTCTTTTTGGGTTTTTCCCCATTTTTAAGACCCTTATTTGTTGTCAAAGCTGTTTAATTACATTAAGCAGTCTCTGATGTTCCTTTCTCAACTTTTTGATTTCGTTTGTTTTCATAGAAGGAACAGTTTTTTCTTCTCTTGGGCCTGGGCTTTGTTCTTAAAGGATTGTACCCTCGCCTTGGCCAATTTCCATGTTTTAGACTTGGAACACTTCCTCAGTGTCCTCATCTTGCTGATTAGGTTTTTCAGGGGTGAAAACCCTGGATTGATCTGCTGTCTCCTTGGAAGCTTCTTCTTCTATTTCTTCTTCATCATGCATTTCTTCAGGTGTACTTTGACTGTGAGTAGAGTGTTCTTGAGATTGTTCTTCTTCTTCCTCCTCATCACCCATATCCCCATATACACTCTTGCCATGAGCAAAGTGTTCCTGGGATTGTTCTTCTTCTTCCTCCTCATCACACATCTCCTCAGATGCACTCTTCTCATGAGCATAGTGTTCCTGCGGTCCTTCTTTGGTATCGGGGTTGAGTGGGCTATGGGGTTGGACATACTTACCCATATTGGCCAAAATTTGGGCCAATTTGTCTTCTTGTAGAGGATTTTGCAATGGCCTTCCACTGGGTTGCTCTTCTTCCTCCCCTTATTCATGACGGGATTGCTCAATTTCCTCTTTCGGTTCTTCTTCTTCATTTCCCCTCCTTCAAGTTGTGGCGGTTTCTCGTCTTTTGAGTCGTGTATTTCTATAGGGTGGCTACTATTTCCTTGGGAATTTCCCAGCATTCTTCTTCTTCTTCCCATCTGAGAGATTGTCTTCGTTTCGGTGGTCTTATTGATGTGCTAGCAATGTTTTTTAATTTTGGGGCTGGAAATGCCAGTCCCCCATCTATTGAGAAAATCAATTCTTCCCAACTACTCTACTGTTCGACAAGACTGTAACTGACTATCAGTTGAATTAAACTGTGATGGCTTACTAATGATTCTACATGGCGAGATTTTCTTATACTTCGGGCAACGCCATGCAATAAAAAATTTAAGTACGTAGGAAAATTCACAGCACATTTTTGTTTTAATACAACTAACAATTTGAGATGGCGTGGTCTTACCACGTCTTTTCTGCCATCGCTAGTAATGCAGCTTTGGACAACTCTGGCCAATTCTGCCCAAGGCTCTCCCAGGGTTGCTAATAGGACTCCTTGTCCTTTGACAGTAAGGTTTTGTCATAGCGTCTTGTAGTCTCATCTTTTTCAGGGTCCATACTGGTCTAACGACTGTCAGTCCTGACACTTCAGCAATTATCTCATCTGTTACTGTTATTTGTCTTCCCCTTACCATGGAATGATCTTCCTACAGATTCTGCAGAAATTCAATTGCCACCATCTCATTAGACTACTGTATACAGTTAAGGTAGGCAATCCATCCTACCCTTGCTAAGATTTCACGTGTAGCGTCAAAGACCAGTAACACCTGCGGTTCACTGCGAATTGATTTGCCTCCCATTTTATTCAAGCTTAGCACATTGTAAAAGAACACAGAGATGACGATGGAACAACAAGCTGTTCAAATTTTAGCTCACTGTTAAAAAACACAGAGAATATGATGGAATAACAAGCTATTCAAACTTTAGCTAACTGTTAACTTTTACAAAGAAAAACACAAAAATGGCATTGGAACAACAAGCCATGCATATTGGGAAATACAATACTGTTAGACTTGCTATTCTCGAGT
The DNA here is from genome assembly GCA_031772625.1 of Pinus tabuliformis. Classification (NCBI taxonomy): domain Eukaryota; kingdom Viridiplantae; phylum Streptophyta; class Pinopsida; order Pinales; family Pinaceae; genus Pinus; species Pinus tabuliformis. The sequence goes on along the minus strand of CM062811.1, from coordinate 372,413,939 downwards.
TTTGATGGAGTCATAATACCTCCAAATAATGAGTTGACACGTATGTCAGTGAATTATGGAGATCACCCACACCCCCGTGAAATGTGATAGGTCTTCCTTAGTCGGCAAATAAAGGAGCAGCATTTTGAACTACAATCATACAGTGGAATAAAGGAACTGCGTATAGATCCATGACATGTTTACAAAAATGAGTGGATTACTGAAATCAAGGGTTATGATGGAAATCACTAATAAATATGGAAATGTCGTGATATGATGCGAAAAATAGAGGATAGGATAGCTGACATAAGTAAAAGTTCTTATGCAATCATTATCCACTTTAACCATTATGATTGAATTATAAATGATTTTGATGTATAAAAGGCTCGAAAGGGTTATATAACATAATCTCATTTGAAATCACTATAAAGTTATAAGAAGAAGGGTTTATAATTACTATTGGTGTATGAAAAATATGACTTCAATACCATTAGTAGAGCTCTGTTGCCCACAGGTGTCCATAACCTTGACAGAGTTGCTTATTTCACCCTTGGAACCATAATCCTTTGTGTATGCCTAGGAAAGTGTTTGCAATGTCAGAATGGAGGCCATTGTGCTGGCTTGGTAACCAAATGAATCAAAATGTCATTCACCAGGAAGGAGTGAAAGGTAGACATGTCGGCTCGTGATGAGACCTCCTCTTCCAAGGAATTTTTAATTTTTTGATGTGCCTCTTGGATTATATCCCTGGTGTGGTAGCCATAGTGGGAATGCCACTTCACTTTCTTGCTTATGATCATGGTAGGTTGGCTCTCGATGAGACCCTCTATCCTTTATCTGACAAATCATGTTAATAATCATATATATATGTATCTTTTCTTTTCCCTTCTTTTGTCTTATATAGAATTTTCCTATTTATATACAGAGGGTGGCTCAACACTCCTTAAGAGTACGGATGGTGCAAGAAGTCTTAAAATCTCAATAGAGGAAGATATGCCCTTATTCTTATTCAATAATAATGATCAAAGAGAATTATGGCAATTTAGAAAGAACCATCATGATAAAAATAATCAATCAAATTGGGGTTAGTGAAAATAAAGACAACAAAGTAATATAAATAGTTGTGTCTTTCCTCTTTTCTATTATCAATTCAAAGCAATTTCTTTAAAGATAACGATTTTTCTTTGGTTTGCTGATTTCGGTATCCTCTAGTTTTTGTATTCTTGCATAAATGTATATCTATGCCTTAAATGACCATCATTCACAAAAATCCTCTAAATGGTGAAAGACACATACAAAAAGAAGAAAAATGCACTCAAAAAGTGTTGTCCTTTAGATGGAACAACTGTTGTTTCTTTAGAGGGATAGTAAAAGAACATCTACATGCAAAAACCACAGTTCCTTTAAGAGGAACAACAAGAAAAAAAAAAGAAAAAAACATACTCAAAACTGTTGTTCCTTAAGAGGAACATCAGATGTTCCTTGATCAAAACACCAAATAAAGCAAGAGCGAACAAAAATGCGGAAATGTTTTTCCTTTGGAAAGGAATAGAAAAATAATGAAAAGTGTTGTTCCTTTGGAAAGGAATAGCAAAAAAATGAAAGTGATGTTCCTTCGAAAAGGAACAACAGAAAACAAAAGTGTTGTTCCTTTGGAAATGAACAACAATAAATGAAAGTGTTGTTCTCTTAGAAAGGAATGAAAAAAAATGAAAAGTGTCATTCCTTCGAAAAGGAACAACAGAAAACGAAAGTGTTCCTTCGGAAAGGAATAGTGAAAATGCAGAGATGTTGTTCCTTTCCGAAGGAACAACAAAAAAGAAAGTATTGTTCCTTTGGAAAGGAACAACGAAAATGCAGAGATGTTGTTCCTTCAGAAAGGAACAACAAAAATGAAAAGTGTTGTTTCTTCGGAAAGGAATAGCAAAAATGCAGAAGTGTTGTTCCTTCAGAAATGAATAACAAAAATGTGGAAGTGTTGTTCCTTCGGAAAGGAACAACAAAAATGAAAAGTGTTGTTCCTTCAAAAAGGAACATCAAAAATGTGGAAGTGTTGTTCCTTCAGAAAGGAACAGCAAAAAGGCGGAAATGTTTTTCCTTCAGAAAGGAACAGCAAAATGCAAAAGTGTTGTTCCTTCAAAATGAAAAAGAACAATAAAATAGCGAAAATTCCGTTTCTTCAGAAAGGGACAACAAAATGCAAAAGTGTTGTTCCTTCGAAAAGTAACAGCAAAACAACGAAAATGTTGATCCTTTGGAAAGGCACAACAAAATGCAAAAGTGATGTTCCTTCGAAAAGGAACAGCAAAATGGCGAAAATGTTGTTCCTTTGGAAAGGAACAACAAAATGCAAAAGTGTTGTTCCTTCAGAAAGGAATATCAAAATGGCGAAAATTTTGTTCCTTCGAAAAGGAATAGCAAAATGAAAAAGTGTTGTTCCTTCGAAAAGGAACAACAAAACGGTGAAAATGTTGTTCCTTTGGAAAGGAACAACAAAATGAAAAAGTGTCGTTCCTTTGAAAAAGAACAGAAAAATGATGAAAGTTTTGTTCCTTTGGAAAGGAACAGCAAAATGTAAAAAAAAAAATGCAAAAATGCAAAAATCTGTACAGAAAGTAATTTATACAAGAAGAAAAGAAAAAGTTATGTACAAAATTTAGGAATAATGAAATTACTTACTGAACCAAAGCCAAGGAAGAATTCCTTTCCTCAGCAAGAATCTGCATATCAAAATCTTCCTGGAGTTGCTGGTAGAAGGATCCTCGAGTAAGCAGTTTATGGTACAATCGAAGTCGGTGGCCATTTGCTTTAAAAGTATGTCCACATTCATCAATAATAGTCAAATTAATGGTTCCATTGCCATGCACTTTCTGGATTTCATATGGTCCAAGCCAGCGAGTCTGAAGTTTTCTCACAAAATCCTGAAACCTAGAATCGTATAGGAGTGCTCAATCTCCTTCCTGGAAGATTTTCTTTTTGATCAGGGCGTCATGCCATTTTTCTCTCTGCTGTTGGATTAATGTAGCGTGTTGAAGAGCCGAGAGCCTAATTTTATATAGCTCATTAATTTACTATAATCTATTAGTCTGGGCCTCATTTAAATCCAGACCGACCTCCTATGTTGTTCTTAATGTTCGTATTTCGAACTCTATTGGAAAGATCGGTTCCTTTCCAAATACTAGCTGATATGGTGAATAACCTATGGTGTTTCTCCATGTTGTTCGGTATGTCCACAAGGATTCAAGCAATCTTGAAGCCCAATCACGCCTGTATGACACAATGGTTTTTGTTAATATTGCCTCTATCACTTTATTCATGCTATCTACTTGGCCATTTTCCTGTGGGTGATACAAAGTGGTAATTTTGTGCTAAATGTGATAATTTTTTAACTTTACAGGGATTTTATTACTTGCAAACTATTTTCCTCTGTCTATGATTATGTCTCTTGGGAGGCCACATCGCACAAATATTTGGAACAGGAAATGAATCATAGAGTCCTCTGTAGCTCTTGGAAGTGCCTTTGCTTCAACCCATTTAGTAACATACTCTATTGCTACCAAAATATATGTTTTCTGATTTGATGATGGGTTGATTAGACCAAAAAAATCGAGCACCCAATGCTCAAATGGTTCGATTACTAACTATGGGTTTAAAGGCATTTCGTCAGACTGTCCAGGGCATCCTACTCTTTGGTAACTGTCACAGGCTTGAACAAATTTCTTCGCGTCTTTAAAGATTGTGGGCTAGTAATACCCTGTTTGTAGAACCTTGTGACCAGCTCTTTGATCTGTGCAATTTCTGCCACATGGTCTGTCATGACAGGCTTTCAGAATGTCAAATATTTTGTCTTCATGGACACATCTTCTGATGTGCATATCTACCCCTATATGAATAGGTAGCCTGCAATCCAAGAAAATCGGGTACTATGTTGCACAGTCTGTTTTCGTTCATTGGGGGTCAGATGCTTTGGTAATTTTCCTACTGCTAAATAATTTGCAACATCAGCATACCAGGGTGTCTTGATAGTAACATCAAGTAAATGTTCATCTGGAAATTGATCTTCGACTACTACTGCATCCATTGGCTTCGGCATTCGTGAGAGAAAATTAGCTACAAGATTCTCTTTCCCAAGTCGATCTTTTATTGTGATGTCAAATTCCTATAATAAAATCAACCATCTTGTTATTGTACCATTTGTAATAGGTTTATTTGCTAAATATTTTATGGTAGAGTGATCTGTATATAAAACAATACGATATCCAGTGATATAATGCCTAAATATATTTAGAGCATGTATTACAGCTAAAAATCCTTTTTCACTAACAATATAGTTTAGCTCAGAAAGAGACAAATTCTTGCTAATATAATAGATTGCATATGGTTCTTTGTCTTCTTCTTTCCCAAGGACTACTCCAATAGCTGTGTTCGAAGCATCTGATGAAATTAAAAATGGCAGGTCCCAATTTGGGCTTCTAAGCATTGGGGCTATTGACAAAAGCTTTTCAAATCCTCAAAAGCACGGTCGCATTTATCTATCAAAACAAAATCAACATTCTCTATCAGTGCGTATATAGGTGTAACTATTTGAGAAAAATGTTCTATAAATCTCCTATAATAACCAGAAAATCAAAGAAAATTGCGTACCTCTGTCTGTGTGGTAGGAGTAGGTATTAACAAAACTATTTGAATTTTGGCTAGATCTACCTGTATTCCAGCCACTGAGATATAATGACCTAGGATGAGTCCTTCAGTCATCATCATATAGCACTTTTCATGGCTCAAGCAAAGCCTGGTGGTGATACATCGTTGCAGCACCTTTACCAATGTGTCTAGTGCTGGGTCAAAATCATCTCCGTATGGTGTGAATGTTGAGGGAAATGTTCCCCTAGGGCTTTTGGGTTGAAACCCTAGTAGACTGAAAGTTGTCTATACAGAGAAACACACATTCACACAGCCATTATGTTATTATAAGCAAATTCTATGATAAGGGAACATACCTTAGGTCCTACGTTTGAGAAGGTCCTCAAGGGTCCAAACCCTTCTTCAAGTTTCTCTTGCTCCTTTGCCCTGCAAAACAACCAATTCCAAAGAACACAACAGTATATGGACAAAAACTTATAAAGAAACCATCTTCATGTTATAAAGAAAGGTAGTTAGTTATGAAATATAAACAACCATTCACATATGAATTCTAACATGAATATCATAAACATAGAGAAGATTCATATCAGGAACCAAGACATGTGTTTCTTTTATTATAGATAAATAAAGTACAAAAAAGGAATAATTTCACCTGAGTCACCTTTCGCAGGCTCCAAGCAAAGCTTCCTTCCGGATTTGTCCAGCCTCAAGCCTTTAACAAACTCCTTCCGTGACTTTCTCCATTATGTCACAAGTAATGGATGAACATCAGCACACAAGGAAACAAGGGTTTCCTGTACAAATGGGGGAAGTGCAGAAGGCACAAGGGTCTTCAGACCTGGTCAGGGGAAAAATCTCAGCATAATAACCTTTCTCTCTCCTCTCTCCTCTAGGCCTTCCCATTTAGGTGTTTTTATACCTCTCCCAAAGAAGTTTTTTAGTTGGGAGTTGGTTGGGAACAATTGGGCCACGAGAACTAACAGGTGATCAGCAGGTAAAACCTGCGATCTCTGCTTGAAAATAAGGAGTTTTATATTTTTTTAAGTGTTTTAATACATATACGTGGGTTGGGTATATGCCTACCCATGTATACACGTGTTTAAATCAGGGCAATGTCGCGTATAAGGGATAAAGCACTGTTTTTTAAATTTTAGGACCAAGTCTAGAAGGAGGGGTTGCCCTAGGACATGAGTGCAGCATCACAAATCATAAGAGTGAGATTTGGAGCTATAATAGATGCCCCCTAATATATGAGGTCAGAAGGGGTACATGATGGCCGAAATGTATTAAGCAAGTACATGGAAAGGAAATCTATCAAAAACCGAGGAGGACTTCACCAAAATTCAGCCTGCCAAGCCACAAAAGGAGATCAGAAAGAAACACTGTCTGAGGCGGGCATACCCATGCTCAGAAAAACTAAAGCATGTCCAAATATCAAGTACAAGCGGATCCACTAAGTATACAAGTATAAATGACTGGAAAATACATAATGGATCATCTGATCATGATCGAACAAGTACATGTCTGAATATCACATATAAGACTATCAATGATGCTGAAAGATGCAACAGACCACTGACATCAAAGACTGATCCCAAAAGGTACCAACTGAACATGATGGAATAGGATGGTACTACACTACAAACTCAGGTGCCAGCATATAGAATGTCGCCATGACTGACTGCAACATATAAGGTGGAGCGGTATCAACTAGTAGCAATAAGAGCAACTGTCAAGTGAACCAATGAATGTCAATACAACCTGAGGTCTTCACCGACCGCCGTGGTACATTTCTACACCATGGGAATAAATGATCTGAAGTCGACCATGTGAGAAATCGTTTGATTACCGGTCATTGATGTATACCGTTAACAAATGCGAGACCACTCACCGATAATGATAATGAGCATCAAGGTACCCAGTACAATCCAACAAGTGTGAATAGATGAGCTGGAGTCGAACACCTGTAAGAATCTATCGATCAGGAGACAATGATGGTTTCCCACTGTCGATAGTAAAGGATCTGCCACTAATGACTGCAAACCCCAAGGTACTGCCAAATGGACTCTAGATCTTTGCCCTAGAGCAATGAGTCGGAGTCGATAGGGAAAGATCCGCTAGAAGGAAGGCATTAAGGCATCCTCCATCAATCTAGCACGAGTGTAACCCGTAGGCTAATAATGTGGAAGGAATCGGACGAAGGAGATGTAGTAACCCAACCGAAGTATGTTTCCGACGTACACAAGATGTGGCTAGCGCACGACAGAAACCCTCTGAACCAACCAATAATGGAAGCTGACACAGAGGCGAGGTATCCACCAATAGGGTCAAATGGAAACCAAGGTACTGCACGAATCCCAATGTGTGATAATGTAAGCTAATGTCGAACACAAGGGAAACCACTCAGTCAAATACCCATGATACTGATCGATGATGAGCACAAGGTGACCTATCAATAATGAAAATAGGGCCAGGGTGCAGCTCTAGGCCTGTCCTCAGAGCAAGATGTCGTCGTCGATAAGGACAAGACCCGCTAGCAAGAAGTCAATGGGGACCTTCTCAAACTGGCATGAGTAAAGGACCAATATAGCTGATGTGATGATAGACATGATACTGACAACCAGGGATGGCCGACTGAAAAATGAGTCAAGAGACACCGCAGAGAGGCCGACTCAGGCTAACTTCCCTTGAACAAAAGCACGACTCAATGTGACTATGTGGCAGCATATGATGACTCTGTATAAGTTTGCCATGTAGGAGGCACGAATGAACCCTCCATATGATTGGAAGAGATAACCAATCGGGGGAGAACTGATTCAATAACAAGGTTAAGGCATACCTAAGTCAAACTAAATCTGCCCAAATGGAGGGGACTTTGCTTTGAGTGCTTTGTTCAAGGGCGACACGACTGACTCTAGCTGCCAACAATAAGTGGAAATACTGTCCCGTTCCCACTCTTTTTGGAATATTAATTTTTTTTGTCTTTTTCTATTAAGCTTGAAAAAAAATAAAAGAATGCTATGGTATAGTGGAAAGAATGAGTGTCGGTGAAACAGATGATCTAGTTCCTGGGAATGGAACGTTCCTATGCTCAATGCAGGGAGGTGAAAACTGGTCAGTGACACTCAAAGGTGTGTTCCTTCCATGGGTCAAGGTGTGTCAAGCTGCAGAAGTCAAAGGTATGCAAGGTTGATTTTGCAGTCGTCATGGTCAAAAGTTGGCTTAAACACGAGTCCAAGTGAAGCCGGCTCTAGGCCAAAAGGTGCAAGTGGTCAACATGTAATGCAGTAGTACAACTCAACACAAAGGAGCCTCTAGGGTATAAGGCTAGAACAAAGCAAAGAAGCTAAGAGGAATGAGTCTTCAACGCATAAGTCATGGTGGGACTACAGAGGACTCCTGAGCTTACTCAAATCGGAGTAGCATGGGCAAAAAATGTCAGTGAGGTGCTAACTACGATGCCCATGTAAAGGATGGCTCTACCATCATGTCATGATTAAAAAATCGGTGAGTGAATATGGCTTATGAACCATAACACGATGGGATCGACCCTATGGCAGATGTATCGGCAAATGGAGGCTAGTATGCATAATGCAAAGGAAAAATGGTGTCCCTAACCTATATGCCAGTGAGAAAACGATACCTGCCATGACGGGTCAGCAGTCATGGAACCGTCTTGAAATTGTCGAAAAACGTCCAAAATGTCCTAAAAATCAAACCATTCTCGACATTCCAAGCTCCCAAGTTAAAAGTCACATGAGGCCAAACAAAATAAAATTTTGAAAAAATTTTACATTTTCAAAACCTATAAAAGAGATTTTGGTCTCACCATTTTCACCATTTGAGTTTGAGAGCAAAGGATTTGGAGCAAAAGGAGCAAACTTCCCATAGCCAGATTCAACCATTCAAATTCTTCAAAAACCTCCAGGTAAATCTTATACTTAGATTGAAATTGATTGTGACTGGTTTTAAGATTTTTAATTAATGTTTCACCGTTGAATTTTTTGTCAAAAATTTCACTGCAGCGTATACGCGGGTTGGTAATATGAAACCTGCATACACGCGGGCCCTATACGTGATTGTGTGCACAGGGACCCGCGTATACGCTGCGAATATTTTTTAACCAAAAACTAACGGTTGAAAATCATTTTTTGCTCGGAATGTTGATCACATGGCGAGAAAGGGAGCATGCAGCGGTGGATAATGAAGTCATGAACGATCCTGATGCTTTGGAAGCCCTACGGGGATGTGGTTTGCTTAAATTCTTCAAACTGCCGAATATGAAGGAAAACACACGTCTGCTTGAGATGCTCATTGATTATTGGGATGTCGAGGAGGAAGCCTTTATGATTGACCAGATGCCACTTAGGGTAGAAGTGGAGGATATCTATTTCATCACGGGCCTTTCTCGAAGGGGAGAGGTAGTACATTCCCGGGGCACGACATGGAGTAGTCTCAAAATAGAGGACTACGTACAGATATATTGCCGGAGACATCCCAAGAAGGTTGGGAGCTAGATTTCCATCACACATGTGGCGAGCTTATCACTGAGGATAATCCTGTTCACCATAGCTCGAGTGAATGGGTCATCCTCTCTGCATCAGGCATCACGGCTAACCATGAGCGTGGTAGTTGACTGTCTCACTACTATGTTCGAGTAGTGTACTCCTCTTCTGGCCAACATGAAGAGCCAGCTCACTTCTATCAAGAGGGGACAGACCAAAAACTTTGGATATGGGACTATCCTATGTACATTCTTTTTTGAGAAAGTTCCCGCACTCCGCCCTAGGGTAGCAGTTTCCATCAGCACCCCACGAGATCCACGCATGGGCCGGTGGGCTGATCTGATGAAACGTCTGGGGGGTGGGGAGGTCCCAAGGACTGCCTTTGATGATGACTTCTTCACCTGGTGGGATCAGCAGATCATCGCCGTAGATGACTACCCCTATGCTGGGCTGGATTTCCGAGGAGATCCTGATCTAGCATTACCACCGAACGCAGCATGGGGCGAGATTGGTAAGAATTTTTGATTTTATGATTTTTTTGGATTTTTCAAATATAATGATGCATTTTGAAAAATATTTTTGATGAGATTCAAATGACTGATATGATGATCATGTTCCAAACATTGGGCCGGTACGACCAGATGGGTTCCTGCGGCATGGACGGCGCAGTCGAGTAGCCGAAGAGGCGGCTGCTGATACAGAGCGGACTCTACATAACATCCAACGACACTTGGCGAGACTGAGCTGCCAAGTACCGATGGCTGCCATAGAGGACCTTCTTGAGGATATGCAAAGTCATGTGGTTGGCATGCCACGTGACTCGGTTGACACTTTTCGGCGTGTGGCCAATGCGATAGTTACCTACTTGGCCGCTCATCTTGAGCCGGGGCATTAGATATGCCAGACATTATTATGGGAATTTGAGTCCAATTTTGTATATTTTTCGACAAACATATGTACACTCGAGACGCTTTATGATATATATATATATATATACAGTTCGACTTTTTGATGCTTGATTTTCTTGTGATGAATGATTGATGTGCTAGTCTAATGCTTGATTAGCAATAGAATCAGCTAACCAATTATGAGATCTTGGAATGTGCAAATAATTAATATAAGTAAATGATCTTTGCAACAACCTCACCCTTAAATACTGGCGATATAAACATGGATCCCTTACCTGATAAATGTTGTTTAATTGCAACACTATCAATTGAGAATCAAGATACACTACCAACGAGTCGATCCCATGAGAGATTGCCTTGGATAATAAATTAATAACGACATTATACTCAGCCATATTGTTTGAAGCAGGACCGATGCATATGCCTCTTGATACCATCAATTGACCAGTTGGATAATAAAGTACCCAAGCTGCGGAAGCAAGATTCCGAGTGTGCCGACTTGCACCATCGACGAACCCAAAATAGACCAAGTCATCCATCAACACCTGCCACAGCAGACCAAAAAGTGTTGATATCAAAAACTCTCAATGATATATCTACAAATATACATAAAGTACAAAGAAGCCATTGCCTAATTCCTACTTAAGCAAAGTACTTCGTTTGGTAGAGCCCGTTTCGGGGCTCCGCCAGCTTGTCTCCCTCAAAATCAATTAACTCATACGACCCTTTTTTAAAACTCGTTTAATAATGAAAGGACCGTACCACATAGGCTTAAACTTGCCTGCCCCCAAGGTGTCTTTATCTTGGTCATAGACCAAGACAAGGTCACCTTCAGAAAAGACTCGAGGATGGACAGATTTATCATACTGTGTTTTAACCCTTTTCTTATGAGCCTCATTCATCGTGGCAGCATCTCGACACCGCTCATCGAGATGTTCCAAGTGAAGGAGGCGCTCTTCAAGAATCGAAGTCTCTGGAAGGAGCTCAATAGCTAACTTAAGAGACGGAATTTCACATTCAACCAGAAAGATAGACTCCATCCCATAAACCAACTGAAAAGGTGTAAAACTAGTAGTCGTTTTACGGAGGTTCGGTATGCCCAAAGAGCCGAATACAACATAACGTGCCAATTGGACCGATTTTTGTCGATTGTCCATTGGAGGATCGTCTTAAGAGTTTTATTGACTACCTCGACCTAACCATTGGCTTGAGGATAATAAGGAGACGAATGCTCCTGCTGAAAACCTAACTTGAGAGCCAATTCAAACATCATTTGATTCTGGAAATGACTGCCATGATCAGTGACAATCTCTCTCGAGATACCGAATCTTGAGATAACCTGATTGAAAAGGAACAATGTTGCCGTGTCACTATCGTTCTTATAAGTAGGCATGGCCTCAACCCACTTCGTAAAGTAGTCTACAGCCACGATAATGTACTTGTGATTTTCCGCTGAAGGTAGATTACAAGTTGTAAAGTCAATACCCCACTTAGTAAAGGGACCGACAGTGACAACGGGAAAAAGAGGAGCTAGATGTGCACACATCTTCCGAGTAAAAATTTGACAGGGGTAACAGTGTTTGACCGCTTCCACACAGTTTTTAAAGAGTGAAGGGAAAAAATAGCCGGCACATAAGATGCGCTGGGCTGTAGCAAGCCCTGATAGATGACCACCACAAGCTCCACTGTGGCAGTCATTGAGCACTGACTCTGCTTCCTCTAAGGTTAAATAGCACCGAAGGATTGAATCAACCCCTCGACAGTATAATGTGTCACCAATGATAACATAATTTTTAGCCAAGTGACGTAATTTTCGACGTTCATCCTTGGAGAAAGTAGAGGGAAAATTTGAAGTCTGGAGATAGACAATGATATCTCCATACCGAGGGTCGAGTGAAGAGATGAGGAATAAATGCTCATTGGGAAAACTTTCCTCATAAATAGTATCCTCTCCACAAGGCAGCTCAAAATTAGCTCCGCGAAAACCATAGATTTCTTAGACTTGGCAGACAAGAATTCGAGATCAAATTCTTGCAAAATGACTATCCATCGGTTATATTTGCCCCCAATCACTCACCTACTGAGGACAAATTGAAATGGATTGACTGCCGCTAAGACAAAAGTTTTGCATAGCAGGATATAATGAGAGAGCCACTGCACAACATGGACAGCTGCCAAGGCCAACTTCTCAACCGGAGAATAGTGAAGTTCAGGACCTATTAAGCCTCAGCTCAAATAATAAATCACATGCTCCGTGAGAGCATCGTCCTCCTGAACGAGAACCATACCAATGGTTGATTCTGCTGCAGCGAGATATAAAAGGAAGTCTCTACCATAATCTAGTGGACTCAAAAGCGGGACAGAGACTAATGCCTTTTTCAAAGCATCAAAAGACCACTGCGCAAAGTCGTCCCACACAAATGGAACTCCTTTCCGTAGCAGATGCATGAACCCTTTAGTAATCTCGGCATAGTTCGCTATAAACCGTCTTAAGAAATTAGCCTTCCTTTGAAGACTTTGAAGTTGTCGAATTGAGGACGGGGGAGGCAACTGAACTATTGCCTCAACCTTGAAGGGATCAACCGGAATCGCTTCATTTGACACAATGAACCCTAACAACCGACCGAACGTAACCGCGAAAACGCACTTGTTGGGATTCAACCAGATTTTATAAAAACGACATCGCTCAAAAACCATTCGAAGATGACTAGGGTGATCAGTTCTCTTTCGAGAACGAGCAGCGAGATCGTCCAAGTATGCTTCGATGACATGTTTGATGTCGTGGAAAGCATATGACATGGCCCGCTGAAAAGTGGCTCCAGCATTTTTAAGACCAAAAGGCATCTTTCTATATGCAAAGGTACCCCAGGGACATATAAAGGTTGTCTTATGTTGATCTTCAGGATGGATAGAAATTTGATTATAACCCGAAAAACCATCCATGAAGGAAAAAATCTCATTACCCGCACACTCGTCGATAATTTGATCAATGAATGGCGTGGGGTAATTATCTTTCAGACAAACCTTGTTTAGGTCCCTAAAATCGATGCATACTCAGATTATTCCTTGCTTTTTATCCATAGGGACTGGATTAGAAACCCAATCAGTAAGAGGAACAGGTATATAAAACCCGCCTTTAGCAACTTCTCAACTTCAACTTTGATAGCTGCTTCTTTCCTAGGGTTAACCGGCCGAAGCCTTTGACAAACCGGTTTGGAGTTTTCATACCTCTTGATCTCATGTTGAACTATAGAAGGATCAATGCCAGGCATTTCTTCATAAGGCCAAGAAAATACATCTCGAAATTCCTTGAACAGGTCGGTGTAAATTTGAATTTCTTCAGGGGAACATTCAATTCCGATGAAGAGTTTCTCGATCATGTTAGGGTCCCTAGAGATGTTTATAGGTATCATTTTTGAAATCACCGACATATTACCTTCGGCACAAACATGTGCCGGAGCCAAAGGATTTGATACCGTACAAACATCACTAGTAAAGTTCTCGGAGAATCTAGATTCTACTTCCTACAATGGAGGAAGAAAGTATGAACGATGGTGTAAGTCTTCCCAAGGTCGATCTATAACCATCATTGCTTTGAGGATTGCTTCTTCAGAAGGTAAAAGTAAATCTAAGCAGTCCAAGGCAGAGGTAGAATCAAGGCTCCAGGCCAGGCCACATCACCATCTAACTCCTCTTCGGAAAAAGGAGTAGAGTGGTCATCTGCAGAGTTAATGATAGACTGATATCTAAGCTCGGCTGCAGATATTGGGAATGCCATTCCATTTACTTGTCCTTCAACTAATGTGGTCATAGGTGAAGGCAAGGTCCAAGGGTCTGAAAAATAACGAGTTCGGAAGAACTCTTCTCAAGGAGACTCCTTAGATGATGAAATGGCATTGATTTTAGCGAAAGGAGAGGGAAGATCAAAGGTACCCATCAATGAGGAATACATCCCCACTCCTAAATTCTCAGTAGGCGGGCGAGGGTTATCCACTAAAGGAACAGTAGAGTCAGAGCTTGCTTGAGGATCGACTGGACAATAATCCAATTGATCAACCTTAATGATTTTCCCCTCATGAGGAAAGAAAATGACACGAAACAAAGTCCAAACAACGGTGTCCATTTCGTATACCCAGTTCCTTCCTAAGAGGAGATTGTAGTCTAGGTTAGCATCTATGACTTCTACTTCAGTATTGACGACCTTCCCCCCAACACATATAGGAAAGGCCGAGATAATCCCATGCGGCTTATGAGAATGACCATCAAACGCAGTCAAGACGGTAGGTGAAGGAACAACCAAAGGTGATCCAATAGCCTTCCAACATGACATCGACATGATGCATGTGGAAGCTCCTTCATCGATAACTGTACGAAAAATGTTTATTTTCCGGTATGTAGACTTTATTTGGAAAGCCATATCATGAGGGAGTCACTTTTTGACATTTAACATGTCAAAAGTGAGCACTAAAGAGTTAGTTGGATCGACTGCCCCAATCGCGAAAGTAAAGCACTTCGCTGAGTCAGACACAACTGGAGAACCTCTAAAGCGGACATGGTGCATGGACTCTGAGCCAGATCCTCCACAATGGAGTAATTCTGGGCAGCCCTAGCATTAGGATTAATAGTCGCGCGTTTAGCAGAACCTTTCGGTATTCGTGGTATAGTTTCGACAAGGGGTCGCTCAATATGAAGGTCGGTACTTCTGGGAACAGTCTTGTCCTTGGAAGTTTCGGCTTCACCATAATCACGTGACAGAGTAGCCACATGGACGTTAGAACCCATCATGAAAACATTTGATGATTTTTTCCCTTCCTGGTTGCCCCCTGCGGAGGTACCAGGATTTGAACTCGCGCTAGCAAGAAGTTGTTGCTCTTGGGGAAAAGGGTCGGTTAACACAGCTTGAGAACTAGAAGTCCCTTGCTGCCCTAACAAGCACTGAGCATCTTCAATCTTGGGGCAGAGGTGAGTTAAATGGTCTCCACTGCACAACTTGCATGGAAACTTGACTTTCTTTCTAGACTCATTTCTACCACCACCAGCATTATTGCCAGATTTATTTGCGTCAGCCTTCCCATCCTGGTTCTTTTTCTTGCCTCGTCCATTCTTTTTCCCATTGGAATTTTGATTTCCTTTGGGGTTATCAGATTGGATGAAATTAATCGAAGAGGTTTGGGAAGCTGGAGGGTTAGACGATGTGACTTGGTTGTTAGAAGCAGTTTGTAAAGACAACTGCTGCAATTGGTTCAACAAGTTCACCGCATTTGTGTCTACCGACCCAACGATACCATCCACGTGGGGACCTGGCTTCGACTTAGCTATGTCAACCTTAGACCCAGGAGCATCTGGCAAGTATTTGTGTAGGATCCCAGACTGACAGTAGATCAATTCTAATTGCTGGGCTCTAAAAATGGCTTGCTCCTCAAAATAGACTCCAGACATGGAGACATCCTTAGAGATCTCGGGTTGTAAATATTTCAAAAACCATTCGAGACGGTACTCCAGAGGGATTTCGGCTTTAATGAGCCTCTTTCTCCGTCTCCATTCATGAATATGATCAGAAATGTGAGTTGCCTTATCCTGACGAAAAGTGGCCAGAAGTTCAGTTCCGGCATCATAATGGACAGGCAACTAGAAATGATTTAAGAAAATATTGGCTAAGTCAGTGAAAGATGTAAAGCTGCCCCCTGGCAACTCTATATACCATTTGGCCGCATTACCAGTCAAGGTGCGTTGAAATAGTCTCAACCTAATCGAATCATCGATAAGGGAGTTAGATGAGCACCACAAATGGAATGTGGTTACATGGTCGCCTGGGTCTTCACCACTCTTCCCTTAGAATTTTGGAATGTCCGAAGGGAGTTTGGTTGGGACTGGAGGCCAGGCCGGATTGTATTTGATTGGATTGTTTGTTAACTTAGTGAGGTATGGCAAGTTCAAAGTTTCCAGAAACGGAAGCCTAGGAGGACCTTGGGGATTCCACCCAGACTGGGCGGAGCTCCCAAAGTTCTGAAAAGATTGGCCTGGATTTTGGAAGGCACCAGGCTGCCCGAAGTAACCAGTAGAACCGGCTGAACCAAAAGGCAAGCCTTGTGATCCAGCAAAATTCGGAGTTTGACCAACTCCGGCTGCAAAGCCTCCATAACCAACAAAGTTTCCTCCTAAAGGATTATAAGGAGTTGATAACCCCTGATACGGATTCCAAGCCGAAGCTAAGGGAGGAATACTTTGAAACGAACTAACTGTGGAGTACAGCCTATTCCCTTGTTGGCCGATAAATGGATTCCTAGTTCCTGCGCCACTAACCCCAGGGTTAGTCCAACCTTGGAAAGGATTGCTGCTTTGTCCTATAGAAGAAAAAGGCATGGATCCTATCGTCGATTTGGAATGTGGTATATGACCACTTCCGAAAGGAAAACCCTGGAATGAAGCTGATCCACCCATCATGGACTTGGAAGCACTAAACGAAACTGATGGAATACCCTGTGAATGGGTGCCAAATGGGAAGAATCGAGAACCAAAACCATTGGTTTGGGAATTTCCACTCATGGATAGAATGGAGGTAGACCCAACTAAAGATGTGCTAGCAAAAGATCCAAAAAAAGAAGCAGAGGAGATGGAAATCGTTCCTCCCCCTTGCACCGATGTTGGAGTGTGCATAGTTGTAGCACTTGTAGTAGAAGCCATGCTTCCAGTAGTGGTCATCGATGGTAAGCGCGTAGCGTAACCTGGACTTGACAGTTTATGCATTGGAGTCCCAACGTATTGTAATACGTCTGGATGACTAGATGGTAGGGGAGAATTCGAAGCTGCTAATGACTCAGAGAGTTCTTCTACCTCTATGTTATTCTCCGCTTGAAAGATAACTCGAGAAAGAACTGGAGTGTTCCTCTCTTGATCCATGGAAGTGCCAGGCCATACTTGAGTACTAGTGCCCCCGAGAGGAGGATCAATCCCCGATGCGTCAACTGCCGTGGGACGAAACCCACCAACAGTATTACCTCTGCACCTTCTAGGAGAAGGCTCTAAGCTTGGTGGTGAAAGAGCACGAATTCTTCGAGACCATCTGGGTGATCGGTTAGCCACTTTGAATTTCTTGTTAAGATCTAACAAAAGACTCAAAAAATTGAAAGCTAGGCCAACTAAGAGCACAGAGCACACACTATAAAGTCCCTAAATATAACAACCAGTTAAACAACTTCCAAGTATTTTCGCTCTGGGTGATTAGGACCAGACACCAAAATACAAGAAAGTGAATTAAGGGGCCTTCCGAAGATAGTCTAGGATGATGAGGGCCCAGTCCTATCAGCGAAGGTAACAGAGGAAGTTACGCTGACCTCCTAACAACATCATGCATCGGTGCAAGCCCCCAAGCTTCACATGGGTGCCCTCTAGTAGTACCGTTGAGAGTGATGCAACGTCGACCTCAGGTGCCACGGGATTCCCCTCTGCAGCCACCTGTGTAGATCCCTAGGAGTAGCAACTATGGATACCAACTCATCGCAGAAGCCAGGCAGAACAGTCATGAGGTAAGTTCGGACAAGTAGGAGAGGGGGTATCTCTCTTCCCTGTCTTCACAGACCCTCATGCTTAACTCCCAGATCTAGAGCTTTCCTAGTCTTCCTAACGCTATTGAATTTTCACTCACTATTCAGACTCCTACGTTTGATGTTTAATTGGCCTTGGAGAGTTAACTCTCCACTCGCCTAATCCAAGGCCCTAAAATCCTAAAACTTGTTGGTGTATCAAACTTAGAAAAAGCATTTTAGTGAATTTTAATTAGTGCTTGATTTTAAAATAGGCGGTTTTTTAAGTCACATGATAATGGATGTGAAACTAGTGGTGTTTTTGACACAAAAGAAATTAATAAAAACCTAACTACATGCACATGTTCTTATTTTCGTTTTTCGATGAAAAGCAATTTCTACAGGGTTCAGAGGAACTTCTAGTAAAACAATTTTTTCTTTTCTTTTCGTTAATTCATGCTTCACACTCACAAAAGTTAACAAAGCCATGTATGCCTAAAAAGATATGCAAATCTATCCTAGTGCAACAAATATATGTTGATGCAAGATTCAAAACTACTCTAAAAACAAGAAATGAAAGTTGCTTGCTTATCAATTTTTATTTTGCCACTTAAAATGTCTAGATGGAATATGATATGCTACCATTCATTTCGTCTAAACACTAAAAACAAGTTCCAAGACAAACATAAAGCACTTTCATTCACTAAAAGGAAACCAAATGAAAACAAAGTTCAAGAAAGCAAAACTAAGTTTTTCAAAAAGTTTTCTGCAAAAACAACAACAAAAAAGTCTTTTCAAAAATGCTCTCAACGAGACTGAAACTTTGTGACTAAAGAATAGACAACAAACACTTTTGCAAGTTGACAACACACAATGGATGAAAACTCAACAAAAAGAAGTGTTTAAGGATGCTCTTAACAATCAAAAGCAGTAATGAAAGCTTTGGCAACAAAGACCAAAAAGATCAAAAAGACCAATTTCAAGAAACCATCAATCAACAACTTTCATGAAACAGAGAAGTGGATGGTCACAAAAAGCGGTTTTTTCAAGCAAATAAAAAGTCACCAAAATCAAGATTTAACACAAAGATTGAGATCAATCTTCCTGCCCTGATGAATCAGAGCAGTCAAGATTCCTAGCAAGAAATCTTCCGTGCTTTAGCAAAAAACGATGACGCTTGCAACAACAAAAACAAGACCAGTACTTCTTACAATAAGAGAGAATTTGGAACAATATGCTTGCTGTAAAACTAACAACTGATACTGGAAAGTGACTGTTTTAGACTGAATCAAACCACCAGACAGACCTTCAGAGACAAAAAGATTTAAAAATCTTGAAAATTGCGAGATATACGCAACTATACTGATGTACAGATTGTGTGTATACGCTACTGTAACTAAGGAAACCTGCGTATACGTGGGTTAACTTAAAGAAACATGCATATATGCCCTCTGTAACTAAGAAAAATAGCGTATATAAAAGGTTTCAAGAAAAATAAAAAACAAACTGAAGAAACTGGCAAAACTTAAAGTTCAAAAACAAAGCACACAACAGCAGTAAGAAAACAGGCAACTGAGCCCTAATTGGCTTGAAAACACCCAAACTAGGAACAACAAGAGTGTTTTCCCCAGTGGAGTCGCCAATTCTGTTGAGGGAAATGTTCCCCTAGGGATTTTGGGTTGAAACCCTAGCAGACTGAAAGTTGTCTATACATAGAAACACACATTCACACAGCCATTATGTTATTATAAGCAAATTCTATGATAAGGGAACGTACCTTAGGTCCTACGTTTGAGAAGGTCCTCAAGGGTCCAAACCCTTCTTCAAGTTCCTCTTGCTCCTTTGCCCTGCAAAATAACCAATTCCAAAGAACACAGCAGTATATGGACAAAAACTTATAAAGAAACCATCTTCATGTTATAAGGAAAGGTAGTTAGTTATGAAATATAAACAACCATTCACATATGAATTCTAACATGAATATCATAAACATAAAGAAGATTCATATCAGGAACCAAGACAAGTGTTTCTTTTATTATAGACAAATAAAGTATAGAAAAGGAATAATTTCACCTGAGTCACCTTTCGTAGGCTCCAACCAAAGCTTCCTTCCGGATTCGTCCAGCCTCAAGCCTTTAACAAACTCCTTCCATGACTTTCTCCATGATGTCACAAGTAATGGATGAACATCAACACACAAGGAAATAAGGGTTTCCTGTACAAATGGGGGAAGTGCAGAAGGCACAAGGGTCTTCAAACCTGGTCAGGGAAAAAATCTCAGCATAATAACCTTTCTCTCTCCTCTCTCCTCTAGGCCTTCCCATTGAGGTGTTTTTATACCTCCCCCAAAGTAGTTTTTTAGTTGGGAGTTGCTTGGGAACAGTTGGGCCACGGGCACTAACAGGTGATCACTAGGTAAAACCCGCGATCTCCGCTTGAAAATAAGGAGTTTTATATTTTTTTAAGTGTTTTAATACATATACACGGGTTGGGTATATGCCTACCCGCGTATACACACGTTTAACTCAGGGCGATGTCGCGTATAAGGGATAAAACACTGTTTTTTAAAGTTTAGGACCAGGTCCGGAAGGAGGGGTTTCCCTAGGCCATGAGTGCAGCATCACAAACATAAAGAGTGAGATTTAGAGCTATAACAGTGAATTCATCCATGTATACTTCGAGCCCTTCATTTATTAAATCTGAAAAGATGCTGAGGATGGCCCTTTGAAATGTGGCAGGGGAATTGCATAGGCCAAAGGGTAGGACTCTGTAGCCAAATGTTCCCCACGGACAGGTAAAAGTAGTTTTATCCTGGTCTTCAGGGCAATCTGAATCTGATTGTACCCACTGAGGCCATCGAAGAAAGAAAAGAATTTCTTTCCTGCTAATGTATCTAATACATGATCAATGAATGGAAGGGGAAAGTGGTCTTTCTGGTTTGTTTGTTTAATTCTCTATAATATACACAACTCCTCCACTTTCCATTCTTCTTTGGCACCACTACTAGCAGAGAGACCCACGTGCTATCGGAGATCATATAAATAAAGTTTACATCCAAAAGTTTTTGTAATTCAGCTTTCACAATGTCTTTCAACTGAGGGTTGAGTCTCCATTGGGGTTGGCGAATGGGTCTCACATTTTTTTCTGTATAAATGTGGTGCGTACATAACTGGGGATCGATTCCCTTCCTGTCTGGGTAGTCCCATGCAAAAGATTCCTTATATTTTCTCAGTAGTTGGACCAAATTTTCTTCGTGTTCAGGAGTCAGGTTATTATTGATGTTCAAGGATTTTCCTGGCTCAATCTCTATAGTTTTTCTGTTTGAAACAAAGGTATTGGGTGTTTTTTGATCATGAGTGTCTTTGAGAGGATCTTCTTCTAGTTCATTTTCAAATGCTACCTCTATCATGTGACATTGTACATGGTATTTGGATTCAGCTTGGTTAATAAAGTTGTTAATAACATCATCCTCTATTTGATCTTTAAAATCGAGGGCATCTTCTATGTTTAATGGGGATCTAATGTTTTCTGTGAGGTATGATACAGGATGTTTGTTAGTTTTTATTATTGCTACACTTGGCTAGGCTGGAGGGTATAGAGATAAATTCTTGATATTACTCCCTCTAGTTATGGTCATACTACCTTGTTGGCAGCCAATGTAAGCATCAACAGTCGCAAGCCAAGGTTTGCCTAAAATTCACGGGTGTCGATCGAGTCGGTTTTTGGGGTTGATTATCAAAAATTCGGTAGGATATTCCCAGGAATATATTGATACCATTACATCATGTAGTGTACCTTCTGGCCCGACCACTGATCGGTCAGCCAGTTCTAATAAGGTGGAGGTTGGTTCTATTGATGTAATGCCTAGTTTTTGACAAGTAGTGGTTGTTAAAATATTAATTGTAGCCCCTAAATAAACCAAGGCATTTGAAAAGGTTTGTCCATTGACTGGCACTATCACTATAGGATTTCCTGGGTCTTCATATTTGACAGGCGCTTCTCTTCCTGATAACAGATCGGACAGGGTGCCAACTACTTGGACTGTTGGGTTATTTGTTATTCTCCTCCTTAGTTTTTTTATACATAGCTCTTTAATGGTTTTTGCATATATTGGGATATCTTAGATAGCTTGGAGGAGTGGTATTTTTATATACAAATTCTTTAGTTCTCCCAGAATGTCAAAGTTTGGATGTTCTATAGGGCACATTATGATTAATCGTTCTGGGGATGGGGGAAAAGATGTGGTTTCTTGGTCATGAGTCTGTTGTCTGACCATGTCTTCTTCTTGTAATGGTTGTTCTACAGGTAACTGATTTTCAACTTGACCATGTTTGTCTCCCTCGGTTTCTATAATGTGCCCAAACCTTAATTGAATGTCGTTGCACTCCCTTAGATCAGTTTCTAGTTCTAGTGTTTCGGTTATTTGAACGGATTGAACCGGTCTATTATTTGGGTTCGGGTTGGGTTGGGTTGGGAGTTGCGGTTTTAAGTTGGACTGGGGATTTTGTTGTAGTGCTGGCAGTGTAGGTTGAGGGAGTGGAATGGTTCTTGCTGGCTGATTCATCAGTCTTTGCCAGTTTGTTTGCTAGGCTTGACTCTGCGAAGTGGGAGGGGACCATTGTGTTGGATATGCATTTTTTTGCCAATATGGTGGAGCATAGGGAAAATTTGGCCAATTAGGTTGGCTTGTTTGATTCGTCCATGGTGATGATGATGAAAATGGTTGTTGTGACCAGTTTGAAAGGGAGGTTGATTTTGGCACATTGTATTATATTATTGAGCATGATACTATGGAGGCTGGAAAGAAGAAGATGAATCGGGGGACATACTTGATTGTCACGGCTACCATTGACGGCGTTGATTAAGTAGGTACATTGGTTTTGATTCTTCTTCCACTTCCTTGTATACTACTTTTAGACCAGGAAGTGAGGGGTAATTCTTCGTAGAGTGGTCTTTTATACAAATAGCATAGACTTGAACTGCATCTAGTGGGCACTCTTTGTGGCTATGTTTCTTTTTGCATCTGGGGCAGAATATTGCCAAATTTTGCTCTACTTCTGCTTGTTTCTGTTTCACTTGCATAATATCGAGTTGTGTTGTCAGAGTCCCCAATATATCATTTTTGAAATTCTCAAGTAAATTTATGATTTCTACGCAAGTTACCCCTTCTCTAGAGATCTTGTTGTCCCTTGTGAACCTGTCATGTTCCGCTGGTTTTAGCCTTGTGCTGCCTTGCGAAATCCTGATACATAAGTCAATAATGTCAACAAAATTTTCTTAATAAATGTCTCCTTTTCCCATAATATTTAGTATTTCAAACCATGGTTCCTTCATGCCTTTAATTAGTGTTGTTTTTAATACATTGTCAGGCAAGGGAAATGATGCATAAGGAGATCTTTGGAGATTATACTGAAAACGTTCAACATATTCTTCTAGTTTCTCATTAGGTCTAGCTACCATCTAAAATATTTCATCTTTTAACTCTCTAGACCTGCAATAATCCTGATATTTCTTCAGGAAAGCACATTTCATCTAATCCCAGTTGTTTATAACACCTCCACCTAACCCCATAAACCATCATAAAGTAGCCCCTTTTAATGTAGAGGGAAATAATTTCATCTTTTGGGAATCAGTGGTATAGTCGTACCCCCTGCACAGCACATCGAATTCAAACAAAAATGTGTCTGGATCTTTCGATGTCAGGCCATGGAATGTAGCGATATGCTGGAGAGGAATGGCCTTCATAGGTGCATTAACTATAGTATCTACAATGGGATATTACAGTGTGGAGGTCTGGGGGGTTTGTTAGTTCCGTGCCATTTGGTCAAATATGTGCCAATAACCTTCTGGGATTTCTAGGAGGGTATTCCTAGGCTGGCTAGAAGGAGCAGGAATGGCCTTAACATCACTTCCTTTGTATGGGATGATGAGAGTTCCTTGTTGAAATAATGTTTAGGGGGATTTTAGCTCTTCAGATTCTTCAGGTTCATTCTGGGTGATTTATATAGCACTTCCCTTATCTGGGCTACTTAATGGCTAAACTATTCCAAGAGGAGATCTTGGTTCTTCAGTTTCCCCTATTTCTCCTCTTCCTTCACAGATATTACTAAGGTTCCCTTCTTGTAATGATTCTGGGTTAGAATTCTCAATTTCTTGAAAATCTTGCTCCTCTGTTTGGCTGTGCACCTCAACAAAGGCTACAGATGGTGATTCTGTGGCCCGAAGGGAACTAGTAGGTTGTCTATAAGCAACTTTTCTAGGTCCTACTGAAGGATGATATTCTGTTTTTTTAAGGATTTCATCTATAAGGGTCGATCGACCAAGGGTCAATGGCCCCTTAGCTTTATCAGGCTTGGGTAGTGGTTTAAGATTCTTTTTAGGCTTTTTCTGCTTAGTCATGCACACAAACCGAATACTTATTTCTACCCAAAATAACAACAAATCTACAGGAAAGCAGGCGGGGGAGCAGGGTTGTTACATGCTCCGTATGCAGGTTCTTACCTTTAATTTTTAAAACCCAACTCTCTCCAAGCAGATACTTACACTACTCTCTTTTCAAAAGAAACAAATGGCTACACTCTTCCTTGGAAATGGTGCCAAAATGTTGAGTAGTAAAAGGGGTGTTTCTAACCTCTATTTACCCTACATTAATTATCAATCTAGGTATGATTTTTTTATCTCAAGAGTGTACTTATTCTGAGGCAGTCACTTATTCAAGAGTAATGCTAGCAATATAGTGCTTTACAAAAGTAAATGAATGCTAGAAACAAACTCTAAATGTAATGGCAAGAAACTTAAATGCTTTGTAACTAAATCATTCACTTAAGAAACTACAGAAATCATCAGTCAAGGATGCAGTAATGATAACTCTTTCCTTTGTAAACCAATGCAAATGAAAATCAATCAAATACAAGATCTCCAATCTGGGAACTAGACAAGAGTGGCCAATGTTTGCTACAGTTGTGGATCTTTCTGTTCACACCAAAACAAATGCTGGAAATAAAAGTTCAATTAACAGAAAAGGAACAACAACTAATCTATTGAAAAGATCAAACGACAAAGCTTAATCTATTGGAATGAATTAAGTAGCAATCTTAACCGAAAGGAATTGAACAACAATATTTAACTAATAAATGAATTGAACAACAATCTAACGAAGAAACAAAAAACCTAAGTAAGTCTACGAAATATTGAACAACAAACTTAATCAAGTGTAAACACACAACGAATCTAGAATGAAGGAATCAGTAATCTTAGTTTATCATAATAAGTATTAACCACAGTTATAAGGAATGGCAATTGCAGTTGTAATGAAACAGTAATTTGAATGAACAACAATCACAATTATAGGTAAACCATAGCTAAATGAAGAGCAATATCAATCTGTAAATGAACAGCAATTTCCATGTGTAAATGAACAACAATGTCAATATGTAAATGAACAACAATGTCAATCTATAAATGAACAACAATATCCGAATTAGACAATGCGATATTATTTCAAAATGAACAACATAACATTTTTAGCTACAAATAATAATCTTAATATTCAACTACGAATTCAATATAACAAAGCAAGTCAATGAAATGTTAAGGAACAAAAGATTATTGAATAAAGAAAGTAAATGAAATCAAACCACACATGACTGTAATTGGAAAATAATGATACAGAAAGTAAGTGATCCACTACGGCCGGGCCCTTAGCCACTGGGGATCCACTGCTGCAGTTACTCCAGAATCAGATGACGGAACAGCAATGAAATTTATGTATTAATTATAAAAATAGAGTTACAGTGATCAATGTTTAAAGAGAGTCAATGATCAAAGTTCAGATTGCAACAACAAATTCTATAAATCAACAATAATCCTCCCTTGGGCTAGCAGCGTTGTCCCTTTCTATAATGACCAGGAGGAAATACCAAAAATACAGATAGCCTTGAGGTAGCGATTGTTATAGACATATTTGGACACTTCAACCCCAATCATATATGCCAATAAACCAAGGGCTCTTTAACCCCTAAAAGTTTTGTTTCATACCCTAAAGTATCATGGTCAACTGATTACATCATTTCCCAGAAGTTCCACCTGAAAAACCACTCAGAACTAGCCAAAATTGGACCATACTGACTGCTCCTTGGTCAAGGTGCAATGCATACTGGCTGCTACACTAGCTAGGTGCGATGCATACTAAAAGAGCCTTCTGTGAGGTGCGATGAGCAAGAATAGACAAATGGCAGAGACTGTTTGCTAAGTGGATGCTCATGGAATCTTCTAGAAACTTCTCCTACGACACTTGCCTCTCTGAATTCACCCAAGGATGAGTAAGAGATCAATGAAATCTCCAAGTGGAACCAAGAACTATCAGTGGAATGAAACTAATCAAAAACCCAGAGCTGACTCACCCCCTTGTAATACATCTATAAATGGATCCCTCATCAGAGATCTAGGTGCTGGAACTTTGTAATTTGTAAATAAGTGTTGTTAGTTTGTCTTTGAGAAGGAGCACTGTATTGTTGGGTGATCTTGCTTTTCATGAGGTGAAGAGGGCTTTGATTCTGGGAGGATGATGCTGGATCAGACAACTAGGTTTTAATCCTCTCTTCCGCTATTAATAAATTTCTTTGAGTTTTCCTCCATACAATCATGTATTTGTGAATGTTTTTATTTGTGGATGCAATTGTATGGTCAATGTATTTCTGATTTTGCATTGTTTATGTTATTATAGATCGAGATGCTTTGACGGTATTTTGTTACTTTGTCTCTACAAGTATTCTCTAAAGCGAGACAAGTAGGAGAGGAGTTGAAAGCTCCATCAAGGGAGAGAGAAATCAAGCAAGGAGTCAAGCAGAAGATCCAGGTTGGCCCCCTTTGCTTCTCTCTTATCTATCATACATAAAGGAAATCGTAAAGTGCTTTGATTGTCTATTTCTCAGATAGCTACCCATCTTAGTGGGACTAGCAGATCGAAAAGACACTAGTTTTCCCAGAAACAAAATGGCGACTCCGTCGGGGAGTGAATAGTTTGTTTGTTTGTTATTGTTGTTCGCTTTATAAACTTCAAACAGAGACTAAAGTTAGCCAGATAGCCTTCGAACTACTTTTACTATGCAATCACAAAGTAGATGAATGTTGCTTCAGTCAATCTCTGGGTTGGTTTATGAACTGAACATCTAACTTACAAGCATTCTAAATGTCCTTGGGGTAGCTCAATAACCTCCTAAGATCATACCCCTACACTTTGTTCTTTATTGTTCATAATAGCTCAGCCTAAATCCCTGAACTCCGCTGCAAATTTGGCTAAAAACCCAACTCAGTTTCACTCCCTGGCCCATCGCACTGTCTGTAACTAGAAGCCTATATGCAACACACCTCCCATGTGTAGTAAGTGATATGCATCCCTATTTCCCTTAAGGACATGTGCGATGACTGAGTCTTCCTATTTCTCTCTTTGAAATTTGGGTTTCTTCTCCTTATTTTCAGCTCTATTCAGTTGTTTCGCTACTTATGATCAATATCTCATTGCTGAAGCCTCCTTCTTTTACATTGTTCAGCCTCCATTGATTAGAATTTGTAAAAAAATTTATGTATTTTTCATCACTTATAGTCCTTATTTGTTAAAAGTAGCTTAATCGAACTATCGTCTTTTGATGCAAAAGTGTCGTAACTATCATTTTGAGTCAAAAAGAAGAGTGTCGTAAAGTCTTCCTCCTCTAGATAGTCGATTATACTTTTGTCATTGTATTTGATTTGAATTGCCAATATTTGAAGTGTCGAAAGCAGTTTTCCATTCAAAATCGAAAGTGTCATTTAATTCTTCCTTTCGTTTTGAAAAGAAATTGTTGAAATGTCACTTTGAAGAAATAGGTCAGATCTATACATAGTTTTCCTTTTTGGCATTCTCACATTAAAAAAATGAAAAAAAAATACATGCATTTGCATTTGCATTTAGACTGTGTGCAAAAGATGATTTAGGAAAAGTGCATTTAGTGTGTGCTCTTTTCTCTCTATTGAAAGAATCGTACCCTTCTTTCCTTAGTAGCTCGGATTTTCATTGCTAAAAGAAAATAAACAACTATTTATCATTTTAGATTGCATATTTAAGAATTTTACATCTACATCATGTGGTGAACCTTGAAAGACAAACTTCTAAAAAGAACAACTCTAAAATAAATCTCAATGAACATAAAAACTCTTTGGAACCTAATGCAACACATCTAGAAGTCTAGGCTAGAGCCGTGTTCCAGCGTCATTAAACCTGGTAACTATCATTTTCATCAAAGATTGGGTGATGCCTCCTCTTTGATACGATAAGTGCTAGTACGGACTTGTGCTCCTCGTACCATTGAGTATATATTGGGAGACCACAATAGGCTGATATCCTTTATCCTTAGGAAGCCGTGTTTGCTGCCCTATCGATCGCAATGCACTGAACACAACATTCAAGAAGATTGACTACCATACATAAGTCCTTGGTAATTTCTTTTTAATTTACAACCAAGGTGTATTTTACAGTTTTGCGATTGGTTTGGTAATCCCTCCATCTAGATTTCCAGAGTAGTCACTTTCATTCCTTTTCGACTCCTTAAAAGAAAAGGTCCATCTGAGCACTTGTCACTTCAGGCTCATTAAAAATTGAAGGCAACTAGAGTCATCTTTAGCTTTTTATCGACTCTTAAAAATTGAAAAAGAAAAGTTGTGTCAAAGCGTCATTAAAATTTATTTAATTCAAAATAACATTTTTCCTTTTAATTTTGAGTTTATCAAGTAATCCACAATCATGGAAGAAAGTCACTCAAAACCCCATCATTCGCGGAGACTAGTGAGTCAACCATCTTTGACTCCGAAAATGAAACCTTTATAGGCAAAATGGTCTCATTTAACTGACTCAAATTCTCCTAGTTTATTTGAAACTTGCGTTTCAACATCATCAGAGACTCCAGTTACTCCGATCATTTTTGGTACATCTGCCTTTACAAAAGAAGTTCTGCAGTTACAAGAGGACATAGAACTGATCCTAGTGTAATGGTAGACACTTCTATACCTGAAACAGCTCCACATAGGGCTGATCCAGAAACTGAAGTTCACTTACCTAAACATCTAGAAGTTGAATTCTAGAATTCATAAGGTGTCACCCTTCCAGTACCTGTCACTGCAGAAGCTATACCTTCTTCGGCTCTAGAAATATTTTACAGACCTATTGGTCTACCTCTTCCACCTATACTGATTGCCATAGAAGAGATTGTAGAGGATCTTCCATCTAGTACCCCACTGCATTTTGGAACTAGGATTCACTTGTATCCTTCTACTATTGAAGTTAGTTCTTTTAATCATCTTTCATCACAAGTTCCTGTCGAATCGCTAGGAAATATTTTGGATAGACTAAATATGTTTGAACAACCATCAACATCTAGGGCTATGTCATCTGCTATAGCCATAGCAGAACTCCCTTTTGCCACTCCGACGATGTTTGCAGGTACACCATCTGTCCCAACTAGTTATCAACCACTATATGGAGTCCACCGAGGGGTTGTTTCGATGACATGGTTTGTTCCTAATTTTCATCCCAAATCCTACCTAGTATTTCTTATGTTGAAACTCAACAAATTGATCCTGCATACCAGTTTCAATTTGGGCAATATTGTCTTCAAAGGATGATCTATCGTTTGAGCACCAGATTGCTGCCATATGGGGGGCAGTATGCTTTTTCATTGTTCCCTCCTAGAGAACAACCATATGAGAGTTCATAACAAAATTCAGGTCAAACTAGAATTACATAAAGTGATTGGGTACCAATATTGCCTCAACAACTAAGAGTTGTAGATTCAATGCAACCAACTCAACCTGTGTCGAATATTCCAACT
The DNA here is from genome assembly GCA_031772625.1 of Pinus tabuliformis. Lineage (NCBI taxonomy): Eukaryota > Viridiplantae > Streptophyta > Pinopsida > Pinales > Pinaceae > Pinus > Pinus tabuliformis. Next base: position 372,384,522 of record CM062811.1, on the reverse strand, counting down.
ACACCTGCTATTGTGACTGTGTCGCAAGTACAAGCACTTCTCGTTGTATGTCAACCTCAAGTCTCTCAGGTTGCTATACAATAGCCTCTTGTCTCTACAACTCAATCACAATCTCAGGTTAGTGTTACCTTACCTAGAATCACTCAGGCTCAAATGGGTACTATCACTCCACATATTGGTCAATCATCCAGTATTGGGCAACAAAAAATGGTCCAACAACCATGGATGGTGCAATATCAACAACCACAATTCCAGCAAGATTATCGAGGACCTAAGCAACAAGGCTTTGTAGGTAATGGGCAACTACAGTTTCAAAATGGTTATCAACAACCATACTATAATGGTTATGCCCATCAACCTTATCAAAGTTATCAGCATCAGATACATTATGTTGGTATGCAAAGACCTACTGCTTAGGTGATCCCATCTTATCTTTGGTATGTTTCGCCAAACCTGAATCAACAGTTGCCATTTGTAGAAACTCTAGAATTACCAGATCTGAACTAGCTAACAAATGATCCAATTTCTTATGCCCCTTGGTGGCCAGCGATTCCTCATAAACTTCCCTCTGATATTCCTAAATTCAGTGGAAATCCAGGTGAATATCCATCGAATCACGTAATGAATTTTCATTTGCGGTGTTCACCTAACACCCTAAATGATGATCCGATTAGGCTTCACCTTTTTTAGCGAATGTTAATTGGTCCGGTAGCAAAATGGTGTATTGAATTTCCTAGAGCTTTGTTTGATAACTTCAGCTCCCTTGCCACTACTTTTCTAACCCACTTTCAGCTACCCATAAGGTACGAAATGGGAACAGAACTCCTTACCAACTTTAAATAGACAACATCCACTCACATATCTAATCATATTCATGAGTGTCGACGACATTGTTGAATGGTAAAGACATATGTTCCTGATCAGCTTCTAGCTGAGTGGTTTATTAAGTCATTATTACCTTCTATTACTGAAGATGTGGCGAAGGGAGGAGTTGTCAATGAAGAGCAAGTAATTTCTCATGCACAATATTTAGACTTGATCTATACTCAGTCCAGCACGCTCTACGACAAAATTCCTGATGCTCGTAGTCCAGAATTTTTCGTTCCTCCCCCTCCTACATTAAACAATGACTCTCATGCTCGCAATGGTGTGATTGGTACTTCAAGTACACAAACCACAAAGGCTCCATCTGGTAAAGCCCTTGCACTTTCTAGTAAAAAAGAAAATGACAAACTTCCTACCTTGAAGGTTAATGTCGTGTCATCTGACAAGGGAAAAGAACCAAAGCAACTAGGGGGCAAGAAGAAAGGGAAAAATAAAAAGAAGAAACATGAAGTTTCGACTCTCGAGAAACATTCTAGAAACCTTGCTAGACAAAAGAAACCTCCTCCTCATTTTCCACGTTTGATATGTAACGAGGAGCATTATATGAGAGATTGTCCACACGGAGCTGAGATTGCAAAGTTTTTTAAGACTTCAAGTACCTCAGCGGTATTGACTGATTTGTTTCCAAACCCAAAAACTAATATGGTTGTTATCGATCATGCTTCCCCATCCAAGTGCTTATGTTATCCATCTCAAAACAACAAAATGATGCTTTGATATCGATAAGGAATAAATATTATGGGAATCCATAGTCGTCTAACAACAAGGCTACAAATCAACCCAGTAGTTCGACACAACTTCATCAGAAGTTGTTATGCCCATCATTCTTGAATTAAATATAAAGTTGCCAAAGGGAGTAGTACATAAATCAACATTTAGTCCTCATGCCCAAGCATCACAGAATTATAACATAGTGGAGGATCTAGCTCAATCGTCGTCCGCTATGTCAACACTTGAAGTACTGCAGAATTGACCCTCCCAAAAGCATGCTCTGTTATCAGCAATAGGTGGGATTGACCCATCATATTCAAATCTTGTGGCCTTTAACCGTAACGGATATGAACCTCAGTTGCTGGCCCAACTCGCTTTCCTTGTATAGGTAAAGGACCTCAACAAAACTATTCATCGAACAATAATTGATGAGGGGGCATCTACCTGTATTATTTCAATGAGTTGTTGGAAAAATTTAGGCTCACCACCCTTGTCACGATCATCAATGACATTAAAAGCATTCGCTGGAAGAACATACATGCCTTGTGGAATTTTAAGTAACTTGCAAGTCGAGGTCATTGATGGAAACCTTGACTACAATATCTTACTGGGCAGGCCTTGGATTTATGCTATGGCTATTGTTGTGTCAACATATTTTAGAAATATTGCATTTCCCTTCCAAGGCGGAATTACAATCGTTGACCAACTAACCTTTTCCCCCAACAGTTCACAAGCTATTGGAAGCATTCCACTGATCCATGGAAGCTATCAATCACTTCAAAATTTCAAAGTAGGTCTCCTAAAAGACATTGCCTTAATGGGTACTTTTTCCCTCCCGCCTCCAAGTAATCTAGCAGAAGTGGCCATAGTGGAAACCTGTCATATGATATCTTCTACATCATCAAAGATTAAGAATAACTTTCACCATTTCGATAGTGTAGATCATCGCCAGGTGTTGCCTCCAAGCCCTATAGAACTTTGTAGCAATCAATTTTCTGGGCTTGGGCGGCAAGCCCAAATCAACACTTAGTGAGTGTTTGGATAGATAGGTCTCTAGAATATAGTACCTCCTTCGATCCTTGGTCTCATATACATTCTATAGATGAAGGAATCATTCAGTCGATGATGATAGGAGAGATGTTGTGGGAAGATTACCACCATCATTCCCACCTTTAGGATAACAATGAAGATTATTCAAGCAACCTTAATCATCCTTCAGTTTTGGATTTTCTATCAAAAACTGTAAAACAAGGACCAATGGAGAAAAATCCCAAGTCGAGTCTTTCACTTGATCTCGTAAAAGAACCTTCATTCCATCCACCTGATAACCATGAGTAGTGTGGTGAGTGTAATGAAGCTTGGGGGGCATGCACCTAGATGTAAAGATAAGTTTCCTTGTAGCTTATGTGATTGGTCTTTCACACTGGTCTGTCACACCATTCACCTTTGTCTATTCTGGACGAAGTTGTCCTGCTTCACCGTAGTGATTTCCATCTGGTTACAAGAGACACTATTTTTCATCATGCTAGGGGCATGAAAACCAGATGAGTAATGTTTCCGCAGGGTTCAAGTTCATTAAAAAATAAACCCGCCAATGAGCAATGTTTCCACAAGGTTTAAGCTCGTTAAAAAATAAACCTACCAATGAGCAATGCTTTCACAATGTTCAAGCTCGTTAAAAAATAAACCTGCCACTGAGCATATGTTAATGCAAGGTTCAAGTTCATTAAAAGTAAACTCGCCTTCAATAAACGACCTCTGTGATTTCCATTGCTATCAGCCTTTTAAGCCTTGGTTGTGTGCTTACCATCACCTCCATTCTTTTGGCCAATCATATGCTTCCACTTAATTGTTTACCCTTTTGAAGAACAGCTACGACAAGTGATTATGTTAGCCACCCTCTTCACACTGCCATATTTTGAGAAGTTCCAAACTTACCTGGAACCAGTTGCTACCCGAAAACACCACTCGTTCCTTAGAACCGAGTTTCCTTTAAACCCTTTTTAGACTCGTTAAATATGAAATACTTTCGAGCATTCTAGCTCATTAATGTGTTTAGAAATAACGAGTCTACTTTAAACTCTTTTTCGACTTGCTAAATATGAGAATATTGTCGAGCAATTGGCCTCTCCAGATTGCTAAAGTGATTGGAAGTGCCATCCCTCCTGTATTTTAATCTTTTTGGACCTAAGGGATTATCCCACAAAAAGATCGAGCGCTTGTACTTTTCGGCTCACTAAAGTGATCGGAAAAGTCATCCCTTGTGTATTATTTTAATCTTTTTCAAACTCAAGGGATTATAATATGAAAAATAACTACTAGAGCTTCCTTTTCGTCCATTTTCAAACTCTCTAAACATGAAAAGGACCGAGTTATCCTTGTCGTTAAACTCGTTAAAACAATAGCGACAAACTTGTCCATCTAGACAAGAACGAGTTTCATTATCGCTTGACTCGCTAAAACATAGTGACAGGTTTTCCCAAAGGACCGAAGGGAAAATTATAGAACAAGCATATGTTATCCTCCTCAAGCCTGACAAAAATAAAGAGGTACTGGTCAGCAATGATTGGGGAAAAAGGGAAGAAAACTTGAAGAAATTTTATTGGTAGCAGGTCGCTCTTGAACATGACACTTTCACTCCATCACCATGATTAAGTTGGGTTGGGTTATTCAGTTCACGGGTCATATCACCATTGGTCCTTCGTACCATCCATATTTTGGGGTTAACACTACGAATCCATCTTAGTGTCACCGACATGTTCAAGAGAAGTCATTCAGAGAATTCACCATCTAGCTAATGCCTCATCCACTACAATACCTTCACCCTCCATTTTTCATGACCTCCATTCCTGAACCTTGTATGATCAGATCATTTTCACCTCCAGAAAATCATTTGCTTCATTTCATGTCATAGATGTGGGATACATCAAGGCCCTCATACGACGAATCACTTCTTGTTGACATCAACTCATTATCCAAGAAGTTGACTTAGAAACAACCATTTTAGTACTTTGAAGCTTGCATTCCTCAATGGCAAGTTTCTCACTTCCGGTGACAGGTTTACATCAATGGCCTTTGACAGAAAGATTTTGCATGGTGTTCGACATCAACTTGTTAGCCTCCTATTGCAATAGGTTTCATATTTCATGATTGACTGTTTTTACATGCCAAATATGTCATATTTTCATGCTGCAAGGTTCCATATTTCCAGGAAGTTCCATTTTGAAGAATCATACCATTTTTGAAGAGTTTTACAGTTAAGGGAAAGCTGAACAGCTTAATCTTGGCTTCCCTAGGTTTAAATTTCTTGTTTTAGAAGATAGAGAATGAATATCTATCCAAACAGCTTAAGCTTGGCAGATGAGTAGCTAGGTAGAGAAATGAAGGAGCCCAACTGCTTAATCTAGGCCCTTGGAAGAGATAAGGGTACACTTAGATAGGAGGGTAGTCAAAAGAAAAGAAGATAATCAGGGTCTGAAAGTCTAAGTGCACCCATTCAAAAGGAAGAAAAAATTTTAGGTGTATTAGGCTGGGTAGGCAGTTTTGTGGTTGCAGAATGAGGATTTTTGATCAATTTTGTATTTCAAAGTGTTTATCAACTTCAGATCACAAGTACAAGGAAATTTTCCCTTGGAAAAGCTCAAGTGAGGCATGACTAACTTCCCCTTCTTCCTTTTCTCAAATCATTCACTAATTTCCCCTATAAGATGTTAAGATCTGCTTGATATCTTGAAGAGTCATCTTATTCCATAACATTTGCCTAAGTAAAGATATGCTTTGCTTAAAGGTGCTCATATTTCTTTTGTAAGTACTATTTCCCCTTTGTAGCCAAAGATTTCTATCCTTAGCGCTTTCTAAACAAAATTCATATTAATTTCTAACTTACTATGTAAATCCCTATCTATTTCCCCTTCCACTATTAAAAATATGTTAAATATCCCCCTTATATACATATTCCCATCCCCTGGCACTATAGCCCTATAACATCAGTTGGGGAAATGCTAAGTTCATTTGGGGCCTGGCATTAGCCTTTCCATGTTCAAACCTAGGATTAATCTAACATCTGGTTGGATTAATAACCTATACATACTCCTCTACTCACCAAAACCCTATAATTTTGCCCCTATGTAGTCATTTTCCAATTGTTTAATGTTTAATAGTTTTGGTCAAACATTAAATTAATTCATACCCGCATAGCACCCCATAACCCATAAAATCTTCATTTCCAAGCTTTCAGAACCCCCTTCTTATAATATATAGCAGGCCCCCATACATTAACCTACTGCCAGCTCCGCGCTCCGTCGGCCCTCCGAACGGCCCTCCCAGATCCAATGGCTCTCACCGATTTCAGAGCCGCCCCGACGTTCGACAGTTAGCTTCCGATAGCACAACGGTTTTACCGTCGTACAGAAGATAGGTGTCCCGTTTTGATTGCATCAGAGCCCCTCTGACAAATACCGCCCTCGTACAGAAGGCGGTCTGATAAAACCACAAACCGCCTTCTGTCTCTCTGCCCCTGACGTCAGCGCCATGTCGCCACTCACGTCACCTCCGCGTCAACCCTCCGCTGCTCCGTGTCACCACCAACTCATCTATCAGCATCCCCACCCTGCCACCGTGTCCTATGCCACGTCACCCTACCGTACTACCATGTCATCCACCACCTGTCCTCTGCTGACGTCATTGCCACGTCACCATATCGTACCCGGAACCCATCGATGACATCATGCTGACATCATCACAGAAAAGGCACAAAGGGCGAGAATCGCGTCAAAGAATGCCTGAAATGAGAAATAGAGGCAACGCTGGAAACATGGAAACTAAAGAAAAGACAGCAGGCAGAGAGAGTCAAGATATGACTACGGCAATTTTATAAAAAAGGCCAAGTATGCATACCGAGAGCAGGATAACAAAGCAGTGACCCAGTGAAGCACTAGGGCAGCAGGCCCAAAAAATGCAAATTAAAAGCTAGCCTTAGCCCAGCACAGTTATCAGGTTGCATTCCTCCGCCGTTATTTGATATAATTTATTCATGTATGTTCATATTCAATCGGCTAGCGCCGAAAGCATTCTAGAGGCCACGAAAGGCATTTGCAGCAATTATTTTTTCCTTGAAAGGGAAAAAAAGGGGCGATTTGATAGTTTCAAGCATATCAAGGGAGAGAAAATGGCCCGATTCAAGTGTTAAAGAGTATCAGAGGAAAGATAAAGCCCAGATTCAATTAAAGAGTATCAGTGAAGCGGCAAAGAGTATCAGATTGGCAATATCAAAGCAGGTGAACATTAAAGGCCCCCATCCAAGTCAAAGAAGCAGTAAAGGCCATTCAAAGCTCATTAGATTGAGATTAGTGCACATTAAAGCCACCTAAAAGTAGCAGAACCGCCTAAGAGGTGCAGATAAGAGATTAAAGGCAAAGTTATTGCAGAAACACTGCACCGAGCCACCAAGGACACCATATTAACTCATTTTGATGCAGCTACCTCTAGCGCAGCTCAAATAGATATCTTCTTGCATTAATTTCAGGACAAGATTAGATTAAAGAACTCATTTCCTTAGATCTGTTTAAAATCTGCTATAATAGATATTTTTTGGATATTTTCTCTATATAAACCACCCTGATTCATTGTTTAAAGGGTTGGTTGGTTGATAATCCTCATTCTAGACTTGCGTTGTATACTTTGAGAGCTCTATAATCAAAGACTGTTGAAATGCTTTGGATGAAGAACTGACTGTTGTGTTATTTAATGGCCAAAGAGTGACTGTGGAATTCCTGTGCTACTACATGGCTCAATAAGTGTTTCCTTGCCTCTGTTTACAGTTTATATATGTTTACACCACCATTGTGTTACCATCTAAATAGCAAGAAAGAAGAATAGCTTAGGTTTTGCTTGACTGCACTCTATGCTCAGTTCTTGTTATTTCTATATGTTTTCTTCAGAAATGGTTATGAATGTGCATACTTAAATGATCATGTTTAGCCTGTTTCTTTCACATATGACTGTTATTTAGGAATTCTTGATTGCTCCTAGACAAACTTTCATTCACCTTCCCTCTCGGTTAGCCAATGAAAGATTCTTAGTTGCCTTTCATCCCTGACCTTCATTCCATCTTTATTCCAGCCTGATATTGTTCTATGTGTAGATATCCTGCTCTGTATTCCTCTTGTGACCAAGAAAACGCAACAACAAGCCCTAATCCATGACTCCATGCCCAATGGTTTGAACTTCTCACACTATGCATCCCAACTCTGCGTGAAAACATCATCCTTCCCACCAAAATCAAAACAAAAGCCCTGTACACCATAACTAGCCTAAAATCAACCCAAAACAAAGCTAAATTTTAAAGAGAGAGCCCTCTCTGACTGTAGGTAGGCTAGGACCTGCAGCCCAAAGATTGGTTTGTGGTTACATCGGCTGTATCCCTTAAGGAGCCAAGGGACAACCTGAGTGATAACATCATTGGCGACTCCACTGGGGACCTTATTCAAAAAATTCCAAAAAAAAAGTTAGAAGCTGGCTCCCAAGAAGAAAACACGTAATACTAGGTCAAATCCAGACCCAAATCCACCAGCTGTTTTTGAAAATTGCAATTTAATCTCTAGAAACCTTAGCAAACAAAAACAAGAAGAGTTTGCTGATTCTAGTCCTGAAACAGTTCAGCCAAGCTGTTTTCCAACCCCTGCTAACGTTTTGTTTCGTTCAACCCCTACTTCCCCTTGTTCATCATCCACCGCTCCAAGCAGCTTTTCCACACCTCCATTCACTGCGCATACTACCACTACCACCACTGTTATTACAGTTGTTCCAGCTGTTCCAGTCGTTCTACTTATCCCTGTAAATATGGCTAACAGATATGCACCTTTACAGTTACCTGCAAATCCAGGGGCTATGCCTTAGGATTATCAAACCAAAATCTCATATTTTGATGGTATTGTTTCTGGCACAGCCCTGCAACATACCAAGAAAATGCAGGACTATTTTGAGAGTTACTAAATAGATGATGATAGTGTAAGAATGAATATTTTTGTCCAAAGTTTAACTTGAGATGTAAGGCTCTGGTTTAGAGCTCTTCCTGCAAATTCCATAGCTGACCCAAAGGCCCTTTACCAAACATTTCTTAACAAATGGGAGAAGAAGAAGGACCCTCTGCACATATTATCCGGGTATGACACTATCAAAAGAGGCCCTCAAGAAGCCGTCTTAGACTATTGTGCCAGGTTTAACAATGTTTACAACGCTATTCCACAAAACCTTAGACCTCCACCTGATCTTGATTTATACAAATTCCTTGATGGATTTGATTCAGACATGGCTTATCAGTTAAGGGAAAGAGCCCCTCAAACCTTAGCAGGCATGCAGAATGTAGCTGTTAGTGTGGAGGAAAATATGATTGCCAAGAGAAATAGAGCAAAAGCTGAGAGAAGAACTACTTTTAAAGATGAACCTTTAGCCTTTGAGAAAAAATTGGACACAATCATCAAAGGTATGGACAGCTTTGAAAATAGAATGGGAACTATTGAAAGAAAAGCCTCATGGGAAGGACAGCAAAACAATCCTATTAGAAATCCAAACTTTAGAAAAAATCAGAACCCAAACGTTGGAAGGGCAAGTCCTGACCATGATATAAGACCTCCTTTTCATGAAGACTATGCTGAAGCATCCACATCTAGTGAGCAGATAGAGGACACTCACATAAACATGATGGGTTTGAAGAGTGAACAACAAGTATTTCTAACCCAAGAAGACCAAGATGACCATGATATAAATGAATTTCAGACCAAGTCTGGAGAGTCATTTGACTTCAAACAAGGCTATGATTCAGCTGTCTACGAAGTCCATAAACAATACAAATTGAGAACAAGAACCATTGATGTGTCTGATCCCATCAAGCCAAAGGATGCCAAGCAGCCTAAGAAAGTAAAAGACAAGGCCGCCATCATAGAACCTGCTGATAAAACAGACCCAAAATTAAAAGAAGTGACCATAGAGGATGTATCTGACATTCAGCCCTCTAATAACCAGCCTTTTGTATCCTTTCCCTCAAAAGACAATATAAATATCACTCCTCAAAGCCTTCCCAAAACAGAACAATCTCAAGAAATCACTAATAACCAAGAGAAGATCACTGAAGATACAATTGAAAAGGGAAAATCTGCTAGTCACAATACTAAAACACAGTTAGAGAAACCTTTTGATTTAGAAGCAGAAATTGGTAAATTAAAGATATCTATTCCTCTCTCTGAGCTTGACAAACATGATGTGTATAGACAGAAAATCAAAAGATCACTGCAAATGCCAGAGAACAGGGATGATGTTAATGTCTTCGATAATCAACCTGAATTACTTTTTGGTCCTGAAGTCAATGGTAAATTAGGACATGGAGCTATTCTACCCTTTTATTTCAGTTTCCACATTCATGATAAAGTGTTGCACAATGCTATGTTTGATTCAGGTGCTTCACACAATCTAATGCCCAAAGCTATAATGGAGAAGCTAAACCTTGATGTCACTAGACCCTACAAAGACTTATTCTCATTTGATTCTAGTCAGGTCAAGTGCTTAGGCTCAATCAAAGACCTTTGTGTGTCTTAATCCAATTTCCCAACAAAACGATCCTAATGGACGTGGTGGTTGCTGACATTCCACCAAAGTATGGCATGCTCTTATCAAGATCTTGGGGAGAAAAACTCCAAGGATCTCTCCAACTAGACCTCTCCTATGCCACTATTTCAGTCTTTGGGCAACCAAAGAGACTGTATAGAGAAACACTGATGAAGTATGTGGTAAGTAGTGAGGGAAAACCCCAAAACTTTCCCATTTACTCAATCCATTCTAATATGGATTCCTTTATATTATTCAATGATGATAGCTTCCCTCCCACTGATGAGAAGCCTTTTCCATTAGAACAAGAAACATGCATCAATCAACAGTCGGTTGCCCATACCCGTGAAACTATTAAAACAATTAGTGAAACCAGCATACAAGAAGAACCACATGAAGAACAAAACCTAGGTCCACCCAATCCTAAAATGACTGAAGCTCTTAATACTAACCACAAGCAAGAAATCACATGGTATTTAGAGTTTGATGGTTCTATTAATAAGCTAGGAGCAGGGGCAGGAATATGGATTCACAATACACATAAAAACCATGCAGAGGGTCATGCTTACAGACTAAACTTCAAATGCACCAACAACATGGCAGAGTATGAGGCTCTCCTTTTAGGCCTTAAAATGCTCAAAGCTCTAGGAGCTGCAAAAGTGTCCATTTTAGGTGACTCTGATTTGATCATTCAACATATGAAAGGTAACTTTGTTACTAATGACAATAGGCTAAGAGCTTATAGGTATGCTGCCACATAAATACTCAATTCCTTCACCGAATCCAAGCTTGCTAAGATTTCTATAAGCCATAACATGCATGCTCATAGTCTAGCTACTTTTGCTAGCACTTGCAAGCTGCCCTTTGAGCCCAACCACCACTTTACTGCTGAGATAAAGCATTGGCCTACTGTCCCTAACAATATCAAAGATTGGCAAGTGTTTGAGGATGATGCTCAAATCAAAAATTTTCTTACCTTACAACAAGAATTCTCAAGCTTAAACATTGATGAAGATGCCATGGATGACCCACAACAGCAAATGAACCAAAATGAGCAAACTATAACAGCTGAAGCAGCAAATCAAATGTTGCACCCAACCATTTTTGATGAGAAAAACATGCAAGAGCTGAAGCAAATGCATTTAGATGAAATAGCTGAAGCAGATGCCGAAGTGATTGATTTAAAAGACAATTTTCTACCTGTTGGCCTCACTCCATTAGAAGACATATTTGATTCAAACGATGTCCCCAAAAAGCCAAAGATACATCCCTTAAACTTTGTTGTGGAAGACTGTAATATTGGGACAACAGAGAAGCCCAAAATGATTAAACTGTCCAAGTCTTTGCCTCCCGATCAAAAACCAAAATATGTTGATTTATTTAAAAAGTTTCAAGATGTATTTTCCTAGAGTTATGAGGACCTTAAGTCCTATGACACCTCTGTTATTCAACATACCATTCCCCTAAAGCCAAATCAAAAGCCCTTCAAACAGAAACTAAGGAGAATCAATCCTGTGCTTCTCCCTTTGATTGAGAAAGAAGTGAAAAGAATGTTTGAGGCTGGTATCAAAGCACCCATTAGATTTTCAAAATGGGTATCCAATCTTGTTCCCACAAGGAAGAAAACAGGGGAGATTAGACTATGTGTGGACTTAAGAAATCTGAACCGAGTCTCCCTTAAAGATCACCACCCACTGCCAAAAATGGACCACGTTCTACAAAGAGTAGTGGGGTCTTCAAGAATTTCTTTGCTAGATGGCTTTTCAGGTTTTAATCAAATACTTGTTCACCCGGATGACCAAGACAATACAACCTTTACAACACCGTGGGGAACCTTTAAATATGTGAAAATGCCTTTTGGACTAAAGAATGTAGGTGCTACCTTTCAAAGGGCCATGGACATTGCATTTGCCAAGGAAATCCATGATTTCCTAGTGGTTTACCTTGATGACCTTACTCCTTTCTCAAAATCTGATCAACAACACCTTAAACACCTAAGGCAAGTGTTCCTAACCTGTAGGAAATATGGCATTTCCTTAAATCCAAAGAAGTATCTCTTCAGCCTAGAAGAAGGAAAATTGCTAGGCCATATCATTTCAAAAGATGGGATTAGAATTGATCCTGAAAGAATTCAAGCCATCCTTCAAATCCCTTATCCAAGAAACATCAAAGAGTGCAAGCATTCCTAGGAAAGATAAATTTCCTAAGGAGATTTATCCCAAATCTAGCCAAGCTGATAAGACTGTTAAGCAACATGTTAAAGAAGGATGCCAAGGTAAAATGGTCTCTTGAAACCAGGCAAGCCTTTGAGAGTATCAAACCTGCCTTATCCCAAGCCTCAGTCCTCACAAGTCCTCAATTTGATAAGGATTTCATCATTTTTTCATTTGCATCTGAACACACCATTGCTGCTGTCCTTTTGCAGAAAGATAATGAGGGAAATGAAAGGACAATTGCATTTTTCAGCCGAGCCCTTAGAGATGCACCCTTGAAGTACCAAATCATGGAGAAGTAAGCATATGCCCTTGTTAAAGCAATCAATGATTTCAGAATTACATTTTATATTCACATGTGATTGCTTATGTGCCAAATGCTGTTGTAAAAGACATATTATTTCAAGAGGGCACAGAAGGCAAAAGAGGCCAATGGATTGCCAATATCCTTGAGTATGACATTGAGATAAAACCCACCAAGCTGATAAAGGGGCAAGGTTTAGCCAAACTGATGTCCGAAACCAATTTTCAAGCCTTAGACATTAATCAACTGGACAATGAACATGAGCTGGCGACTCCACAGATTAGTGAAGCTTTTTTGCAATCCCCATGGTATGTTGATATATGTTTTATATTGTTAAACCTGTGTGCTCCTCCAGGGTTGTCCAAAACCAAAAAGAGATTTTTAAAGATGAAAGCATCAAAGTTTTGTGTCTTAGATAGTGCCCTGTTTTGGAAAAATCATGAAGGAATATTGCTGAATTGTCTAACTATGAGTGAAAATGACAGTGTCATGAAAGAATTTCATTCAGGGGACTGTGGAGGGCACTTATATTGGAAGTCCACTGCTGATAAGATACTAAGGGCTGGTTTGTATTGGCCCTCTTTGTTTGCTGATGTGAGAAAGTTTGTTGTTTTATGCCACAAATGCCAAATCTTTGAAGGCAAAAGAAAGCTTCTACCCTTGCCCCTTAAGCCCATTTCAACCGAGAAGCCTTTTCAACAATGGGGTCTTGAATTCATTAGAGAAATCCATCCATCCTCTTCTGGCCAGCATAAGTGGATTCTAATAGCCACGGATTACTTTACCAAGTGGATTGAAGCCATACCATGTAGGCAAGCCAATGACTCCACCATCATACAATTCCTTGAAACCAACATTTTGTCCAGATTTGGCTGTCCTGAGAAGATCATTACAGATAACGCTGCTACCTTCAAATCCAAGAAAATGATCAGTTTTTGCCACAAATTCCACATTACCTTAGGTCACTCCACATCCTATTACCCTCAAGGTAATGGCGTGGCCGAATCATCCAACAAGAGTCTGATTAACATCATTAAGAAAGTCTTGGAGGAGAACAAGAATAACTGGCCCAAAAAGCTTGTAAATGCCCTATGGGCAGACAAATTGTCAACCAAGAGATCCATTGGGATGAGCCCATATGAGTTAGTCTATGGCATGGAGGCCAAGTTCCCCTCTTCTTTGGGAATCCCTGTTATCAAATTGCTGCAAGAGATTCAGGCAGAGCCAAATGATATCCAAAGAAGAATAAAACAAACCATCCATTTGCAGCAAACAAGAGAGTAAGTGTACGACAGAGCTCAGATTCTACAAGAGAAGCTCAAGAAAATGTTTGACAAAAGAACCAAGGCTGAAGATTTCTACATAGGCAACAAAGTATTAAGATGGGATTCAAGAAGAGAGGACAAAGGAAAGCATGGCAAGTTTTATTTCTTGTGGAAAGGCCCCTTTACTATTTCTGTTGTTCAAGGCAACAACACATATTTTCTGAAGAGTTTGGATGGCAACACGGCTGAAGAAGGCCCTGTTAATGGTCGAATGTTAAAGCACTATCATGATCCCTTTTTTTGAACGCAACACAGCTCTTTATACTATCTGTACATTAATATTTGTATTTTCAACACTTTTTCTTATAGCAGGCCAATAAGAGGGAACGACGCAGCAAATTTTGAAGGAAAGATGAAAGAAAGCTCTATTTCAGATCTCTATTTTTGAAATAAGTCCAGAGAAGTGCTCAAGCGGATTTCAATATGTTTACAAGCGCCCAAAAGGCAAGAAGTAGAGCTGTAATTTTTCTACAATTCAACTCAAAAGGATACTGAATATCAACTTATAAGAATTCAGTCAAAGGCATTGATAAGGAGGAGAATTTCAGTTTACAGCAACAATTGAAGATCAAGGCATTCTGACCTGTTGTTCTTGGCTTTTCATCTTGAAAAACCATCCCCAAGTGGAGCCACTGTTAGCCTTCTATTGCAATAGGTTTCATATTTCATGATTGAATGTTTTTACATGCCGAATATGTCATCTTTTCATGCTCCAAGGTTCCATATTTCCAAGAAGTTCCATTTTGAAGAATCATACCATTTTTGAAGAGTTTTACAGTTAAGGGAAAGCCGAACATCTTAATCTTGGCTTCCCTAGGTTTAAATTGCTTGTTTTAGAAGATAGAGAATGAATATCTATCCAAACAACTTAAGCTTGGCAGATGAGTAGCTAGGTATAGAAATGAAGGAGCCCAACTGCTTAATATGGATCCTTGCAAGGGATAAGGGTACACTTAGATAGTAGGGCAGTCAAAAGAAAAGAAGATAATCAGGGTCTGAAAGTCTAAGTGCACCCATTCAAAAGGAAGAAAAAATGTTAAGTGTATTAGGCTGGGTAGGCAGTTTTGTGGTTGCAGAATGAGGATTTGTGATCAATTTTGTATTTCAAAGTGTTTATCAACTTCAGATCACAAGTACAAGGCAATTTTCCCTTGGAACAGCTCAAGCGAGGCATGACTAACTTCCCCTTCTTCCTTTTCCCAAATCATTCACTAATTTCCCCTATAAGATGTTAAGATCTGCTTGATATCTTTAAGAGTCATCATATTCCATAACATTTGCCTAAGTAAAGATCTGCTTTGCTTAAAGGTGCTCATATTTCTTCTGTAAGTCCTATTTCCCCTTTGTAGCCTAAGATTTCTATCCTTAGCGCTTTCTAAACAAAATTCATATTAATTTCTAACTTACTATGTAAATCCCTATCTATTTCCCCTTCCCCTATTAAAAATATGTTAAATATCCCCCTTATATACATATTCCCATCCCCTGGCACTATAGCCCTATAACATCAGTTGGGGAAATGCTAAGTTCATTTGGGGCCTGGAATTAGCCTTTCCACGTTCAAACCTAGGATTAATCTAACATCTGGTTGGATTAATAACCTATACCTACTCCTCTACTCACAAAAACCCTATAATTTTGCCCCTTCGCAGTCATTTTCCAAATGTTTAATGTTTAATAGTTTTGGTCAAACATTAAATTAATTCATACCCGCATAGCACCCCATAACCCATAAAATCCGCATTTCCAAGGTTTGAGACCCCCCTTCGGTGCGTAATTATTTTAATATATAGCAGGCCCCTGTACATTAACCTGCCGCCACATCCGCACTCCGTCGGCCCTCCGATCTGCCCTCCCAGATCCAATGGCTCTCACCGATTTTGGAGCCACCCCGACGTCTGACAGTTAGCTTCCGATAGTGCAGCGGTTTTACCGTCGTACAGAAGACAGGTGTCCCATTTTGATTGCATCGGAGCCCCTCTGACAAAATACCGCCCCCGTACAGAAGGCAGTATGATAAAACCATAAACCACCTTCTGTCTCTCCACCCCTGACGTCAGCGCCACTTCACCGCTCACGTCACCTGTGCGTCAACCCTTCGCTGCTACATGTCACCGCCAGCTCATCTGTCAGCATCCCCACCCCGCCATCGTGTCCTATGCCACGTCACCCTACTGTACTACCATGTCATCTGCCACCTGTCATCTGCTGACATCACTGCCATGTCACCCTGCCGTACCTGGACCCGTCGATGACGTCATGCTGACATCATCACAGAAAAGGCGCAAAGGGCGAGAATCGCATCAAAGAATGCCTAAAACGAGAAATAGAGGCAGCTTTCGATGTGTGATTAGCGCTTAGCGCTAATCGCGCATCGCTAAGAAAAATTGCTCAAAATGCAGAGCTTCCTATTGCTCGACTACCTGCAAAACCCAAAAATTCGCAAGAGGCAACGCTAGAAACAGAGAAACTAAAGAAAAGACAGCAGGCAGAGGGAGTCAAGATATGACTACGACAATTTTATAAAAAAGGCCTAGTATGCATACCGAGAGGAGGATAACAAAGCAGTGACTCAGTGAAGCACCAGGGCAGCAGGCCCAAAAAACGCAAATTAAAAGCCAGCCTCAGCCTAGCACAGTGATTAGGTTGCATTCCTCTGCCATTATTTGACATAATTTCTTCATGTATGTTCATATTCAATCAGCTAGTGCCGACAGCATTCTAGAGGCCACGAAAGGCATTTGTAGCAATTATTTTTTCCTTGAAAGGGCAAAAAAGGGGTGATTTGACAGTTTCAAGCATATCAAGGGAGAGAAAGTGGCCCGATTCAAGTGTTAAAGAGTATCAGAGGAAAGATAAAGCCCAGATTCAATTAAAGAGTATCAGTGAAGTGGTAAAGAGTATCAAATCGGCAATATCAAAGCAGGTGAACATTAAAGGCCCCCATCCAAGTCGAAGAAGCAGTAAAGGCCATTCAAAGCTCATCAGATCGATATTAGTGCACATTAAAGCCACCTAAAAGCAGTAGAACCGCCTAAGAGGTGCGGATAAGAGATTAAAGGCACAGTTATTGCAGAAACACTGCACCGAGCCACCAAGGACACCATATTAACTCATTTTGATGCAGCTACCTCTAGCGCAGCTCAAATAGATATCTTCTTGCATTAATTTCAGGACAAGATTAGATTAAAGAACTCATTTCCTTAGATTTGTTTAAAATCTGCTATAATAGATATTTTTTGGATATTTTCTCTATATAAACCACCCTGATTCATTGTTTAAAGGGTGGGTTGGTTGATAATCCTCATTCTAGACTTGCGCTGTATACTTTGAGAGCTCTATAATCAAAGACTGTTGGAATGCTTTGGATGAAGAACTGACTGTTGTGTTATTTAATGGCCAAAGAGTGACTGTGGAATTCCTATGCTACTACATGGCTCAATAAGTGTTTCCTTGCCTCTGTTTACAGTTTATATATGTTTACGCTGCCATTGTGTTACCATCTAAATAGCAAGAAAGAAGAATAGCTTAGGTTTTGCTTGACTGCACCCTATGCTCAGTTCTTGTTATTTCTATATGTTTTCTTCAGAAATGGTTATGAATATGCATACTTAAATGATCATGTTTACCCTATTTTTTTCACATATGACTGCTATTTAGGAATTCTTGACTGCTCCTAGACAAACTTTCATTCACCTTCCCTCTCGGTTAGCCAATGAAAGATTCTTAGTTGCCTTTCATCCCTGACCTTCATTCCATCTTTATTCCAGCCTGATATTGTTCTATGTGTAGCTATCCTGCTCTGTATTCCTCTTGTGACCAATAAAACGCAACAGCAAGCCCTAATCCATGACTCCATGCCCAATGGTTTGAACTTCTCACACTATGCATCCCAACTCTGCTTGAAAACATCATCGTTCGCACCAAAATCAAAACAAAACCCCTGTACACCATAACTAGCCTAAAATCAACCCAAAAAAAGCTAAATTTTAAAGAGAGAGCCCTCTCTGACTGCAGGTAAGCTAGGACCTGCAGCCCAAAGATTGGTTTGTGGTTACCTCAGCCGTATCCCTTAAGGAGCCAAGGGACAACCTGAGTGATAACACAACTCATATATTCAAACCACATGAATTGTATTGTAGTATCTTGAGGGTCATTATAATTATCGGTGATTCCTCTCGCACATGTTAACAACTTACATCATTGGCTGGTAATCAGGTGATGTCTTTCCATGTTTGACTCCAGAACATCTTTTCACACGGATTGACTTATACATCGAGCGAAGATTAAAAGAGCTTGAAGACCCCGGATCTAGTTTCATCCATCTAGGCTGCGATATATTCAGGAAAATAAAGACATAAAATGTACACAGAAGCTGCACAGATGATCATCCAAGCTAAGGGATGATGACTCTACATATAAAGAATCACCAGTTTGCAACAACAAATGATTATCTGTCCTATGTACATGAAAATGAATTTATAAAGTTTACCATGGGTATCCTCGCCTTAGCTAGATCATGAAAATAATATGGTGATGATGTATTGTATTGTATCTTATACAGGTCACCTTCCAGTTCGAATACCTCAGATCCTCATGATAAAGCATTTCACCCGACATCAAAAGATTTACGACCTTATGCTTTAGGGGGAAACTATTATAGACATATTTTGGCACTTCAACCCCAATCACATATGCCAATAAACCAAGGGCTCTTTAACACCTAAAAGTGTTGTTTCATACCCTAAAGGATCATGGTCAACTGATTACATTATTTCCCAGAAGTTCCACCTGAAAAACCACTAAGAACTGGCCAAAATTGGACCATACTAACTGCTCCTTGGTCAAGGTGTGATGCATACTGGCTGCTATGCTAGACAAGTGTGATGCATACTGAAAAAGCCTTCTGTGAGGTACAATGAGTGAGAATAGACAAATGGAAAAGAAAATTTTCTAAGTGGATGCTCATGGAATCTTCTAGAAACTCCTCATATGACACTTGCCTCTTTGAATTCACCCAGGATGAGTAAGAGATCAATGAAATCTCCAAGTGGAACCAAGAAATATCAGTGGAATGACACTAATCAAAAACCTAGAGCTGACTCACCCCCGTACAAGACATATATAAATGGATCCCTCATCTGAGAGATCTATGTGCTGGAACGTTGTAATTTGTAAGGAAGTGTTGTTATTTTGTCTTTGAGAAGGAGCATTGTATTGTTGGGTGATCTTGCTTTTCATGAGGTGAAGAGGGCTTTGATGCTGGGAGGATGATGCTGGATCAAATAACTGGGTAGTAATCCTCTCTTCTACTATTGATAAAGTTCTTTGAGTTTTCCCCCATACAATCGTGTATTTTTGAATGTTTTTATTTGTGGATGCAATTGTATGGTCAATGTATTTCTGATTCTACATTTTTTATGGTATTATAGATCGAGATGCTTTGATGGTATTTTGTTACTTTGTCTCTACATGTATTCTCTAAAGCGGGACAAGTAGGAGAGGAGTTGCAAGCTCCATCAAGAGAGAGAGAAATCAAGTAAGGAGTCAAGTGGAATATCTAGGTTGGCCCCCTTTGCTTCTCTCTTATCTATCATACATAAAGGAAATCACAAAGTGCTTTGATTATTTGTTTCTAAGATAGTTACCCATCTTAGTGGGACTAGCAGATAGAAAAGACACTAGTTTTCTCAGAAATAGCGATCCCTTAGGATTAAAGGATCTTGAGGATTTTCCATATCTTTAATTTTCAGTTATCTTTTCTTCCTCTTGTGCTGATACCGTGTTTCTTCTTCCTTTTCCTGGTCCATGCACTCCGATCTTGATTTCCATATCTATATGCGGTTTCCTATCAAAGGGAAAACAGTTGGTTTTGCCTTGTCTTTTCCTCCGGAATGGCGATTCTCCACTTTCTTCACTTTCTGCATAGAAAAAGACAATAATTAATCATTTTACATCAGTCACAAATCCCCTTAATTCTATCATAATCCTTTATGATATGACCATCTTATAATGTAAAGAAGTTATGAATTAAAGGAAAATATAGAGAAATAAGTGGCAATTACATACATTTTCTAATGCTAAACAGAGTCCAAGGAGGTTGAAGCAGTAAATGTTCTAGGTTCAGACACATCAAATGAGGAATCTATTGTTGAAGTAATACTAGAAGGTAAGAAACAACAACTGGCACCACAACATGTTCCAGATACCAATCAGGCTCAATTAGGTGGTGAATTAAAGTAAGATACACCATTGGTTAAAACTTTAGCATATTACCACGCACATCACCCTGCAAGAAAACTACCTACAAGATGGCAACGAATCATCAACAAGGACAACAACACCCACATGAAAGATAGAGAGGGGCGACAATCCACCCACAACACATCAACACAGAAGAGCCACCAGGGTCAACTTCTATCTCAAGTGAGCAAGGCATGAGCTAGATCGAGGGTTCACCTTTCTATTGGATGGCAAGATGCATGTGCATGGTACTAATGAACTACTCTTTTGAGTAGATCTTATTATTTGTGTTCTTCTTATGTTTCAAGGATGGAACATGTTTAAGGGGGGTGGAATGTAGTATACCTAGGGGGGACAGTATGGGGTACAGAAGGAGGTACCCAAGGGAATAATGTAATAATGGTATGGGCCATAATTATAAGGTAAGCCTGTGGTATTGGATATATGGTATTGAGAGAACCCTGATAATGACCCATGGTATTGTATGTATCAATAATATATAGAGGCTAGAGGCTCCCCATTGAGAGATGTAAAGGAATATTGTATGAACAAGCATATGAATTATGGAGTGTTCTCCTTCCTTAAGGAGTGAATGTATGGTGTTACCCTACCTCAAGGGTTTTGATAAATAAAGGAACATTTCATATTATACTGGATCGATCTTGTTATTTCTGGGCATATTTCTATTCTTATACATTTTCAGGTCAGATCTATTACAAATAGAAACTACAGATCATTGATAATGGCAGTGTCTTTGTAGGAAAAGGAAAAAGCAATCACAGGCATGGCACAAGGAAAGAAAAGGAAAATAAAAATCATGGTATAAGAAAGGTGCAAAGGATTTCAAGCCAATTCTGGAGTAGCAGATCATCTCAGATACACGTGAGACCCATTCAGCTAGATATAGGTCTAGAAGAGCTTTCCAACAATATAAGGAAGATAAAAAATGGCCTTCTGGGTCATGAGATAGGGCTAGGCAAAGTTCTATGACCCCAAGTTAAAGATTGTAGAGTTAAAGGTGCTTGGGTAAGCCTTTGGAACATACTCAAAGTTGGCTTAAGTGCCAAACTTGGAGGTAAGACTAGTAGAGCCTCTATGTGAGAGCACCGAGTAGACATAGAAGACACATTCGAAGTGGAAAGAATTTTTGTTGGAAGTGGTTAGAAATAGGTGGAACCGACTCGATGGACGTACCATTGCAAATTTCATAGAGTGCATAAAAGTAAAGCACCAGGAGAATACATTAAGAGACGATCAATGAGATTCGATCAGTCGGTACCCACTCCGACAACTCAACTCACTGAGAGATAGCTTGAAGGTGCATTCCCTAAGGCATAAATAAGTGACAGTGCAATACAGCATCGAACCAATAAGATAACAGAATAGGTAAGCATTAGGTCACGTAGAAGTTTTTTGATAGCAGCATAGATAGAGGTATTGGTGGTCACAAAATGTGGCTTTCCACACCTATGATCACATAGATCAATGGTGGAGATCCACCCTACAGTCACCCCTCCTAAAATCACAATCCACTTAGGAGTGGTGTTGAGGGAAGTTTTTGGAACCTGATGGTTTTTTATTTTAACAACGAAATTCATTCCAAAACATGTTTGCATGACCCATTCTCTCTCCTCCGATAGGAAAGGTGGCAACATGTGATTCGACCAGATGGTGTGGGAAGGTGATGTCAGCACAACAAATTAGTAGTTGACATGTGTCATACATATTTGAGGTTTTGTTACACAACAATAACGTCACCATGATTATTTGCAGTCAGTATGAGTCTATCATCACTTGTACTGTCCTCCTAAGCAAGTCTTAGACCTCAGCTCTTCAAGTCAAGCTTTGAAAATGAGAGAAGTACATCAAAAATAAACAAAGCTCTGGTTCTGCACTTTCTCTCACTATTGCCTGCGGTCTCGCACCCCCTGTTTAAAAAAACTGCAGACTTGCCCGCCCTGTCCCTAAAGGAGTGGGTGCGGACCCCTGTGAAAGTCAAAAAGGTGCAAGTTTATTCTAAAAAACTCACTTTGGGTTAATTCTAGATGATTCTAGAAGGAATTTTGACGTGGATTGGTCGCTCTTAGGTGGTTCATGTATCCCAAAAGAGAAGGAGCTAATCCCTTGATGAAAGGAGCTATCCCTTTGAAGGAGGGCTTTATCCCTTTGAAGGAGGACTTAGTAACTTCCCTCCATTGCATTATAAATTAAGGCATTGGGCTGGTTGCTAAGGAGGTTAGAAGCTGAACATTTTTTAGGGTAAATGCTGGTGGAATTGAGACTTCCTAGTTAAGCTTGAGAGGAGAGATCACATACCTTTTTGGCTTCATTGGAAAGAGAGTGAAACTTGTCAAAGTAGAGGAGACTTCTTGTTGGACCCTGGGAGGAGCTTGTACAGCATCAAGGCACAGGTTGTAAAGTTCTTCTTTGATTTGAATTAATATAATCAGATTCATTTTTCTCAACAAATTGTCTTATATCATTTGATTCATGAATTCCTTGATCTTCATGTTAAATATGTTTTATGATATTGGCTTTTCAGGTGCTATTTAATTTGTTTTCTTGTTTGTGTTTGCAGATTCGCAACGAGAGAGCTCATTTGGATCGAAGGAGCAAGGCTTCCACAAACTTGCATTGGACCCAAGGTAGGCCTAAATAACTTGTTTGCCTTTGTTTATAAATGCATATTTAGAGAAAGATAGTTTTTGATTGACTTGCTTGTCACTAGATCTCGTTAGATTCTAGGAAGGTCTATCTTGTCCATAAGATCGACTCATTCCATGTGACAAAATGGCGACTCCGCTGGGGACTTTATTTTTTCCTTATTTTTACTTTGACCTGAGAAACTGTGTTTTTGTTTCTATTTTTGGCTTGTTGTGTGTGGAATTGGGTAGATTTAGTAGATCCAGGGTTATTTTTTGTTTTTCATAACTTTGGGGGAGGACCGCACACTAGGCTTTTGACACAGTGCGGACCTATCCGCACTTTTGCTTTTAGCACAAAGCGGTACCGCACCTGTGTTAACTGTGGGCCTGCGGACCCTGTCAAAATTTTGGAAAACCTAAGATTTTCTCTGTTAGTCAGCTTAGTTTTGTTTAGATGTTATTATGCCCTGCCCAGACCTGCATATAACCTGTCAAAAGCTTTCCTTAGGTTAATTTCATTGGTGTTAGGGTTTTAGGTGAAATTCCTAGAAGTTTTGATTGTTGGGCTTGGTTTTCATTTTGGTCTTGTAGGAGCTCTGAGCTTAGAAGCTGTAGGAACCTCAGATCACCTTGGTTTTTACCATTCTTCTTATGAGTCTGACCATTTGCAAAATCTACCTTTGTTGAGGAATCCACCTTGTGTTTTCTCTTCACAAAACTTCGAAAAGGCTCGTGTTAAAAGTTTGGATTTCATTTTTTAAAAAGGAAACAAAAATTGGTTGTTTCTTGACTGATTTGTGATTCTGCATAAATTGGTCCTTAGTTTACATCTAGCTAAGTAAAACATCCTTAAAAAGACATCTTGTAAGCTTTGACTTCAAATAGGTTTTTATAGTTTATAGATCTCAAAGTTAGTCATTTCCATAGTTTTGAGTGTTTTATAAAAAATAAAAAAATCTCTTTTGGAAAAAGTTTGTTTTTGTAGTGGTTGAGTGTTTTGAAAGAAAAGGGAAATTTTTGTGAAAATAACTAGTTGTCTCGTTTTGAGTGCATTGGAAAAGACAAAAAGCCTCTTCTTTTAATTTGTTTGTTAAGAAAGATTTGCGTTTACAAGTATTTGCATTCTCAAACTCTTTCCTAGCTATAAGTTCATTGAAGGGAAAAGATTGCTTAATCATCTTAAGTGCATTTTTTAGTGATTTCGAGTCAAGTCTTCATACCACGAGTTTCATCTCCACACCTCTTGACTTAAACAAAAACCAATAAAAATAACGCTTAAAGTAAAATTCATCTAGTAATACTTTTATTTCTAGAGCTCTGATACACCAACATAGCTTAGGCTAGTGTCTTGGAGTAGGAGAGTAATTAACTCTCCAAGACAGTAAAACAAACAAGTAGTTGTATCTTGCGGTAGGAGAGAAATCCAATTGTTGCATTTATGCTCTGGGAAAGCTCCTCTTAAAGGAGAAGCACGAGATCGTGTCCGAACCAGTGTGGGAATCAATCCTTCCTCATTGGGAACGATGCCAGATATTCACGTATTGAAAACGGTAAACCTCAAATTAACCATTGTCGAGGAGCCTGGGGTCACTTGTTGGTAAACCTTGGATTATGTCAAGGAGCCTTCAAGGGGATTGAGCTTGTTACTCTGCCCTTGCGTGCGTATCGGATCGTAGACTGTTCCCCTAGGTATATTTGTTTTAGTTGGTAACCTTAGTGACCATATTCTTTAGGATTCTTCCTAAGGTGACAGTGGTGTGAAGATCCCACTGTACCTGGAGCAGACATCGGCTAGACTCACTTGGATTTTCTGGGGGGTTCTCTTCACTCGAGACGGTTAAGTGGAGGAACTTGTGCCAGTCTATTCATTAAGCAGGTTGTCGGGGTAACTGTTCCAACCGCCATTTCTGTATTGAACTCTGCGATGTTGGGCTTCATCACCAACTAGTGTTTTCAGTACGGAAAGTTATTGTTTGTGTGTTTGATCTCCTAGATTCTTTAGGCGTGTGATTCAAATTTGTTTGGTTCTTTAGAGGCTTTAGGTGGTTTTCATTGAGATTTTACTTTGTTTGCATGTGAAGTAGTTAAAATTTTTTAATCGTGGCTGAATTACCGAGGAAGTCCCGTAGACTTCGGGGCCAACCTCCTGAGTTTTCACCGAGCCAGCCTGAAGGGTTAAGAGCCCTCGTAACTCCTAGAGACAGTAGAGTTGGGTCACCTGAAGAAGGAGAGTCTTCTTTGGTGGTACATCCTGATTTTCAAGCTTTAGTAGCAGATTATAATCCACAATCAGTGTTTGTTTCCAAAGTTACTGGTAGCTTTTCATCTACTAGTGATATAGGTGAGGAACCTGAAATATCTGAACCTGAAAGTGAATTTGCTGCTACTCCAACATCGGGGTTTGCTTCTCCAGCTTCTAGTGGTCTTGGTTCACCTAGGGTAGAAAGAATAATCACCCAAAATCTTCCTTCTGGACTTATAGCTATCGAAGAACTTGCTACTCCGGAAGAAGAAGTAGGCATCCCTATCCCTGAAAATCAACCTGCTATTGAGCTAAGGGAGCGTGAATCAATTTTTTACAGTCCACCTAGGAGCAGTGCTTGGTATCTTTCTTTGACTAATTTCTTAGAGAACCCAGGGTTAATTTTTTCACCACCTCGTGTTCCTTATCACCGAACACCTAGAGGTTACTATCCTCCGTTAAATATGTCAAGACAGTCGTCCATGTTTACTCAATCGCTAGAATCCTTTTTGTACGGTGGTCCTTCTGTTCCCTCTGGGTATCAGTCACTTTTTGGTACTTTTTCGGGAGCATCTCCTCAACCCATTGAACAAGGGTTATTAACTGGAAGCAATGGTACTAAGCCATTGAGTGTAGAAGATATTCTCATGATGTCAGGTACTATTCCTAATCCTAAACCTCAAGGTGGCCAGTTATCGCCTGGGGGGCAGCGTCAAAATCCTCAATTATCGCCTAGGGGGCAACCTCAAGGTACCCAATTTGCGCCTGGGGGCAACCTCAAGGACAATACATACCTACGGGATAGTACGTTCCTCAAGGTCAACCCCAGACTCAATATTCAACCCAAGGTCAACCCAAGTATCAATATGTACCTCAAGGTCAACCCCAGTATCAGTACGTGCCTCAAGGGTATCAAACCCAAGGTCAGTACTTGAACCAAGGTTTCCAACTACCCTCTGGTCAATCATATGTTTAAGGAACGGGAAACATACCTTTGAATTATCAACCCTACCCTCAACCCGGTTATGGTCCTCAATATCCTCAACATGTTATGGGTCCGTACCCTAGAATGAATTTAGTGTGGGATCCATCGCAAACTCAATAGGTATTGCAACTGAATGTACAGTTGTCATCTCAAACTGGACAACCCTTAGTTTCTGGTTCACCCCAGCAACCTGTCCAGTCTACCATTCAAACTTCTGTACCTTCGGTAGTTTCTCAGCCTGGGCCTAGTATGCCTCGTACTCCACCTCAAACGACTGTTGCAACTGCCGCAACATCTGTTCAATCTACCCCACCTACTTCTGGAGTATCGACAGCTCTGGTTTCTACTGTTCCTGTATCTACTCCTCAAACATCTTTACCTCTGTCTGGATCTACGATTCAAACTTCGGTTCAGATGCCTATAGGACAACCTGGTTCAAGTATGGTTGTCGCAAGTCAACCACAATTTACTTATCAACCGTACCAGGGACAGTACCAATTCGGTCCTGCTGTGCAACAGCCAGTCTATCAGTATCAACCGTACCCTGGGTACACATATCAACAACCCCAGTACGGTCTGGTTAATCCTGGTTTTCCGGGAGGATACAATATACCAAATGCAATCCCTATTCCTAGTTATCTTGGATATCCTCCTCCTGGGGCTGGTCTCATGACCCAGAGTTTTAGGGACCCTAATCGTTAGTTACCGTTTATCGCAACTTTGGACTTGCCTAACTTGTCGCGCCTAATGAATGATCCCATTAATTATCTTCCGTTTTGGCCTCCAATGCCGAATAAGTTTCCTAGTGATATTCCTAAGTTTGAAGGCAAATCAGGAGAGGACCCGTCGAACCATGTGATGACTTATCACCTCTGGTGTGCGTCTAACTCCATTTCAGATGATTCAATCCGTCTAAGGCTTTTCCAGCGCACTCTAATTGGTCTTGCGACCAAGTGGTACATTGAGTTACTGCGAGGCACTTTTTATAACTTTAGTCAGTTAGCTACCTCGTTTTTAACTCATTTTCAGTTGCCAGTCAGATATGACAATGGCACGGAATTACTAACTTCATTAAAGCAATCGACATCCACTTACATTTCAGATCACATTCATGAATGGAGACGTCGACGGCATTTAGTGAAGGTTTTTATTCCGGATCAGATCTTGGCTGAATGGTTTGTAAAATCTTTGTTGCCAAAGATCACTAAAGATGTAGCTAAGGCCGGAGTCGTTACTGAGGAGCAAGTAATTTCTCAAGCATAGTACCTTGACTTGGTTTATACTCAGTCAGGTACGTTACACGAGAAAATCCCCGATCTTCTTAAGCAAAATCAAATCGCTGCAGCTCCTTCAGGGTCTCATGCCGCTGATGGTATGATTGGTACGATTAACACCAAAAGTAAGAAGAAGTCTTCCAAGTATTCTTCTCCTATCATAACCTTGCCTGATTCCTCGACAGGAGATTCTTCCGCGGAGATTTCCACCGATATTCACGTTGTAGAGTCATCTACAGCCAAATCAAAATCCGGTGGTAAGAAGAAAGGGAAGAAGAAGAATAAAACAGACAAAAATTCAAAAGAGAAACCTGAAAAATCGGAATCCAATGATGAAAAACGCAAACCTCGTTATCCTTGTCTCATTTGTGACGAAGAACATTTTACAAGAGACTGCCCTCATCGTGCAAAGGTTTCGAAGATTGTCAAAGATTCCCAAATGCCTGCTGTTTTGAAGGATCCTTTTCCAAGTCAAGATAGTAAGATGATAGGTTCTTCCTCAAGTGCCAATGAAGAACCCATACTGATGATGTCCCATGTTAGGATTGCGACTCGATCGCATGATTATGGTAGTAAAAGTCTTGTTGATGGTAAAGAAGTAGAATCTTCTCATTATAACCCATCAACCTCAGCTCCCGGTTCTGATCCACTACAGATCGAGAAACCTAATCCAGACTTGGTAATCAAACCACCTGCCAAGGGTATACTTCGAAAGTCAGCTTTCAATCCACATGCGAGAGCGGCTCAGAACTATAACATTGTTGAGGATTTAGTTGTTTCACCCTCAGCAATGTCGGCTTTGGAAGTGCTGCAATCATGTCCAGCACAGCGTAAATTACTTTTGTCGGCTATAGGAGATGTTGACGTTCAGGACTCGAACCTAATAATTTTCAATCTAGAAAATAGTACACCGCGCTTACCTCATCAAATGGCTTTCCAGATCCCTGTGATAGCAAAAAACAGGCCTATTCATGGTACTGTGATTGATGAGGGAGCCTCAACGTGTATTATGTCGATACAGTGTTGGAGATCGCTTGGTTCTCCTTCACTAAATCAATCCCCGACGATTCTAAAGACCTTTGATGGCCGTGGGTTTCATCCTTTTGGCATTCTACAAGATCTACCTATAGGGGTTGAAGGAAAAATCGTTAATCTAGATGTGGAGGTGGTTGATGCCCCTCTAGATTACAACCTTCTCCTGGGTCGTAGTTGGTCTTACGCTATGACAACTGTCGTTTCATCGGTCTTTCGGGTTATAAAGTTTCCTCATAATGGAAAGATCGTAACAATAGACAAGCTGGCTTACTTCTCATCCGACCCAGCCTCTTCTGAAAGTATTCAGCATGTCGATAAAACGACTATCTCGTATAAGGATGTTGGAGTAGGACTAGTTAAAGATGCCGGTTTACTGGGAACTTTTCCTTTTCCTCCGATCAACGCATTGTCTTCATTTGCAACCATTCATATGATTTTGTTAGACACAATTGTTCATGATGATCCTTGGATCGTTCCTTCTAAATCTGAGATAGACTCATTTGGTGATGTTATGCCTTTGAGTCCATATGAAATTGCGTATGAGGCCGTGCAATCATTTACCGACCCATCTTCAACCAAAATTGACTTAATGAATGTGGTCCGTGAGGAATCACTTTTCACATCAAGCTCGGATTCAACAACATTTTCCGAACTTGTTCACTCTGATGAGCAAATTCGTGAAATCCTATGTGTAGATGATTTACCATGGGAAGATCTCCATCACAGATCTTCGTTCTTACCCGGGAATGATCGTTTTGAAAATGATTTTTATCAATTTTTACGACCGAATATGTCAAGGAACCTCAGAATCAAATGAAAAATCCTGATTCGGAGTTAAATTTGGGAAACATTTCAGTTAAGCCTAGAATTGTTGAAAACATTCATATAGGTGCCTCGTGTTCAGAAGATGAAATTCAAATATATAAGGCCCTATTTCAAGAATTCCGCGACATGTTTGCCTGGTCCTATGAGGAAATGCCAGGAATTAACCCTGCAATTGTTGTTCATGAAATCAAGACTTACCCGGACGCTAAACCCGTCTGGCAACATTTGCGTCAGATTCACCCGAGAAATGCTACTGCTATTAAAGCAGAAGTTGAAAAATTACTCAAAGCATGTTTCATTTATCCGATCCCGTTAACAGATTGGGTATCGAATATTTTTCTGGTTAACAAAAAACAAGGGACAATAAGAATATGTATCGATTATAGGGACATTAATCGAGCCTGTCCAAAGGACAATTACCCAACTCCCTATATCGATCAAATCATTGATGATTGTGCCGGCAGCGAAATATTCTTCTTCATGGATGGTTTTTCCGGATACAATCAAATCAATATTCTACCTGCCGATCAACTAAAAATGGCTTTCATTTGTCCATGGGGCACATTTGCTTATTGCAAATTACCTTTTGGGCTCAAGAATGCTGGGGAAACTTTTCAAAGGGCCATGTCTTATGCGTTTCATGACATCAAGCACATTGTGCAACCCTATCTCGATGATTTGCCTGCTCATTCATTACATCGAGCTGATCATCTCATCCATCTACGAGCAATCTTTATGAGGTGTAGGCATTATCGGATTCGATTGAATCCACACAAGTGTGTTTTCTCTATAGAAATGGGTCGATTGCTGGGGTTTGTTGTTTTGAAAGCCAGCATTCACGTCGATCCCTCGAAGGTCAAAACTATTGTCAAATTGCCTCCTCCTTCGAGTCTTCGCCAACTCCAAAGTTTGCAAGGGAAAGAAAACTTTTTACGACGATTCATTCCTAACTACGCCAAGGTTACAAAGGGTTTTACCCGGTTGTTGAAATAGAATACTCCATTCTATTGGGATGAGACAGCTCAAAAATATTTTGATGCACTAAAACACGCGTTGACCCATGCACCGTTATTGCATCCTCCCAACTACAACCAGGACTACTTCTTGTATATCGCCGCTTCTCATTCCACCATTGGAATGGTCTTAGTTCAGGAAGATGAATTCGGTACTGAACATGTGATATATTACCTTAGTCGAACTTTAAATCCAACTGAGCTAAAATACTCACATGTGGAGAAATTGCCATTGGCAGCTGTTCAAGTTGTCCAACGTTTTCGTTACTACATTTTACTACGTAAAACTACAGTAATTTCTGATTGCAACCTTATGATCTACATTTTGACCAAGCAATTGCTAGGGGGAAAGTACTCTAAATGGATTGTCATCCTATAGGAGTTTGACTTGGAATTTGAAAAATCTAAGTCTAAGAAATCTTTAGTTTTTGCGGAGTTAATGTGTGACTTCCCGCATGTTGACAAGGAAACTGTGGCGGAGGAGCCCATTGCAGACGAATCCTTGTTTCTCATCAGCACTTTAGATCCATGGTATGGGGATATAATCATTTATCTCTAGACCCAATCCTTTCGGCCAGAAATTTCAAGGTCAGAACATCGGAAAATACGATTCCAGTCCCAACAATTCACGATTATTGGAGATACTCTTTATCGCCTTGGGGCGGACTCTATTTTTTGACATTGTTTAACTCACGAGGAATCTCAAAGGGTTCTAAATGACTGTCACTCTGGAGCGTGTGGCGGTCATATGTCTGGGTATGCCACAGCCCAAAAGATATTGCGTGCTGGCTACTTCTCTCCATCTTTGTTTAAAGATTGTATTAACGCGGTCCAAAAATGCCACAACTGCCAAATTTTTTATCAAAAGATGCGCGCTCCACCTGCTCCTCTCCACCCTATAATTTTCATTGGGCCTTTCGCCAAATGGGGTATCGATTTTATTACATGTAACCCTCACTCGGCCGGGGGGCATGCGTATATCATCCTTGTGGTAGATTATTTTACCAAGTGGGACGTGGCGATGCCTACATTTGAGGCAGACGGCAAAACAGCTACAATTGTCGTGTTCAATCATATAATTTATAGGTCTGGTGTTCCACAAGTGATTATCACTGACCATGGGCTTCATTTTCGAAACGTTATGATGACCGAACTTACAGGCCAGCTTGGCTTGCGTCGCGATATTTCAACTCCTTATTATCCACAAGCTAATGGTCTGGTTGAATCCATCAACAAAGTTCTAGTCATCATGATCCGATGAATCATTGGGATTCATCGGTTGAATTGGCATAACATGCTATTTTCAGCGCTTTGGGCGTATCGAATCTCAGTAAAAACATCAACAGGGTTCACTCCTTTCCAACTAGTTTATGGTCTGGAAGCTGTGTTACCCATTGAATGCGAAATCCAATCATTGCAAATGGCCATCGAGTTACTTCCATCCACTTCCGAAGAGGAAAAACGTTTGTTATACTTGGCTCAATTAGACGAGAATCGACGTGATGCTGCATTGGCGATCGAAACTCACGTAAAATGTATGAAAGCTCAGTATGATCGAAATGCGACCCCTCGAAATTTTTCGGAAGGAGATCTAGTCTTAGTGTATGATCAAGCTAATGATAAATTAGGCGCTGGAAAATTCGTTCCTATGTGGCATGGTCCCTATGTTGTCAAGCGAAAGCTAGCAAAAGGGGCCTATGAATTGGTAGACTTTGACAGGGACTCTTTAGGTAAACCCAGAAATGGTCTTTACCTGAAGAGGTATTATGCTTAAAGAATGGGTATGGAGATTTTTAGTTAGGATAGTTTTCTTTCTAACTGGTGTGTTTTAGTTTAAATAGTGTGCTTAGCTTAGAGAGTGCTTTTCGTCATTATTCCTGCTTATCTTGGTTTTACTCTTGATATTGCAGATGTCTATGCCTCTCCAAACATACATTGGTTTCACTGATGGTGCTTGTCGTAATACACGGAACATTTCTTCCGAAACTTGGGTTATCTATTCGCCCTCTAACGAGTTAGTATCTATGCATGGGGTAAGCCTCGGTCAAACAACGAACAACATTGCCGAGTATAGTGCAGTGATTGAGTTATTATCTGAATCTATTTCATTTGGGATTCAGAGTTTGATAGTGAGGTTAGATTCTGAACTCATTGTATTACAGCTTAATAGAGTGTATGCCATTAGAAATCCAGTGTTATTGAGACTATTTTTGAGAGTGCGTCTCTTGGAATGTGAATTTGATTATATTGAATATCAGCATATTCCAAGATCTTTAAATACATTAGCAGATTCAATTGCTTCTCGAATGTTAAGTAGACATTTGCAATAATCATACATGTAAATTTAAAACCATTCCATAACATGATTTACAAGATAAGCCGGTAGTAGTGATATATATATAGGAGTGTGTCAAAAATACATCGTCCTGAACGTTCCTACAATAACAAAAATGTCATATGTGCCTACAATAGGCGATCATCCTATCACTGGTGATGATCTCGATAAGAAACCACTGCACGGGCCACTTTGCAAAGGAACCTCCTAAAAGGTCCTGGGACCCCAATCACATAGCGCTGAAGTCGACGAGGAATGTCATCTATGCTGGTCTCCAGAATGTCTCCTGTCAAGTGCTCTAGATGACTCTCCAACTCGGCCAAGGTCTCTGCTGATTCATCCTGTGGGGCTGGCACAGCTACAGCTGGTTGTTTCCTCTCATAAGACTGGAGAGTGGCTGGTCGTTGTGGACCCACATCTACATTTGAGACTTTCACTATCAGTTTTGGGACGATATAAAAAAATAAAAATTAAAATTAAAATAGGAAAATGTTGAAAATGATTTTACCTGAGTCATCCCATTGCTCTCCTAGTGGAAGAGCCATGTCTGGGTCACCACGAAAATCTACCCTAGCCTAAGGGAAGTCCTAAATAGAAAAAACCTGGTTTTCCAACCATTGGAAATACTCAGGTTTGAATCGAACAACCTCTGTCCCCTCGTCCGGATGACGGGCCATAACTGCAACCCATCGCATCAGTTTGGGCTCTCGAGGAATCCCAGCTCCAATAGTAAGGTGCTGCAGGATCAACATTGGAACCCTCTCCAGACCAAAGCTCACAACTAAAGCCCCATAACCAAAGGTCTTCAGTTGTCCGTTCTTGGCTCTAGTCAGTTGGCCTTTTACATTGGCCAACACAACATCGTACCAGTTGAAGATGGTGCCTCGGAAGCAGTCAACTGCCATCCGCATCTGGGATCTGGTGGCAATATGTAACAGGGCACTCCCGCAAAGTCTGGTGACAGTAAATGCGATCACCATGAGCTCAGGGTGGGATATGGTTTTAATCTCTATCCCTTTGTCTCTAGCCTGGCTGTTGCAGAACTCTAGCAGGAGGCTATCGAAAGACTGGCCACCTGGCCTAGTCCCGAATAGAGTCAAGTCTTCGCCTCTCTTAGGCAAACCAGTCAAGAAGTATATGTCTGCCGGCTCGATTTCGAGCTGGTGGCCACCAATGAAGAAGCACTGGTCCTGTATGCTCCATCTGTCAACCAACCACTGTAAGAAATCCACCTGGGCCCTCATGCCAGGTATGGCCCAGAATTTGTACAAGCCGCATGCCTTCAATGCATCAATCGAAGGTTGGTGATTCAATGCGGCAAGATCCACGTCCTCATGCTCCCGTTCACGCCAATCTAGCATGATGTACACTCTACATCCAATAAAAAGACAAATTAGAATGCTAGAAATTAAATTGTTTGGGTCAAATTTGAGATTTTTTGGGTTAAAAACCCTTGCTGCGGGGACCGCACCCTCTGTGTTAGAGACAGTGCGTGGGTCCGCACCTTGCCTTCATGGAAGGTGCGAACCCCTAACCTTTTCCCCATTGAGAAAAATTCGGGGTCCGCGGGCTGCCAGTGTTACGCCTGCGGGCCCCCGCTCGCGGGTTTCTAGCCTAAAAACCCTCCAAAAAATGAAATAAATCCCTAAGAAAAAAAATGAAACGATTGAAATTGAAGAGTAGGATGATGTGGATTACCTAGAGAAGAAAATGTTCGATTCCGACGGTTGGATTTTCTGCAAATTTCACGGGAAGTTTCTGAACAAAAGCACTATTTTCTCACCCAAATCCCAAAAGGTAAAAATGAATTGACGAAAGCCCTTTTTATAAGTTTTTTGAGTAAATAAATTGCAAATTTGTTTATGTTTCACTTTAGAAAGGTAATTTTTGCAGCATTTTTATCCATTTCAAACAGGTATGAGTAATGTTTGCATTTTTGTTCAGGATAATGGATTATTCAGGTGAAATCTATCATTTTCGACGAAAAAACATTTAGAGTCACCTTTAAGCTCTTTTCTAACTCCTAAAACATGAAAAGATCGCCGAGTTTTCTTTTAAACTCGTTAAAATGGAACTAAAAAGACGGTCCACTTACAACTCTTTTCTGACCCTAAAAACATTAATTGATTGCCGGATTTTTGTCGTTTCAAATTCGATATTGGTTATAAAACGACATTTCGTTGATCGCTTTTTTACTTTTTTGGATCAAGGACACTAATTACGAAAAGTACTCCTTGGTCGTTAAGATCAAGCAGTTCTCTCAAGTATTATTTTATACTTTTTCGGGCTTGGGAGACACAAATTTACGAAAAAGGTCAACCCTGGAGTCTTCTTAAGTTTCTTCAGACTCTCTAAAATTGAAAAACGCCGAGTTTCTCCTATACTGGACTCATTAAAATTCTACAGTAAAGGACCTGTTCAATTACAAACAGGAACGAACCACTCCTTCTTAGGGTTCGAATTTACACTAAGTTGGACTCATCTGAAGGATGAGCTTATAATCAAGCAAATGTTATCCTCCTCAAGCTTGTCAAAAATAAAGAGGTACTTGCAAGAAATGGTGGGGGAAAAGAGAGAAAAATGAGCCTGTTTGTCATACTTTGTAACCACTCTTGAACACGACACTTTTATTCACCTGGGTTGGGAAATCCTTTGCCTAACAGTTGATCAAACCAAATTGAAAGTGTTCTGCCAGTTTCTGGGTATTAACTTTGGGTCAATTCTCACCAAACCATCTATTGTGTCATTATGTGTTCAAGAGGCCACTGCCAATAAAGCCATTCATCTGCAAAATATCTGTCATCCATCTTGACCATCCCTGAGTCATTCCTTGCAAATAAATTTGTTCAACTTGATCTATGATTTCGTGTTGTGGGCTTGCCTACGACGGATCGATTTCTATCGACTTCAGCTCATTATCTAGAAAGATGATCTAGAAATCGTCAGTACCTTGGGATCTGAATGCCTCAATGGCAGGTTTCTCGCCTTTGAAAATAGGTTGCATCATTGACCTTCGATCAAAGGATTCCGTGACATGTTCGACATCAACACATTTATTCACATCTCATGGATTGTACTAGGTACTTTGAGAGCCATTGACATCACTGGTGGTTTCTCTCACACTTGTTAACAGTTTACATCATTGACTGGTAATCAAGTGGTTTCTACCATGTTCGACTTCAACACATTCATTCGCATGGATAGGATCGTACTATTTTGGGAAGTAGAAATGAAGACCCTGGATCTAGTTTCTGCAATCCAGGCTGCGAGGAATTTTGTATTCATTATATGATGGACTGTTCATAAACAGATGGCGGCGTCCATACTGTGTCCACATGAGTCTATACTTGTGATGTATTACAAGATCATTCCTGTATCAGAGCAGTAGTTAGTTTTCTAAGTCAGTTTTGATCTGAGAATGGGAATGCCTACCTCAGCGATGATATGATCTCATATATATGTCTTGCATTGAATATTTTTACAGGTTCTGGCCGGGTTCTCCACAAGATGATCCTCGAAATGATAAAGTACTTCACTCTTCCTAAATGATAAATGAAATCCTCATCTACTACAGACTTTTCACTTTAGGGGGCAATATGTTACACAGAAATAATGTCACCATGATTATTTGCAGTCAGTATGGGTCTATCATCACTTGTACTGTCCTCCTAAGCAAGTCTCAGACCTCAGCTCTTCAAGTCAAGCTTTGAAAATGAGAGAAAGACATTAAAAATCAACAAAGCTCTGGTTCCGCACTTTCTCTCACTATTGCCTGCGGTCCCGCACCCCCTATTTACAAAACCTGTGGACCTTCCTGCCCTGTCCCTAAAGGAGTGGGTGCAGACCCTTCTGAAAGTCAAAAAGGCGCAAGTTTATTCTAAAAAACTCACTTTGGGTTAATTCTAGATGATTCTAGAAGGAATTTTGACGTGGATTGGTCGCTCTTAGGTGGTTCATGCATCCCAAAAGAGAAGGAGCTAATCCCTTGATGAAAGGAGCTATCCCTTTGAAGGAGGGCTTTATCCCTTTGAAGGAGGACTTAGTAACTTCCCTCCATTGCACTATAAATTAAGGCATTGGGCTGGTTACTAAGGAGGTTAGAAGCTGAACATTTTTTAGGGTAAATGCTGGTGGAATTGAGACTTCCTAGTTAAGCTTGAGAGGAGACTTCTTGTTGGACCCTGGGAGGAGCTTGTACAGCATCAAGGCACAGGTTGTAAAGTTCTTCTTTGATTTGAATTAATACAATCAGATTCATTTTTCTCAACAAATTGTCTTATGTCATTTGTTTCATGAATTCCTTGATCTTCATGTTAAATATGTTTTATGATATTGGATTTTCAGGTGCTATTTAATTTGTTTGCTTGTTTGTGTTTGCAGATTCGCAACGAGAGAGCTCATTTGGATCAAAGGAGCGAGGCTTCCACAAACTTGCATTGGACCCAAGGTTGGCCTAAATCACTTGTTTGCCTTTGTTTATAAATGCATATTTAGAGAAAGATAGTTTTTGATTGGCTTGCTTGTCACTAAATCTCGTTAGATTCTAGGAAGGTCTATCTTGTCCATAAGATCAACTCATTCTGTGTGATAGGTTTTCAGGTACCCAAGTGGGTTATTTCTAAGTGACATGTGTCACCACTATAGGTTAAAAAATTACATGAGTGATGTCATTGTGATGTGATCCTAGAGGTATGACTTCGATGGTTAATAAAAAGGAAAAAACAGGAAAGATATAGGAGGATTTTACCGAGACATGGTGGTAGGTTGAAAGGATGTAAGTTAATCAAAAAGGTGTCAGGTGGACCCCCCAGGACATCTAAGCCTGCAAGTCCCATGCGAGCAGCTTATAAAAGGAGAAACTAAGTAATATGCTAGAATGAAAAGCTGCAGGACACGTCACCACTAACAACACATAGGCGGTAACCAATTAGATTGGTGCTAGAAAGACCCCACTAGGACAACAGATCCTATAGGTTTTACCTTGGCATATTAATATGGTGTACACAACACAAGGCCTAGATAGGGAGTTCTGGGCTAAGCACATGGACCTGTCCCATTGCTTGTTTCACATAAAAATGAGACAAAAGGTGCCGCACAAATAAAAGTGCCAGGAAAGAAGGGAGCTCTGACTTGGGCTGGTGTTTGGTTATTTCACATAGAAATAAACGAATGGCATGGAGACATTAACATAGTTTTTTTTTGTGTGTAGGGCTTAAAAGGTCTTAGCACCAATGACCTAAGTAGCTAGTTGTGGAGACTCGTTTTTATGGAAGAAAAAAGGAAGGTACTAAAGAAAATGGGCTTAAAGGTAAATTCATATCTATACAATTAATAGAGCCTTTCGGCTTTGGCATGAACAACCAATAAAATATTAAATGGACATGTGCCCTGGCATGAAAAGATGAGTTGGTTTAAATCTGGATAGCAGCATAAACAACAAAGTGCTAGATCAAGTGTCACATTCAATAGTTAGAGCCAAACCTAGTAGAATGCAAATGCATGAATGAGTCAACAACTTTTGTAAGTAACAGTTAACTAGCACAAAACACAGCTGAGTGTTAAAGTGCATGAATGAATGAGAAATGGAATTGGAAATTAAGCCAAAATAACTACAAAAAAAAATAAAAAACCATAGCTAAAACTTATTAAGAACCAAAATTGCAAAAAGAAAGCTGAAAAACAACAAAAAACTCAAAGTTTTAGTTTCGAACAAGAGTAGTGGAATAAAAAGCTTGGTGAATAGTCAAAGGACTAAAATTAATAGGACAAAGGAAGAAAATATTAATTCATGCAACATATTTGAAAGCAAGGTAACTAGATATCTATTCAAAAGTATCAGTCCATAATTATTTAAAAGGATAATTGAAGCAACAAAAGTGGAGGTGGTAAGAGTATTACACAATGTCTGTGAGAGTTTCTAGTGTAGCATGAGACATGATAGTGATATGCATTAAGGGTGAATCACAAACCAATGTGGGTATTTGAAAGCTATTTTTCAGAAATTTTTGTTGGTGATGTGTTCAATAATGACAAAGTGCTGAAAGTGGTGGTGTTTTGCATCAATAATCAGAGATTGTGGAAGGTGTTTTCATCATTAATGTGAAATTGTTGAAGGTGTTGATATGGTGGCTTTGCTAAGTAGTTGAAATGAGCATAATTTTTTAATTATGAGGTAAGAGGTCTCTTGGTTCTACTATGAGAATGGATGAAAGATGGATCAACAAGCCAATAAGTGGTAGCTTGCATATCAGGGGTAGCAGCACCTTCTACTGGTTGCTACTAAATCTTTGGGGGTAGAAGTATCTTTCAATGGTAGCTAATAAACAAGTAGGGATTGGAGTTCCTTTCGGTAGTATCTAATAAACCTAAAAGTGGTATCTTATGGGGCCATGATGAACTCAAGTTCAAGCTTGTAATGAAAATATGATTGATTCCTTTTGTATATGGGTTTCTCATATGCATGTATATTTATATTTTACATGAGTGTGTTGTGTTGCTGATCCATGAATAAATTGTTAAAGTGATTGAAGAGTTAATTTGTAAAATTGTATAATTTTGCCACACTACTAGTTCACACCCCTGTATTAGTATTTTCCTTGTTTCCATTGTTGCTAATAAATGGGTTATTTATGTGTGAACTGATCTAAAATAGGTGTGCATGAGGAAGCAAGGAGAAGACTCAGATTTGATAGATCTCAAGATATGTTGATATACATGCTTGATTGTTTTTCTTGTTGAAAATGTTTACGTAGCTAATAATGATGGATTTGTGATCATAGTAATGCTATGATTTGAATGAGTTTTTAGAAGTTTGTAGTTTTCACAGTAAATTTTGTAGAATGTAAGTTGTGTTTTCCGCAAATGTATGTTTCAGTATTTCAAGATTTTTACGTGGGTTTTCTTCTGGATAGTTGCATGCATACGTAGATATGTTTCCTTTCAGTCGTGTATATTATTACAGATCCATTTGGGCACATCAATCCCATCATACAGATCAACTCCTATGAGCTCGAA
The DNA here is from genome assembly GCA_031772625.1 of Pinus tabuliformis. Classification (NCBI taxonomy): domain Eukaryota; kingdom Viridiplantae; phylum Streptophyta; class Pinopsida; order Pinales; family Pinaceae; genus Pinus; species Pinus tabuliformis. The sequence continues at coordinate 372,344,872 of CM062811.1, read as the reverse complement.
AAAGGATGAGGAATGAGTTAAGGTGCATCCTATCCTCTCATCCCTTCCCCCATGGAACTAATTCGAAGTATGGAAGGCCATTCAATGCCACCATTTATGACAAAACATCCTTCATCTTCCTATAAATTGACCACTCATATAAGTGATCAGGGGCTGGATTATGTTGAATTGTAAGGAGATAATGTTGCTATGAGATTTGGCTTTGAAGAAAGTATTGTAATGCTACAAGTTTGTCATGCTTTTGATGTGATGTGGATGGAATCCAAGCTGGAGGAATGTATTTGAATTCGACGCCAATGGTTGTAATTCCTTCTTCTATTCAATAAAGTGTTTGAACCTTTCTCCCATATGTTTGTATTGTTTCATAATACTTATATGTGTGAATTGTATTTGATTCCTTTCACTTATATTCAATAGATTGTGTGCTTTGATTGATTCCTTGTTTTATGTTTTGAATACATGTACTTCTCAAGTGTATTAAGTACAAGAAGGAGCGACAGGATAGATACAAGGGAGACAAGAGGAAAGAAGAACTACAAGTAGGTCTTCTCATCTTATCTATTGCTTATAGCAAAAGACTAAAACACTTTAAACTATTGTTCCAGATACAACTACTTATCTAGGGAATTAGTATTTATCCGTAGATACAAAATTCTCCAAAACAAATTGGTGACTCTGCTGGGGAAGATCCTCTTTCCTTGATCTGAATTGGATCCTAAAACACTCTCTAAGTTTTCATAACTCTGAAAAATTCATGCTAAATCTTCAAAGACTTACAAAGGTCGAGCTTATCAGAAATACCCTCGTAACAGTTGTAATTTGTGAATAGCACAGAGCAACGAGGACCCTCGGTCAAGCGCACAGACTGTTGACCCATGGTAATGTGCGCTGCCATTAAACAACAAAAAGGGAGGTGTTTTTGTGAGACGGGGAAGGTTTCGCCAAGCAAACCCCTCAAAGAAGAAAAATACCTGAGCGACCTGGACCTGAAAAGTCAAAAGCCATACGGAATTCGTCGATTCCTTCAGAGGCGGGTCCCACACAAAAACCAGCAGCATATCGAAAGGGATTCGAGCGGTAAGCGATTTCAACTGAGTCCCGCCTGATGCCACACACTGGGTGCCACATGTCCGGTGGAAGAGAGAGAAAACCGCTCACATAAAACTGGTAAACTTCATGCAACTTACCTGCTTGATATGGACGGAGACTGTAGGATCTGGACACTCCAGATTGAAGGCGGACATGTGACCCGACGGATGACTGGATTCAATTGGGTAAATAGGCCAAGTTGTATAAAGTTTAAAGTCTGGCATGAACAATGAGTTGGCAAGATAATCATGTTTGCGGGCAATCTGGGAGGTAAATGGAAATAATGACCATTCAAACATTTCCAAGAGAACTAACATTCAGTTTGTTATGAAACATGTGGCCACCTCCCTGTGAGGCGTTACTCAGTGATGATGACACAGAATAGGGGAATTCAAACGAACAGAGGTAGAAGAACTAGAATGCCAGGAAGCGGAAACAAACAGTGAAAAATAAGATTGGCTTTAAATCCATGAACTGACATAGACAAAGTAAGTAGTGAGAAAAGCAAGTAAGAAAGATAAGAGCAGAGAATAGAGAAAGTAAGTCGAGCTAACCTGCAGAGCAAAGGCAGCATCGATACAGAGCCAAAGAGAGTCAGAGAGTCTGTACTCCAGAGAAGGATTGATAGGTTCAAGCGAACTCCTCTCTATATACCTGTCATCTATGAGTCTTAAATTGGGCTCATACCACTGTGATCAATAGAGGTCGAGATTCAGTGAGGAGAGTCTGTGTACTCCAGAGACTTGGGGGATCCAAGCCCAGTCCTACTAATTTATATCTGTTGAGTGAGACTCAAATTGAGTTCACTGTTGTAAGAAATCTGTTTTGAAAACATAATAGAGAGGCCACCACTGAAGGCTGGACCAAGAGACGTAGCCCAGGAGCATTGGGTGAACTCCTTATTAAACTTGTTGTATTTACATGTTTTCCTATTATGTTTTCGCTAACTGCTTCAATGTCTATGTATTTCGCAATCTTATCGATTTGTTGCATAAAGTAACATAGGCATATCCATGCACACGAGTCTGTAATACCTTTAATTATTTGTCCTAGATAAATTCCAGATCAAGTGGTATCAGAGCTCTAGGTTACTAAGGTTAGAAAAGCTTGTGCTGGATTTTGTTGTTGAATGCTAACTAGATCAAAGCTTAAATTAGGACAAGAAGAATTGGTTGAAGCTAACCTAGAAATTGGAAAAGTCTACCCTAAGAGGAAAATGTTAGAAGAAAACCCCTTGGAATCAGACTCCTAGTTCATGAATGGTTTCGTGACCATGAAAGCCATGGCAAAGGAAATGTATAAAGAATTTAAGAAAGGTAGAGAAGAAGATTCAAAAAACTCCAAACGAGATAAAGGAGTAGAATAATCTGTCCTCCATGACCACTCTAAAGGCAAAGGGAAAGGAGAAAAACTTCCCACACCTCCTAGTAGCCCTGAAAATAAAAAGAAAACATCTTTGATTAAATTAGATGTTAAATTTGATCTGTCGATATATTATGGAGAGTTGAATGCAGATAAGCTAGATAATTGGATTAGACAGATTGATGTTTATTGCAGAGTGCAGAGCATTGATTAAGACAAGAGTAAGATTCAGCTGGCTAGCCTACGCCTTGGAGGCACTGCCTTGGTATGGTGGGAAGGCAGGACACAAGCTGACATGAAGAAGCATGGTAAAATTCTTTGTGTCTGGATTGAATTTTTTTCTGCAATTAAAAAGCAATTCTATCCACTAGCCTATATGCAGCAAGCCATGATGAGCTGGCAAACTCTTTGCTAATTAAAAAGGCAAAGTGTACAAGGCTACATTCAAGACTTTAGGAAAAGAGCTTTGATTCATGGAATTTCTTTAGAATCACCTGAAACTCTACTAAAGTATATAGGTGGTCTACACAGCTACTTAAGGCACAGTATTCTCATGTTTAATCCCACTAGCATAGATGAGGTATCCATTTAGGCTACACATCTAGAGGCTAGAGGTAAGAATGTGAACCCAGAAGTTGGGGAATCATCAAAACCCACTGCAAGCAAAGGAAACAAAAAGAGATAACATAAATGGAAAGAGAGGAAAAAAAGACCAAATCTACATGCACTCACTATAAGAAGGATGGGCATGATGATTAACACTGATGGATCCTACATCTAGAGTTGAGACCTAAGAAGTTCGATGGCAAAAAGAAGAAGATAGTTGTAGCTATTCAAAAGGATTTGGGGTAAGACTCAGGAGATGAAAAACTAATCCCAACCACAGGTATAAAAGGTAAAAATTCTGAAGCATCTACTCGTAATTCTGCACAATCTACTGATAATGAAGAAAATGAGAGGAAAAGACACGATTTTTTTCATATTCGAGTTATTCCCAAGCATCAAAAGATTGATACTTTGTTTGAAAGTGGCTCACAAGTAAGTTTAATTTCTGAAGAAATTGTAAAGAAGTTGGGATTACTAACCACACCTCACAAGAAACCATATCCATTAGGTTGGTTATGTGATAAAGCAAAGCTACAAGTCACTAGATAATGTAAACTTAAGTTTTCTTTTGGGTCAACATTTGTAGATGAGGTTGAGTTAGATATAGTTCCTTTGGATATATGTGGAATTGTTTTAGGAAGTCCTTACTTGTATGATAGGAAAGTTATCTGCTATAGAGATGAGAACAAGTATCAACTCGTTAAAGATGGAATCGAATATATTGAAAGAGCTGATAAAATCAAGAATAATTATACTCTCATAAACTCAAGGTAGATGAAAAGAATTGTAAATTCGTGCAAACAATTTTTACTGATGGTTGTAAAGGAAAAGAAACCTGATAAAACCAGTATATTTGATGGCTGCAATGCTAAACAACAAGCTGATTTAGAAAAAGTTGTTTCAGAATATGATATACTATTTCAAGAACCTAAAAGTCTGCAACCCCAAAACGAAATAGTACATGATATTAATTTGTAGCAAGATGCTCCATTGCCTAACATCGTAATGTACAGGTTGTTCACTTTAGAGAATGCAGAAATCAAGAAGCAGGTATAGGAGCTGCTCGAGAAAGGGTTCATAAGGCCTAGCACATCACCATGTGGGTCTCCTATTTTCTTGGTCAGAAAGAAAGATGGCTCATGGAGAATGTGCATTGATTACCGAGCACTGAATAAGATAACATTAAAAGATTGTTATACCCTTCCTCGCATAGCTGATCTAGTAGATCAGTTAAAGGAAGGTGTTTATTTTTTCAAGTTGGACTTGCATAGTGGTTATCATCAAGTCAGATTTGCAGAGCAAGATGCATGGAAGACTTCTTTCAAAACAAAGCAGGGATTGTATGAGTGGTTGGTTATGCCTTTTGGCTTAACTAATGCTCTTTCTACTTTCATGAGAGTAATGAAAGATGTACTCAGACCTTTTCTTGATGATTTTGTGATTGCATATTTGGATGACATTCTTATATTTAGTAAAACATGGGAAGAACATTTAAAGCATGTCAAGCAGACTCAAGATGTTTTGAAAAGAGAAAATATTTATGTTAAACTCTCAAAATGTGAATTTGGCAAAACATCTTTGAATTATTTGGGTCATATTGTAGGGGGTGGTGAATTGAAGATAGATCCCTCTAAGGTTGCAGTCATTGTAAACTTGCCTAAACCCAAATCTGCTACAGAAGTTAGAAGCTTCTTAGGAGCATCACAGTATTGGAGAAATTATATTGCTAACTTTTCCTTAATTGCAGCTCCCTTACATGCTTTAATAGGATTGACAAGATGTTTCAGTGGGGAGGAAAACAACAGAAAGACTTAGACACCTTAAAAGAAAAGATTAGTACAGTTCCAGTACTAGCATTTCCCGATCTTCAAAGAACATTTGAGATTGAAATGAATGCCAGTGACTATGCCATGGGAGTAGTGTTGATGCAGCATGGTAAACCCACATGTTATCATTCTAAGACATTTAATTCTGCAGTAGTTAACTATCCCACATATGATAAAGAATTGTATGCATTAGTGCAGAGTGTGAAAAAGTGGAAACATTATTTAATGGGAAAAGAGATAGTTATACATACTAATCATCAACCACTTCAATATTTTCACTCACAAACTAACTTACAGCAATCAAGACACTATAGGTGGATGGGTTTTCTACAACAGTTTCATTTAGTCATCAGATCTAAAAAGGGCATAGATAATAAAGTTGTAGATATGTTGTCCAGACCAATCATAAATGCATCTACTATACTTAAGCATAATTCAGTATTGCATGAAAGCTACTTTGAACGGTATGCTCAAGATATAGAATTTAAAGATGTATATGCAACTTTAAGTCATGGCAAACAAGTAGAAGAATTTGATTATCATGTTAAGGACCAACTCTTGTATCATTTTGGAAAGTTATGCATTCCACAAACTGAAAGAGTAAGGATAATTTGAGAAGCACACACTTCTCTAATATTAGGTTACTTTGGTGTACGTAAAATAGTTTCATAGCTACAAAGGTTTTGTTATTCGCCAAAAATGAATGAGACAATTTCTATATATGTAAGAGGATGTACCATGTGTGCTAAAAGCAAGCCCAGCGATAGAAAACTAGGCTTGTACACTCCACTACAAGTTCCTTCTCATCCTTGGGAAAGTGTTTCCATGGACTTTGTTGGGGGACTACGTAAATCTAGAAAAGGTCATGACTATTTATATGTTGTTGTGGATAGTTTCAAAAAAATGTGTATTTTAATACCTTGTAACAAATAGACTACAGCTGAATAAACTACAAATTTGTTCTTTTAGCATGTATGGGTTCATTTTGGATTACCCACTTCCATTATATCTGATCAAGATACCCGATTTGTTGGGAAAAATTAGTTGAGTTTATGGGAATTTGTTATAGACATTTTTGGGCACTGCCCAACCCAAATCATATATGTCTATAAACCAAGGGCTCCTAAGTCCCTAAAAGTGTTGTTTCATGCCCTAAAGGAACAAGGTCGACTGATTACATCATCTCCCAGAAGTTCTCCACAGGAAATTGCTCAGAACTGGTCGAAACTGGACCATACAGGTTGCTCAGTGCTAAGGGTGCGATGCATCTCACCTGCCCAGTGTAAAAGGTTTGATGCATACTGAAAAGCCCTTCTATAGGGTGTGATGGGCGAGAATGGACAAATGGCAGAGACAGTTTGCGAGGTGGATGATCATATAATCTTCTAGAAACTTCTCTTGTGACACTTGCCTCTCTGAATTCGCCCAGGGGTGAGTAAGAGATCCTCAATCTCCAAGTGGAATGAAGAAATATCAGAGAGAAGACACTAATCAAAATCCCAGAAGCTGACTCACCTCCATGCAATCATCTATATATGGATCCCTCATCCTAGAGATCCAGAGGCTGGAATTTTGTATCTTGTAAGGAAGTGTTGTTGGTTTCCTGGTGGAATATCATAGTATTGGGTGATCTAAGCTTTTCATGAGGTGAGGAAGGGCTTTCATGCTAGGAGGATGACGCTGGGTCAGAACAATGGGTTGTAATCCTCTCTTCTAATCTTCATATTAATAAAGCTATTCAAGCTTTCCTCCACATTCTTGTATGTCTGATAGTATTTGCATTTGTGTGGTCAATATATATCTGGTCCTATATTGTTTATGATTGTAGATCTCTACACTTTGAAGGTATTATGCTGCTTTGACTTTATAGGTACTCTTTGAAGCGGAGCGGTCAAGGGAGAAGCAGCAAAGACCGATAGGTGAGGAGAAGGAACAAGCAAAGAACGGAGCGAAGGATTGAGGTTGGTATTCTTTGATATTCTCCTATCTACTTCTCATAAAGGAAAATGAGAGTAACTTTAATCTGTTTGTTTCTAAGATAGCTACCTGTCTTAATGGGACTAGCAGCTCTGCATAGACACTAGATTTCCCAACACCAAAATGGTGACTCCGCTGGGGAGTAAACAGATTGTTTGCCTGTCTATATTTGTTTGTTTTATAAACTTACAGATGGAGCCTGAAGTTAAGCTAGCTAGCCTTCAAACTGCATTTTCTATGAAAGTGCAAAGTAGATCAATGTTGCTTCAGTCTATCTCCAGGTTTTGTTTATAAACTGAACAACTTATTTGCAAACATCCTAACTACCCTAGTGGTGGCTCTAGTAACCTTGTTAGATCAACCCCTGCGATTTCTATTTACTGACTATCATTAGCTCGGCCTAAATCCCTGAACTAAGCTGCAAACTGTGACCAAGAACCAAGTTGAAGTCTCGTCCGTGGACCATCGCACTTTCTCCTCTTGGGAATCTGGATGCATCGCACATCCCATGTGCAGTAGGTGCGCTGCATCGCACTTTCCCTGTGTTGCAGGTGCGCCGATCAGATAAGACCTCTTCTACTCTCAGATTTTGGTTTTGTGTTCACTCTTTTCAGCTTTATTCAGGAGTTTTGTTGTCTATGATTATTATACCACTATGGAAACTCCCTTCCTTTACATGATTACGCCTCCATAGTACAAAGAATTGTGAATGTTTTTATGTATTGTGCACCATTTACAGTTCCCTTTTACAAAAAGTAACGTAATCAAACTGTCGTCTTTTGATTTGGAAGTGTCGCAAGTGTCGTTTTCAGTCAAAGAAAATAATTCTATTGTTCTAGATGGTCGATTATATAGTTACTCTTGTATTTGATTTGAATTAGTAGTTTTTCAAGTGTCGAAAGCAGTTCTCAATTCAAAATAGCAAAGTGTCGTCATTATCTTCCTTTCGTTCTTGAAGAGAAATTTGTTAGTACTATTGCTTTGAAAAGATAATTCAGATTTGTACTTAGCATTCTTCTTGTCATTCACACATTAAGAAAGATGAAAAAAAATACATGCATGTGCATTTGCATTTAGACTGCTTGTTGGTTTGATTTAGGACAGTGCATCTAGTCTGTGCTCTCTGCTCTATGCTGAAAGAATATCATCTCTCTTTCTTTAGTAGCTAGGATTTTCATTGCAAAAAGAAGATTAAATGATTCTTTATCATCTTAGATTGCATTTTAGGAATTGTATATCTACATCACATGGTGAACCTGAAAGGAAAATTTCTTAAGAAATATCAATTGTAAAATAAATTCAATGAACATAAAAACACTTTGGAACCTAATGCACAACATCTAGAAGTCTAGGCTAGAGACATATTACGGCGTCGTAAAGCCTGGTAACTATCGCTTTCATTGTTGGTTGGGTGATTCCTCCTCTTTGAGATGACAAGTGCCAGTATGGACTTGTGCTCCCACGTACCGTCGAGTATATATTGGGAGACCACAATAGGCTATATCCTTTATCCATAGGAAGTCGTGTCTGCCGCCCTATCGATTGCAATGCACTGAACACAACATTCGGGAAGATTGACTGCCGTACCGTAAAAGCTATTCTGTAGTTTTGTGATTGGTTTGGTAATCCCTCTGTCTAGATTTCCAGAGTAATCTGTTTCATTCCTTTTCAGACTCCTTAAAGGAAAAGGTCCATATGAGCACTTGTCACTTCAGGCTCATTAAAAATCGAAGGCGATTAGAGTCATCTTTTGTTTTTTTTCGACTCTTAAAAATTGAAAAAGCAAGTTGTGTCAAAGCGTCTAAAATTTATTTTAATCGAAATAATATAACCATTCCCATGTTGGTCTTAGTTTGAGGAAAATGGAGTCCACCAACCAAGGATTTCCCCTTGGAGGAAATCCTAGTCCTTTCCCCTCTTGGGGAGATGTTGGTGCACCTCATATGGCCACATTGTCACTTCCAGTATTGACGATTGGCTTGCCAATATGGCTCTTCTCGACCTCCGTTGTTCAGAACACCGTGATTCTTGAACAATCGAGTTAGCAACTAGATGATACCAAAGCTACCCCCCAGCCTTCTACTTCGTCTGATTCTACCTCTCATCCTTCCTCTTCGGTTGATGAAGCTAGTAAAGCCAAAAATAAAGTAACTAAGAAGGAGAAGAAGGGGAAGGAGAAGAAAGAGAAGAAGAAGAAGGAGCCAAAGGCGAAAAGGGGTAACTAGGCATCGTCTAGTGAAAATCCACACACTGCACCATCCAAGAGTAAATATCCATGTGTCATTTGCAAAGGAGACCACTATCATTGAGATTGTCCTTGCATCCCTCGGATCTTAAGGGACTAGTCTCCTCATTTGCACAATCCGGTGTCATCAACCTCTGAAGATCATGTTGAAAGTACACCATCAACTAGTGAAAGCGAAGCATTTGGACAAAAAAGGAAATGTAAATTTCCTTGTAAACTGTGTGAAGGCAATCACATCATCCACCGTTGTCCCTTCCTAGAGGAAGCTAAAAGAGTCTTGGATAACCGTCCTGCTTCACTGCCACGGCTTCCTCCTGGATACAACAAACTCTTGCCGAGTCCATCACTGGTTGAAAATCTGAATGACACGCCATTGTGGTCGGTCAAAGAATCTATCACTGAAGATAAACCCGCTGAATCCATACCAGACGAAAGTCAAAAGGTTGAGGTGGCAGTTGACCCCGTTTTGTCTTCGAAAGATCCATCTTCAAATGATACAATCACCGAAGAGAATGAGAATGACACTGTTCAAATTCTTTTCGTAAACACGAACTCCGATGAACATGGGGGCAGTCTACCCATTCATTTTCCATAGGAAGGAAGTTTGTTAGAGTCATATTTGGCCGTCTATTCCGTCCCACCTCAAAGCAACCTAGTCGTTTCCTTCGATCAGAATCTACTAGGCAGACCTCGTTTATCGGCTGATGTACCATTCCAAATCATTGTACAAGCTTACAAAATGGTCATGGTCGGTACCATCATAGATGAAGGGGCTTCTGTGAGTATCCTTTCCTCAACTGCTTGGAAATCACTTGGTTCGCCATCGCTTCTGCCTGAGATGAGAAATCTGACAGGCTTCGACAAAGGAACTAGTTGACCGTTAGGGATCCTCCCCAATGTGCCTGTAACGTTGAGAAGGAAAACTATTTATATGAACATAATGGTAATCCAAGGACCTCTAGACTATAATGTACTCCTTGGGCGTTGTAGAGTCTCTACTTTACACCTTATCATCCATCATTACCTACTGTTTTCATCACTTTCCTCTCTCTTTTGCCTCATTTTCCACCCAGATCATTACATTAGTTGTCATTAAACATGATCAAGTGAGCTTCGCTAATGGGTGATTGTTTTGTTTAGTTTTTGACATACTTACAGGCATTCCGCAGCCATCTTTTGATTCCGCAGCCATCTGATGATCCCGCAGCTATTTTGTTGATCTCAAGGTTCCACGTGCTATTTTGCAGAACGAGCCACGTGGGCATGTTGGAATATATGTACTTGAGGTTCCTGTTCCATCAGTTCAGCCAGCCACGTCATCTGTACCTCCAGTCAAAGGGGGTCAAGTTACGGTCAAATAAAGGCAGCTTAACGTTGATGCGTAAGCTGTTTGGTCACGTCGGTGGAAAGGATGACTTGTCCGTGTTTTGAAAGCCGTGGGGAACATGATCGAATACTGGATTCATTGCCCATATCGACCAGGACCTCCAGCTCGACCATGAAGCATATGACGTGTTCACTGCACCTTTAATATGCATGAATTTCAGTTTATTTTCTATTTTATGCTTTACGCATTAGGCCATCTTGCAGATGCCTATAAATACTTGCGTCTGCGTACGCTTATGTTAACTTTTTAGCTGCTGTAGTTTATGAACTTGTGAGAATTTTTAGCGCTTTTCTAAACTCTGTTTTTATAGAGCTGTTCCAGCACTTTTAACTATGTATTTCTGCATATGAAGTAATGGAAACAGTGCTGATTTGAAGTTTTAAGAGCATCTGAGTTTTCTGTGGATAATATGAATGGAGGGCCCCTGTTCGTATTAGCCTTGTAAAGTATTTTTATGTTTATACTTCTGCAATTTCTTTATTCTACATGTAGCATTTCCTTTCTTGAGTTATGTACAGCTTGACTTCTTTTCATTGCTGCAGCCTTTATTTTCACTGATCAGATTTGCTTCTTTGCAGGTTTTTACCCGGGATTGAGTGTGTTGTATTTGCTTTAATATCTAATGGTAGTTGCAGTTGTCTTGTTCATAATGCTGCCCTTTTTACTCTGTTTTCTAGACTAGTTTTTAGCTTAGTTTTACAAGTTGGATGCTAACTAATTTATGTTCTCTTTATCATGAATGGTTTATCTTTCAGAGAATAGAACACTAATTAATTGCAGCTTGTTTTTTTTTAGTAGTCTTGGCTTGTGGCACTAATACTTTTTCCACTTGTTACACATAATCACACATGTAGGAAGCAGTATGATGGAAAAGGCTTAGTAGTGCTATAATTTGTCACTTAGAGTTTTTATCAATTCTTGGATTTGTCTTCAGCTACTTCCTAATCGTGTTTTACGTAGTACTATGTGGTAGAAGCAGGGAGTTAGGAAGAGATAACCATTATCATCAATCCTTGAAGTGATTTTCTTGTTTCTTTTATTTGCAGCAATATGGGTAGAGACTAATGCCATTAGAACGTGGTCATTTACTTTCAAGTCATTTCAATTTATTCATTTCTTTCAAGTTCTTTTCCTTTACAAATTCAGCAAGTAATTAGAAATCACCAATCACACACTTTCACTCATCTAGAACTCACTTTTCACACACTTGCACTCATCTGTCTATAATCATCACTCCATCTCAGGAAGATAAGTTAACCATAAACAACACCCCAAACGAAAAAAGCTCTAAGAAAGTTGCTTAAGTACATATAGTACACCTTCACTTCATCAGCTTACGAGCCCCGGGTTAACAATTAATGACATCAATTTAGGAACACTAAATTGACTAAACATTTTGGCGCCGTTGCCGGGGAAGTGAAATTAAGTAGCCATACTTAGAGAAAAAAAACATAAAAAAAATTTCAAGGAAAGAAGTTAATAACCTATCCAAGTATGCTCTCCTCTTGCACTTTAAAGTGATCTGGAGGATCAGAAAGGAGAAAGTTATTGATTTAGTAGTTTCTTGAGTATGCTCTCTTCCTGCACCTAGAGTGAACTGGAAGATCAGAAAAAGAACTATTAACTTGACTTGAAGAAAAATAATAAAAAAAATGACATGCATAGAGCTAGAGATTCTAGAGGACGGTTTTTAGCTAGAGCTCGAAGTTCAATTTTTACAAGTCCATCTGCTTCAAGGGATAGACAAGAGACACCGCCCTTATCTCCAACCGAAACTCCTAGTCCTGGAATTCCTGGAATTCAAGAGCCAAAAGTTGACTCTCCTACACCTTCTATTGAGTTTGAACCAGGAAGAGACTCTTCTCTTTCTCCTACAGGAAGACCAATTGTAATTGAGGAATTGAAATCATCTGAAGAAGAAGGAGAAATCTCTTCTCATTCACCTTTTGTAGAGGAACCAGAAGATTTTGAAATCCCTAGGAGAATCATCATGGCAGAGGAAGAAGGAGGAGGTAGAGGTAGAGGTAGAGGAGGAGGAGGAAATAACAATAACAATAATGGAGGTAGAGGTCCCATTGGAGGAGGAAATAGAAATGGGGATAATTCATTTGGGTTTCCCATTGTTAATGAGGATTCCCGAGCCACTATGAAAAACATATCACCATCTGTCCTCCCTAACTTCCATGGGTTAAGGACTGAGGACCCTGAAACATTCTTATTTGAGTTTGAAGTGGTGTGTCGAACTTATGACTACCTGGATGACTCTCAGAAACTCAAGTTTTTCCCTTCAACACTGAAGGATCAAGCCTTGAAATGGTTCATGGGGTTACTCACTCAATCCATTAGGACTTGGGATGAGATGAAACAGACATTTTTGGATAGGTATTTAGACTATTGCATGCCTACTAATCACAAGGACGAGGTTTTTAAAATGATACAAAAAGAAGATGAGAGTCTAGAAGATTTACTTGAAAGATTTCAATATAACTTGAAAAGAGCAAAAATGAATACCTTGGATGAAGAGACCTTAAAAGCCCTCTTATTAAAAGCCATCAGGGATGAATGGATAGACATCTTAAACATGATGGGGAAAGGGGATATTTCTCAACTTTCTCTCAATGACATACAGAAATTTGTATCCATCTCTCAAGGGGAAAATCAAAAACTCAAAAAGGGCCTAGAGATCCTTCTCTCCTTAGGGCAAATAAATCTGCAACAGGATCAGTGAGTAGGGCTGAAATCGGCAGTATGCTTGATGAATTTAAAACTGACATCTTAGGGAGTCTTAGTGAACAACTTGATACCCTTAAGATTCACAATAAACAAAAAGCAGAAGCTGAGGCTTTGGCTATCTTTTGCCCGAAATGTAGAAAGAAACATGCTTTAAGGGAATGTCCCTTAGATGCACACGTTGTAGAAACATGTGTAATTTGCTCAGAAACTCATGAGACCAAGGATTGTCCCTCAATTCCTGGCCTCAAAGCAGTCTTTCAAGAGGATCCAGATACACTTGAATCTCTCTGTTTTATTGCAAGGAGACCTTGGCAAGGACAACAGAATCAAGGGTTTAACAACTCTATGAATTCTCAAACCCAACCAAGTTGGAATCCTTGGCAACAACCTTGGCCTCAACCTCAAAATGCTTTCCAAGCATGGATGCAAAGCATGCAAAATCCTTATGGGAGATTTGCACAATTCTATCAATATCCTCCATCATTTCAGAATCAGCAAGCTCCACAACTTCCAAACCAAGGTCAACAACTATCATTGCCATACCCTCAACAACAACAACCTCCTCCACAAAATCAAAATTCTCAATTAGCACTTCAATCCCAGCAGAAATCCAATCAACTTCCCTCTCAGCCATTACCAAATCCAAATAATAGGAACCCTCAAAATGCTTACATGATGGAAGGTCAACCATTCCCTACCTACATGGTTGTTCCTCTTAATGAAGTACAACTTAGATCAGGTAGAGTCCTAGATCAACCTTCCACAAGTGTTCAACAACCAAGCATTTCTGAGGAGGAATCTCTCAAAGTCAATAAAGGTTCTGAAGTATCACTTCAAAACCAAAATATCCAAAAAGAAAAAGAATCAATCTCTACAACTCCCCTAGTTGAGCAACCTACACCTACAGCTACACCTCCCTTTCCTGAAAGATTGCAAATTGATAAAGGGGTGGAAAAGCAGATATGGGTGCCTGACTATAACTTCCTAGATGAATTGAAAAATGTATGTATCAAGATCCCCTTGTTACAAGCCATTAAGGAAATTCCCATTCTAGCGAAGACAATAAAGGAGTTGAGTTTGAAGAAAACAGTAAAAAGAACCAGAGATACTAAAAGGATACATCTAGTTAGAAAAATTGCAGACATAATGATGGGTAAGATTACCATGCAAAAGTATGTAGATCCCGGTAGTCCTATTGTCAAAACTCATATTAATGGGGTTGAAATCCCAAATACTCTGATTGACTTAGGGGCCGCGATCAACATCATGAGTAGACAGACCATGGATCAGTTAAAGCTTCCTAATCTTCTCTTTACACCTACTTTGCTGCAGCTTGCAGATAGATCAATCATTAAACCTGATGGTGTATTGGAAGATATTCCAGTCTCTCTAGATTCTTTGGAGTATCCAGTTGATTTTATGATTTTAACTCCCAAGAATAATCTAGGAGGACATCCTCTTATTTTAGGAAGACCTTGGCTGGCCACAGCTGATGCTTTCATAAGCTGTAGGTCTGGAGACATGTATATATCATATGGTAATTCCACCAAGAAGTTCAACTTGTATCCCCCAGCAAAAGCTATAACAGAAATAGGAGAAGATGAATGGGTAGAGGATGAAGATACTATACAACCAGTGCTAACCATCTCTGAGATCAGTGAGGATAGTCAAATTCTAAATACATTAGAAAATTTTGAAGTATCTTTAGAATATGACTCTGAACATTTTCAGATAGATGCAGACATTGAATATCTCTCCTCTAGACAAATGTCTCTCTTCTCAATGGAAGAGTTTGGTAGTTCTTCAGTTGAAATCCTCCCAGGAAAAACATTAAACATTAAGAAAAACTTGGGAAGACCACAACAAGAAGAATTAACTAAACTGTTGCAAAAACATTCCACTGCCTTTGCATGGGAATACACTGACATGAAAGGAATCGATCCTAAGACTTGTATTCATCACATCTACATTGAAGAGAATAGCAGACCTATTAGGCAACCACAAAGAAGGATGAATCCAAACCTTAGGGAAATCGTGAAAGAAGAACTCCAGAAATTGCTCAAGGTAAACTTCATTTACCCCATCTCAGACAGCCAATGGGTTTCTCCCTTGGTTATAGTGCCCAAAAAGAATGGTAAATGGAGAGTTTGCATTGATTATCGAGAATTGAACAAGGCAACCTTAAAGGATCATTTTCCTTTACCTTTTATTGATCAGGTATTAGACACTTTAGCAGGTAAAAAGTATTTCTCATTCTTGGATGGTTTTAGTGGGTACAATCAAATTCAGGTAGCACCTGAAGATCAAGACAAAACCACATTTACTTGTCCTTGGGGAACTTTTGCCTACCGAGTACTCCCTTTTGGATTGTGCAATGCACCTGCTACATTTCAAAGGGATGTATTAGGAATCTTTTCAGATCTGATTCATGATTGTGTAGAGGTATACATGGACGATTTCACAGTTTATGGTAATACATTTGAAGAAGCTTTGGAAAATTTGGAAAAAGTACTGGTAAGATGTAAGGAAACAAATCTTTCTTTAAGTCATGAAAAGTGTTTTATGATGTTTACTGAAGGGATTGTTTTAGGACATCATATTTCAGGAGATGGGATCAAGGTTGATAAATCCAAAGTTGAAGTCATCTCTAAGTTACCTGTTCCAAATTGCCAGAAGGATGTTAGAAGTTTTCTTGGGTTTACTGGGTATTATAGAAGATTTATTGAAAACTTCACTAGGATAGCATCTCCTCTTTTCAAATTGCTTACCAAAGACTGTGATTTTAAATGGGATCCTGAGCGTCAATCTGCCTTTGAAGCTTTAAAGTCTAGAATATCTGAAGCACCCATCTTAAGGGGGCCAAATTGGAAACTCCCTTTCCACATCTCTACTGATGCTTTAGATACAGCTCTAGGAGCTGTTTTGGGACAAAAGGATTTGATCCCTTATGCCATTTATTACACAAGTAATAATTTGACTCCTACTGAGTTAAATTATACTGTTACAGAAAAAGAGTTCTTAGCTGTGGTACATGCAATCAACAAGTTTAGACACTACATAACCGGCTATGAAACCTTTGTCCATACTGATCACTCTGCCATAAGATACTTAATGAACAAACCTGTCACTAATGGTAGAGTTACAAGATGGCTTTTACTCTTACAAGAATTCAACATTACTGTGTTAGATAGACCTGGAAAGCAAAACACAGTAGCTGATTTCTTGTCTAGAATCCAAAACACTAATGAGGATTCTCTAGTAGAAGATAAGTTTCCAGATGAATACTTGTTTGCAGTGACTACCAAGACTCCTTGGTATGCAGATATGGCTAATTATCTTGTTATAGGGAAGCTTCCTCTACACTTATTTCCTAATGAGAAAAGGAAAATCATTCGGGAGAGTTCACATTATTCTTGGATTTCTAATGAATTGTTCAAAACAGGGCCAGATTGTATAATCAGAAGGTGTGTTCGGGAAGATGAAATGCCTGACATCCTTAAGGCATGTCATGATGAACCATGCGGCGGGCACTTTACGGACAAGAGGACAGCTTATAAAATCCTTTCTTTAGGATATTATTGGCCTTCTCTCTTTAAAGATGCAAAGCAGTATGTTAAAAGGTGTGACAGCTGCCAAAGAGTTGGGAAACCAACTCCTTCAAATGAAATGCCTCTACAGCCTCAGGTATGCATCGAACCCTTTGAGAAATGGGCTCTAGATTTCGTTGGACCAATTAATCCACCATTAAAGCAAAAGAAGTATATACTGGTTTGTACTGATTATGTTACTAAGTGGGTAGAAGCAAAAGCATTGCCTTCTGCCACTGAAAATTCAGTTGTTCAATTTCTTTTTGAGGATATTTTCACTCGTTTTGGTGTCCCAAGGGAAATTGTGACAGATCAAGGCAGCCAATTTACATCTAATTTGATGGAGAAGCTGATGGAGGAATATAAGATCAAGCACAGAACATCTACTCCCTACCATCCGCAATCCAATGGTCAAGTGGAATCTACCAATAAAGTTCTTGAAGGCATTATCACCAAGACTGTTCATCTTCATAGAAGAGATTGGGTGGAAAGGCTCCCTGAAGCCTTATGGGCCTATAGAACCACATGGAAGAACACAACAGGACATTCTCCCTATGAACTTGTTTATGGGAAAGAAGTCCTGCTTCCTATTGAGTTCCAAATCAAGACCTTCAAGATGGCAGTCCAATTGGGAATGAGCCTCTCAGAAGCTCAAAAACACAGAATGGACCAGATAAATGAACTAGATGAAATAAGACACGATGCAATTCTAAGGACCGATCTAGTTCAACACCAAAGATCTAAATGGCATGATCGTCATATCAAGGAAAGAAAGTTTCAGAAAGGAGATTGGGCTCTATTGTTTGATTCAAAATTCAAAGACTTCAAAGGAAAGTTTCAAACTCATTGGCTTGGGCCATATGAGATTGATGAAGTCTTTAGCAATGGAGCAGTTCGAGTAAAAACTATCGATGAATTTCATACTCCTCTTATTGTGAATGGCCACCGCTTGAAAATCTACCAGAAGCCATTCTCAAAAGAAGAGTTTGTCAAATTGTTCAAAGAAGATTCTGCAATCAGGCTGGTGGAGAAGGATTCTTCTCCTCCATCAGCCTAAAGCTTTGGTTTTTGAAAAAAAAGAGAAAAAAAAAAAGAATAAATGTATGAGCCTGAAAACCAATCTCTGATTGGCAGTCTCATACAGAAAACCTGAGGTGAAAATCAGGGTCACCTGACACCTCATGTTTTCCAAAAAAAAAAAAAAATCTCTTTCTCCCCTTATTTCATCTCATTTTATCATCACCACCATTTCATCCACCATTTCATTCATTTTCACTCCACCTCATTTTTTTCATTCATCCATCCACTCACTACATTCCACTCCATCAATAAAGTCATTTTTAGATAGTTAAAAGTTGTTTTTGTGCAGTCGGAGGCTACTACTGCAGATTCCGCAGCTATCTGAAGATTCTGCAGCCATCTAATGATTCCGCAGCTCTCTGTACCTGCATAAAAAAAAAACACAGTCTGTTTGAAATTTCTTTGCAGCTCAGTAGTCATCAATAATAAATGAAAAATGGTCATGCAACAGCTATAAATCAGCGAAGGGTTAGTGGCAAGTCATCAAAGGCAAATCTAAGCGGGAATCTGAGGTATGGGTTAAATCCTAAACTTACAGTTATTTCATTATGCAAAGTTTTCTAGGTTATGTTTCTTGCCACTAAGTGTAATGATTACCAGTCATGCGACCATATACCCACGTATCTCCCAAGTCTATCAGTCCTTGATTACCACGATTTTGAATTTCACTTGCGGCTGCTTCTTCCATTAAGATCTCGTACTTAGGTGACGTAACCTAATGTACTACGTCTCTATGACATTAACTCACGCAGCCAAGTGTAACTCCGAAACCGAAATCTAAGGACATAGTCGTTCCATTCATCATTCCATAACCCTTCTACCCTCTTACGCTCATATCATTTCACTTTCGCTGTTTCATTTCCACTCACACTATTTCATTCCAATTACGCTGCCACCATTCACTATACTCTGTTTTCCCTCTCCGCTAATTCTAATCACCAGTGGAGGTCTGTTACGGCCGTATCCAGAGCTAAAGCCATAATCCACTGTGTTGAGGCCGTAAATCCACCAAGTCAAGGCCATTTTAAAGCCGTGTTCTAGAACAAAGCCGTGAATTGACTGTGTAAGGCCGTTTTGAAGCCGTGTTTTAAATAGAACAGAGCCGTAAGAGCCAATGGGGAAGCTCTTAAGGGCAGAACCGGAAGGTTCAAAGTTTTTGGAGGGTTATCCTCAGGTCAAAGAGGCATTACAAAAGGCAAACTGGTTACAATGCATACAGAAGTTCAAAGGCTACCATAAGGAGGTTACAAAGGCCTTTGCAAGGTCCTTCAGAGAAAAGGATAATCATGTGGAGATAGGGGACTTACAATTCACAGTCAATGAAAGCAGCATAGCACAAGCTACCTCACTTCCACAGACTGGAGAAAGGTGGTTTAAGAACCGGTCAGTTCAAGATCAGCAGTGGAAACAAATTTTAAAAAACCCAGGTATGGACACCAGTATCTTTAACAAAGGGATTCCTGTTTCTTATGTTAAGGAGGAGTGGACCACTTTACTCTTGTTAGTGCAAAATTTTTTCACTTGTGAAGGAAGATTTGGGGTCTTATATGTTTATCATGCAAAGGTTATGATGCATTTTCTAGGAGATGATATTAACCTCCCATACTTTCTATTTTCAAGTCTTAAGAAAATGTGTGCAATGGTCCAAAAGAACCCCAGAAATATTGAAGCACATTTATGTCATCATGGTCTTGTGAAATTGCTGGTTGAGGAACAATTAAAATCAAAAAGAGACACATGGGAGAGGTTTCTCATAAGAAATCATTTTTAAGAATTAGGAGAAACTTCTGGAGGGTCCCCTCAAGTGCCAAAAAGAAGTAGAAGAAAAAGAGGAGAGGGGGTTAACCAAGAAACTACTGCCCAAACAGAAACTATTGTTCCTGATACCACTATGCCTGAAACAACTGCCCAAGAGGAAACTGTTCAAGAACAGTTTGATGAGGAAACTGATATACAACATCCTGAACAGGAAATTGATCCTGGATTTACTGAAGATGATAGCCAAGCAGCCCAAGGAATTATCACTAAAACTCTTTCAGAACTTGCTCAAGAAATTGCTCAGAAAAGAAAAGAAGGGAGGAAGAAATGAAAGCAAGATAAAGCTAAATCTGTAGTCCAAGAAACTCACCTCACTCCTGAGAATACTAGTGAGGAATACACTCAGCCCTTAGCTCAAAGAATGGCCAAACTTCATAAAACTGCCCTCTCTAAAAAGGTGGAAAAACAGAAGCAAAAAGTACCAAAAGAAAAATAGAGTACCACCTCTGTAAGAAGGAGCAACAGATTACAAAACAGAAAAGTAGGGGCCACAAAGGGTAAACAGTCATTCTTCATTGACTTAATCTCACCTCAAAAAGGTGCTACAAGTCCTGACTTAGAAGAAAGTCCTTCACACGCTAAGCATATTGAGACTAGTCCTCCACGTGAGGAAAGTCCGTTTGAACATGAACTTGAGCATGAACATGGATCTGAATTTGATTATGAACCAAGTCCCAAAAAGTCACCTGAGGTTGACCCGGAGCAGCAAAAAGTGTATAATTATCTGGAAACATCGGAGCAAGCAGCCGCTGGCCCAAGCAATGTTCAACCTTTAGAACAACAAGTCCACTCCTTAAAACAGGAAATTTTTGAGATTGAGGTTCTAAATCGACATATCATGCAAGAAAATGAAAAGTTGAAAGAGCAAGCCAAATTGGATAAGATGATTCATGATAACACCATGTTACATTTGGGCCTGTGGCAAAGAAGTAACAAAAAGTTAAGGAAGAAATGCAAAAGGCTAGACAGAGCCTTGATCAACCTAAAGTTCAGATGCTTAGTAAAGAAGCCAAGGGTCAATGTGTCTACACAGAGAAAGAAGAGGAGATTGGATGTCTTGGCAGAGGCATCACAACAGGTTGATTGATCAGTGTTTTTGCATGGGGACATGCAATGCCCTCGTAGTGGGGGTATGTAGAATCTCTACTTTACACCTTATCATCCATCATTACCTACTGTTTTCATCACTTTCCTCTCTCTTTTGCCTCATTTTCCACCCAGATCATTACATTAGTTGTCATTAAACATGATCAAGTGAGCTTTGCTAATGGGTGATTGTTTTGTTTAGTTTTTGACATACTTACAGGCATTCCGCAGCCATCTGCTGATTCCGCAACCATCTGATGATCCCGCAGCTATTTTGTTGATCTCAAGGTTCCACGTGCTATTTTGCAGAACGAGCCACGTGGGCATGTTGGAATATATGTACTCGAGGTTCCTGTGCCATCAGTTCAGCCAGCCACGTCATCTGTACCTCCGGTCAAAGGGGGTCAAGTTACGGTCAAATAAAGGCAGCTTAACGTTGATGCGTAAGCTGTTTGGTCACGTCGGTGGAAAGGATGACTTGTCCGTGTTTTGAAAGTCGTGGGGAACATGATCTAATACTAGATTCATTGCCCATATCGACCAGGACCTCCAGCTCGACCATGAAGCATATGACGTGTTCACTGCACCTTTAATACACATGAATTTCAGTTTATTTTTTGTTTTATGCTTTACGCATTAGGCCATCTTGCAGATGCCTATAAATACTTGCGTCTGCGTACACTTATGTTAACTTTTTAGCTGCTGTAGTTTATGAACTTGTGAGAATTTTTAGCGCTTTTCTAAACTCTGTTTTTATAGAGCTGTTCCAGCACTTTTAACTATGTATTTCTGCATATGAAGTAATGGAAACAGTGCTGATTTGAAGTTTTAAGAGCATCTGAGTTTTCTGTGGATAATATGAATGGAGGGCCCCTGTTCGTATTAGCCTTGTAAAGTATTTTTATGTTTATACTTCTGCAATTTCTTTATTCTACATGTAGCATTTCCTTTCTTGAGTTATGTACAGCTTGACTTCTTTTCATTGCTGCAGCCTTTATTTTCACTGATCAGATTTGCTTCTTTGCAGGTTTTTACCCGGGATTGAGTGTGTTGTATTTGCTTTAATATCTAATGGTAGTTGCAGTTGTCTTGTTCATAATGCTGCCCTTTTTACTCTGTTTTCTAGACTAGTTTTTAGCTTAGTTTTACAAGTTGGATGCTAACTAATTTATGTTCTCTTTATCATGAATGGTTTATCTTTCAGAGAACAGAACATTAATTAATTGCAGCTTGTTTTTTTTTAGTAGTCTTGGCTTGTGGCACTAATACTTTTTCCACTTGTTACACATAATCACACATGTAGGAAGCAGTATGATGGAAAAGGCTTAGTAGTGCTATAATTTGTCACTTAGAGTTTTTATCAATTCTTGGATTTGTCTTCAGCTACTTCCTAATCGTGTTTTACGCAGTACTATGTGGTAGAAGCAGGGAGTTAGGAAGAGATAACCATTATCATCAATCCTTGAAGTGATTTTCTTGTTTCTTTTATTTGCAGCAATATGGGTAGAGACTAATGCCATTAGAACGTGGTCATTTACTTTCAAGTCATTTCAATTTATTCATTTCTTTCAAGTTCTTTTCCTTTACAAATTCAGCAAGTAATTAGAAATCACCAATCACACACTTTCACTCATCTAGAACTCACTTTTCACACACTTGCACTCATCTGTCTATAATCATCACTCCATCTCAGGAAGATAAGTTAACCATAAACAACACCCCAAATGACAAGAGCTCTAAGAAAGTTGCTTAAGTACATATAGTACACCTTCACTTCATCAGCTTACGAGCCCCGGGTTGACAATTAATGACATCAATTTAGGAACACTAAATTGACTAAACAGGCGTGACTATATTTATTGCATGGGAGCCATTGTCTCCTCACTCTTTCGAGTAATGTGTTTTCCATATGAAGGCCAAGTGGTCCAGCTCATAGCCCAACTTTCATTCCCCGGCTCACACATAGCTAATAGTCAAATGCCATCCCTAAATGGTCTTTCTACGCAAGGAATGTCTCATCAATCTGTATTCTGTCCACCCGAAAAACGCGAGTAATTTGGGGGACATGACTGAAACGCAGGGGCCATTCACCCTAGTCTGCTTCGGCAGGGAAACTTGAGGTATAGGGTAGGTTTCCATGAAGGATATATGACTGGTCTAATGCCCGTCCATATAGGAAGAGGGAGTTATACTGGAATAAGATACCTTCGTTAAAAGGTAGGCCTTTCCCAATAGAACAAATGTTTTGTCTGCAAATTGAAGGGTAACCTAGAAGCTCTACTTCGCTATAACTGGGGGCATGTAAACCTCTTGTGCATGAGTGAGAAGCAACCAGAATAATGCTAACTCTATGGTTCCACTGACTTCAACCACCTAAGTTGGGTGAGTGGTCAAATCAACCATTCGTCTTTGCAGGGGCCAAATGGCACCAACAAAGTAAAGGAAAAATTTTCCTACCTAACCTTGGTAGTCATCTTGGTAGTTAAGTAGAGGAGCATAGTTGGTTGTTCCTAGCTTGCATACGAGAGGCAACAAAGCAGAGCTTCAAAAGGTGCAAGCTCCATAAAAATGGAATCTATCGATGAGATGTCCTCATTATATGACTGGCACGAGCAATTTTTATGTGAAGTTCAAGCTCGTTAAAAATTAAACCTAAGCAATGAGCACATGTTTCCCCCAGAGTTTAAGCTCATTAAAAAAATGAACCAATTTCCAGTAAATAACCATTGTGAATGCATTATGATCAGCTTTTGAGCCTTGGTTGTGTTCTCATCATCACCTCCACTCTGTTTTTGGCCGATCATATGCCTCCATTTGATTGTTTACCCCTTTTGAGGAACATCTGCGATGAGTGATCTTGTTAGCCATCCTTGTGATGCTACTGTGATTAGAAAATTCCAAACCTTACATGGAATCAGCTACTACCCAAAATTATCACTTATTCCTCAAAAAACGAGTCTCCTTTAAGCTCTTTTCGTCTGACTTGTAAAATATGAAAACATTTCCGAGAAGTTGGCCTATCCAGCTCGTTAAATCTACCGGGAGTGCTATCCCTCCTTTAGATTTTAATCTTTTTGGACCTGAGGGATTATTACACAAAAAGATCGAGTGCTTGTTTTGTTCGGCTCGTTAAAATTATCAAAATTTCATCCCTTTCGTATTATTTTATACTTTTTCAAACTGAAGGGATTATATGATGAAAAATGATTATCGAAGTTTCGTTTACATCCCTTTCAGACTCTCTAAAATTGAAAAGGACCAAGTTATCTTTGTCGTTAAACTCATTAAAACTAATAGTGACAAACTTGTCCATATAGACAAGAACGAGTCTCACTGTTGCTAGGCTCATTAAAACATAGCGACAGGTTTTCCCGAAGGGCAAATTATAGAACAAGCATATGTTATCCTCCTCACGCTTGATAAAAATAAAGGGGTACTAGTCAGCAATGACTGGGGAAACATTGGGAAGAAAAGTTGAAGAAACTTTATTGGTAGCAAAGTCGCTCTTGGACATGACACTTTCACTCCATGTTTGAGTTGGGTTGGGTTATTCCGTTCACCAGTCATATTACCATTGGTCCATCATACCATACATCTTTGGGGTTAATGCTACCAATCCATTCCAAGTGTCGCCGATATGTTCAAGAGAAGTCGATCAGAGAATTCACCAACCCATCTTGTGTCTCATCCACTGCAATACCTTTATGCTTCATTCTTTCATGACCGCCACCCTGAACCCTATATCATCAGATCATTTTCACCTCCAAAAGTCATTTGCTCCGTTCTGTGTCATAGATGTGGGATTCATTATGGCCCTCCTACGATGGGTCACTTCTTGTTGACATCAGCTCATTATCTAAGAAGTCGACCTAGGAACAACCCTTCTAGTACTTTGAAGCTTGCATGCCTCAATGGCAAGTTTCTCACTTTCGGCGACAGGTTTACATCAATGGCCTTCGACCGAGAGATTTTGCGTGGTTTTCGACGCCAGGTCCCATTCTCACAAAACGTGAATTGTATTGCCATACCTTGAGGGTCATTATCATTATCGGTGATTTCTCTCGCGCATGTTAATAGCTTACATCATTGGTTGGTAATAAGGCGATGTCTTTCCATGTTCGACTCCAGAACATTTTTCACATGGATCGACTTGTACTTTGGGTGAAGATTGGATGAGATTGAAGACCCCAGATCTAGTTTCATCCATCTGGGCTACGATATATTTAGGAAAATAAAGACATCAAATGTTTATCATTGCTGCACAGATGATCATCCGAGTCAAAGGATGATGGCTCTACCAAAATCATCAGTCTGCTACATAGACGGTTGTCTATCCTATGTACATGAAAATAAATTTATAAGGCTGAGCATGGGAATGCCTGCCTCAGCTAGATTATGAAAATATTATGAAGATAATGTATTGTATTGTATCTTATTACAGGTCCCCTTCCAGTTCGAAAAACCTCGGATCCTCATGATAAAGCATTTCACCCGACATCAAAATATTAACGACCTCATGCTTTAGGGGGCAACTGTTATAGACATTTTTGGGCACTGCAAACCCAATCATATATGTCCATAAACCAAGGGCTCCTAAGTCCCTAAAAGTGTTGTTTCATGCCCTAAAGGAACAAGGTCGACTGATTACATCATCTCCCAGAAGTTCTCCACAGGAAACTGCTCAGAACTAGTCAAAACTAGACCATACAGGTTGCTCAGTGCTAAGGGTCCGATGCATCTCACCTACCCAGTGTAAAAGGTGTGATGCATACTGAAAAGCCCTTCTGTAGGGTGCGATGGGTGAGAATGGACAAATGGTAGAGACAGTTTGCGAGGTGGTTGATCATAGAATCTTCCAGAAACTTCTCCTGTGACATTTGCCTCTTTGAATTGGTGCAGGGATGAGTAATAGATCATCAATCTCCAAGTGGAATCAAGAACTATCAAAGAGAAGACACTAATAAAAATCCCAGAAGTTGACTCACCTCCCTACAATCATCTATATATGGATCCCTCATCCCAGAGATCTAGAGGTTGGAATTTTGTATCTTGTAAGGAAGTGTTGTTGGTTTCCTGGTGGAATATCATAGTGTTGGGTGATCTAAGCTTTTCATGAGGTGAAGAAGGGATTTTATGCTAGGAGGATGATGCTGGGTCAGAATGATTGGTTGGAATCCTCTCTTCTAATATTCATATTAATAAAGCTATTCAAGTTTTCCTCCACATTCTTGTATGTCTGATAGTATATGCATTTGTGTGGTCAATATATATCTGGTCCTATATTGTTTATGATTGTAGATCTCTGCACTTTGAAGGTATTATGCTGCTTTGACTTTATAGGTACTCTTTGAAGCGGAGTGGTCAAGGGAGAAGTAGCAAAGACCGATCGGTGAGGAGAAGGAACAAGCAAAGAACTAAGTGAAGGATTGAGGTTGGTATTCTTTGATCTTCTCCTATCTACTTCTCATAAAGGAAAATGAGAGTAATTTTAATTTGTTTGTTTCTAAGATAGCTACCCGTCTTAGTGGGACTAGCGTCTCTGCATAGACGGTAGATTTCTCGATAACAGAATTGATGGACACCAAACTGAAGAAGAGCACAACCTTTTCATCCGCAAACAGATGGCCAAATAGAAGTGGTCAATAGGACAATGATCCAGTTACTTAGAGGCTATTGCAGCAAGCATCCCAAGCTTTGGGATGAACATTTATGTTATGTGCAGCAAGCTTACAACTGAGCTAAACATTCTTATACATAGAGATCTCCTTTTGAGACCTGTTTTGGTTTCACACCAAGGTCTCCCTTGGATTTTGTCTTTGGGAAAGACATAGTGGTTGATGGACATAGTGATGTGGACAAGGCAACCAAGTTCATTGAACAAATCCAAGAGATTCACCGGGCAGTACAGGAACAACTGGAAATGAGCCAAGCCAGGTAGAAGGCAAGGCATGATAAGTATCAGATTGAGCATAGTTTCTAGGTTGGTGATCAAGTCTGGCTATATATCAGCAAAGTCAGAATGTAAGGTGAAGGTAAGAAGTTGAAGCCAATGAGGTATGGACGTTTCAAGATACTTGAGAAAATTGGTGAGAATGTTTTTCACCTTGATTTACCATCTTACATGCACATCTACTCAGTTGTCAATGCAGATAGCTTGAGACTATTTGAACCCTCATTAATTGAAGATACCGAAGAGCAGAGTCAATTGCCTTCTATTGATGATCTGTTGCCTGAATATCTTAATGAATTGCAAGAAGATACAGTTTTGGACAGGAAGGTGAGAACTATGCACAGAGGGGATGTTGAGTACCTTAGGATTGGGCTCAAAGGTTGAAAACCAAGCAGTGTGGAATGGATAGAAATTTGGCAAGCGAGGAATCTATACCGTCACTTTATGGATGCTTAAAAACCAACTTTTGGTGTCCCAAAAGTTTTTTCAGTGCGAAGGCCATGATCTGAATTGGATCCTAAAACACCCTGTAAGTTTTCATAACTCTAAAAAAATCTTGCCAAAGTTTCAAAGTCTTACAAAGGTCGAGCTTATCAGAAATACCCTCAAAATAGTTGGAATTTGTGAATAGCGTGGAGCAACGAGGACCCTCAATTAAGCGTCCAGACCGTTGGCCCATGGTAACACGCGCTGCCATGAAACAGCAAAACGGGAGGTCCTTTTGTGAAATGGGGGAGGTTTCTAATATGCGATTAGCGACAAGTCACTATTCGCATATCGTCGGGCAAAACCCTTAGAGAAGAAAAAGCCTCGAGTGACCCGGACTTGAAAAGTAAAAGAACTGTATGGAATTCACCGATTCTGTCAGAGGTTGGTCTAACATGGAAGCCATTAGGATATCGGAAAGTCTTCGAGAAGTAAGTGGTTTCAACCGAGTCCCTCCTGATGCCACACACTGGGTGCCACGCGTCTAGCGGAAGAGAGAGAGAACTGCTCACATCAGACATGTAAACGTCATGCAAATTACCCTCCCGATATGGATTGAGACCATATTATCTGGAGGCTCCAGATCGATGGCAGACATGCGACCCGATGGATGACTGGATTCAATGGGGTAAACAGGCCAAGTCGTATAAATATTAAAGTCCGTCATGAATGATGAGTTGGCATGAGAATCATGTTCGCGGGCAATCTAGGAGTTAAATGGAAATAACGACCGTTCAAACATTTCCAAGAGAACTAACACTTAGTTCGTTATGAAATAGGTGGCCACCTCCCTGTGAGGCATTACTCAGTGATGATGACGCAGAACAAAGGAATTCAAATAGACAGAGGCAGAAGAACTAGAACACTAGGAAGCAGAAAAGAACAGTAAAAAAGAAAATTGTTTTTAAAGCCATGAAATGACAGAGACAAAGTAAGCAGTGAGAAAAGTAAGTAAGAAAGCTAAGAGAAGAGAATGGAGAAATTAATTCGAGCTAACCTGCAGAGCAAAGGCTACATCGAGACAGAGCCAGAGAGAGTTAGAGAGTCTGTGTACTCCAGAGAAGGCTTGAGAGGTTTAAGTGAACTCCTCTGTATATACCTGTCATGTATGAGTCTCAGATTGGGCTCATAACACTGTGACCAATAGAGGTCGAGATTCAGTAAGGAGAGTCTGTGTACTCCAGAGACTTGGGGGATCCAAGTCCAGTCCTACTGATTTATATCTGTCGAGTGAGACTCAAATTGTGTTCACTGTTGTAAAAAATCTACTTTGAAACATAATAGAGAGGCCAACACTAAAGGCTAGGCCAGGAGATGTAGCCTAGGAGCATGGGTGAACTCCTTATTAAACATGTTGTATTTACATGTTTTCTTGTTGTGTTTTCTCTAATTGCTTCAACATCTATGTATTTTGCAATCTTATCGATCTGTTGCATAAAGTAACATAGGCATATCCATGCACATGATTCTGTAATACCTTTAATTCTTTGTCCTGGATAAATTCTAGATCATTCCTAGTAGCTTATCCACCTCCTAGGACATTCTTGTAGACCTTATTTGTGTTCATATATTGTAATTTAGCTCTTTACATTGAAAAATTGGTCAAAACTGTGTCAAATTGCCTCTTGAAATGGCTCACTGTCACCAACATGGGCTTGTGAGGGACACAGTGCACTGCAGAGCACCCCTGGCTTAGGGAAACTGCTTTGAAGTGCATTGTCTCCCATTTAGGGCTACACTGGTCCTCCTAGGGTCAGTTTCACACCTTTGGAAAGTTTTTTTTGCCAACTTTTCTCTGTTTGTTTGTTTACTGATTGATCAATGAATGTTATGTCTCAGATAACAAGTTTCTATCTCCTTGTCTAGCCCAACTTTGATTTGATTGATTAATGTTTCTTAATGTTTTCTTTTTCATTATCAGTCTATAGTCAAAGTTAAAATATAGTTGATTGATCTTCATTCGAAAGAAAGTGTCGTAAAGTCTTCTCTTCCATCAAATTAGAACTGTTGTAAAAGTATTCATTCTTATGAAAGATTGATTGATTGTATGTGCATATTTCCTTTTGTTCATGTTCACATCAAGGAAATTGAAAATAAATACATGCATGTTTCATTGAAAAGTTTGTGTGTGCTCATAGGAATGGTGTAGGGAAATTGCATTAGATTTTTCTCTTTGCTCTTTGATTGAAAGAAATCTAATTTCTTTATCCCTAAGTAGCTAGGATTTTCATCATTAAATTGAATGGAAAGAATGCTTACCATGATAGTTTCATTCCTAGGAATTTTAGAATACATCACTTGGTGAACTTGAAAGGACAATTCCTAAGCAAGATCAGCTTAAAATTAAGATCAATTTACCTAATGGAGCATTGTCATTAACGAGAACATTTAGTGGTTCTAGGCTAGAGACGTGTTCCAACGTCATAAAACAAAGTAGCTATTGCTAACTTGTCTACAATACATCCCGAGTGTGATACCTCATTCCACGTATGTGAGTATATCGTAGCTCATCCACGTACCTTCAGGTATATAGGGCGGTGTTACAGTATGTAAAGTATATGGGAATGCTCTCACTATGTAGTTTTGCATTAGACAACGCTTATATGGATTGGGCCTCCACGTACTTTAGGGCATATATGGGAGGACAACACTAGGTTGCTATCCATCCTTAGGTAACCAAGTCGGCCGCCTTGTACACTATGATACACTGAACACAACATTCAGGGAGAATTCCTACCTGTACTTCTTGGTTTGCCAAGAGGTATTCTATAGTTCATAGTTGCTTGGTAAAGATTTTTCCTAGATTATCTCTTTTTTGTTTTTTTTTATGTTACTTTGATTAAAATAAAGTTAATCGACTGTGGATAACATCCTCCACACTCGCTCCTTAGTTGATATTAGGTTGAGACATATGGTAACAAATCCAGAGTCCACCAATCAAGGAGTTCCTTTTGATGGGAATCCTAGTCCTTTTCCTCCTTTTGGAAATATTGGTGCTCCATATATGGCTACATTGTCCCTTCTAGGATTTACCATTGTCTTACCACTATGGATGTTTTCAACCTCCTTGGTTCAAAATATCATGATTTCTCCACAATCGAGTACACCTCCAACTGGACAAAATCAACCTCCAGTTGATCCTAAAGTTGACCCTTTTCCTTCTTCCTCGGTTGTTTCTTCCTCCCCTTCTTCCTCTTCACCTGGTGAAAGTATTGGTACTAGTAACCAGGTGGCTAAGAAGAAGAAGAAAGGGAAGAAGAAGAAGAAGAAGCAAATTTAGTAGAGGGGCAACCAAGCGACCATTTCTTTGAATGCAACATCTGATGAGAAACCATCCATCAAGCCTCACAAATTTTGATATCCATGAAAACTTTGTGTGGGAGACCATCTTCTTCGAAATTGTCCTCATATTCCTCAGATATTAGAAGAATGGTCTTCTCGTTCACATTATCCTGTGTCATCAACTTCTAGAGATCATGCTAGTGACACACCATAAAATAGTTGTAGTAAAGTTCATGGAAAAAATGGTAAAGTTAAGTTTCCTTGTAGGTTATGTGAATGGAATCACCCCATTCACCTTTGTCCCTATATTGACGAAGGCACAAAGGTGTTGGATAACCATCCTGCTTCACTGTAGCAACTTCCAAATGGTCACAAGAGACTCTCCATTAATCCTTCATTAGTTGATGAATTGACTGACTCAAATCAAGCGTCAGTGAAACCCACTCTTTCTGAAAGTGAATCCTATGAGTCTATACCTGACCCAAATCAACAGGTCGAGGTAAAAGTTGACCCAATTTCACCTTTAGTTAATCGTACCTTTCCTGAAGAGAGTGAATACGATACTACTCAAGTTCTTTTCATTTCTTCAGATTTGAATGAGCTTGGAGGCAACCTCTTGTTCGATCAAGACAGAAGGAAAATCCTCCCGTTCTAGTAACTCAAGGGGTTAATTCTCCCATTTCTATGGTACCCCCTCCAAGTAGTCTGGTCACTTCCTTTGATTGGAATCGATTGGTAGGATTTCATCTTCCTTCTTATGTGCCTTTGCAGATCATAGTACAGGTTTATAATATGATTGTATTTGGCACTATTATAGATGAAGGTGCACCAGTGAGTATCCTTTCCTCAAGTGCTTGGCAAGTGCTCGGTTTTCCACCACTTGTGCATGTTACCCAGAATATGTTGGCTTTTAACAGAGGAGCCAGTTAACCATTAGGGATCCTTCCTCAATTGCATATTACTTTGGAAGGAAAAATCATTTATCTGAATGTCATGGTCGTCACAGGCCCTTTAGACTATAATTTACTTCTTGGGCGCGGCTATGTTTATGACATCACAGCTATTGTTTCAACACTCTTTTGAGTGATTTGTTTCCCACATGAAGGCAGAATTGTCACCGTCAACTAGCTTTCATTTCCTGGTCCAAATATGGATTCTAGTCAACCATATTCCCTAAATGGTCCTTTTGTACCAATGGTATCATCCCTGCCACGAGTTAATTATGTGGAAACCCATTCCATGCCTACATCAACAGACGATCAATTTTGTGATGTTGTACATTATGTACTGGGGGCATTGGAACCAGATATCTCCTTCCAGAGCATTGTTATCCCATCTGATGAGAACCTGTTGGAAGTCATGACCTCTTATGGGTCATGAAATAGCTCCCATGAAGATAGTTCCTTGTCTTGTGTCAACCTTGTTAAAAAAGGAAACCAAGGATATGAGGATAGTTATTTTACTGTATCAACCTCATTAAAAAATGAAAAAACTCTCGTGAGGATAGTTCCTGGTCTTGTGCCAACCTCGTCAAAAGATGAAACAAAGGGTCTGAGGATAGTTCCTGGTCTTGCATCAACCTCGTTAAAAAATGAAACAAAGGAGATGAGCATAGTTCCTTGTCTTGTGTCAAGCTCGTTAAAAAATGAAACAAGGAGTATGAGGATAGTTCTTTTACTATCTCAACCTCATTAAAAAATAAAACAAAGGAATAGGAGGACAGTTCCTTTTCTTGTGTCAACCTCGCTAAATAAAGAAACAAGGAATATTAGCATAGTTCCTTGTCTTCATTTCAAGCTCGTTAAAAAATGAAACAAGGTCCCTTGGAGAAAAGTTTCAAGTCAAGTCTTTGACTAGATCTCGTAAAATTCGAGTCGAGTCTTTCACTTGATCTCGTAAAAGAGGCTTCATTCCATCCACTTGATAGCCACTAGTAGTCTACTTAGGTGAATGTAATGAAGCTTGGGGCACATGTACTTAGTGGTAAAGTTAAGTTTCCCTGTAGGTTATGTGAAGGGAATCACCCTATTCACGTTTGTCCCTATCTAGACAAAGCCAGGAAGGTGTTGGATAACTGTCCTGCTTCACTGTAGTGACTTCCATCTGGTTACAAGAGACTCTCCCTTTCATCATGCTAGGGGCATGTAAACCAATCCAAGTATAGTTTTTTGTTTCAAGCTTGTGTAAAAATGAAACTGAGTCCAAGCATAGTTTGTCATTTCAAGCTTGTGTAAACATGTAACGAATCCAAGCATAGTTCCCTATGGTTCAAGCTTGTGTAAAAATGAACCCATCTCCATTTCAACCCTCATGATTGTCATTCTATCAACCTTTTCCATTAGATGGGCCTTGTTTTTTCTCCTTCCATCATCACTATTTGCTTGGCCGATCATATGCTTTCACTTGGTTGTTTTACGCTTTTTGAGGAACAATTGCAATGAGTGGTCTTATTAGCCAGCCTCTTCACATAAATCAACATGTTTTGAGAAGTTCCAACATCACCGGAACCAGTTGCTATCTTAGGCACCACTTGTTCCTCAAAGTGGAGTCCTCTTTAAGCTCTTTTCAGACTCTCTAAACATGAAAAGATTGTCGAGCACTTGTCCTTTCTAGCTTGTTAATGGATTGGAAACGACATCTCTCTTGTATTATTTTATGCTTTTTTTGGATTGAGAGAGTAATTTATGAAAAAGAACTTGTGAAGTTTTATTTTTGTCCCTTTTCAAACTCTCTAAACATGAAAAGGACCGAGTTATCTTTGTAGTTAAACTCATTAAAACATAAAATAGCTACAAACTTGTCCATCTAGACAAGATCGAGTTTCACCTTCACTAGGCTCGTTAAAACATAAAATAACGATGGATTCACTTGAAGGGTGAAATTATACAACAAGCATATGTTATCCTCCACAAGCTTGATAAAAATAAAGAGGTACTAGTCATCAATGACTAGGGAAAATGGGAAAAATGGTAAACCACTTTATGGTAGCAGGTCACTCTTAAACATGACACTTTCACTCCATCACCATGACTATTTGAGTTGGGTTATTAGCTTGATGGTTATCACACCATTGGTCTATCATACCATCCATCACTTTGTTTTAGGTCAATGCTACTGATTCATCTTAGTGTCGCAAACATGTTCAAGAGAAGTCATTCAGTCAAAATTCATCTTTTGCAATACCATAAACCTTCATTTTCATGACCACCATTCCTGAACCTTGTGTAGTCAGTCAAATTCCATCTCCAAAATAACTACACTTGTTTCGTGTCGTTGATGTGGGATACATCAAGGCCCTCCTGCGACGAGTCACTTCTTGTCGACAACAGCACATTATCCAAGAAGTTGACTTAGAAACACCCTTCCAGTACCTTGAGCCTTGGATACATCAATGGCCTTCGACCGAAATACTTTGTATGGTGTTCGACATCAAATCATCCATTCACACCGTGTAGAATGTACTATAGTACCTTGAGGATCATTATCATTATCAGTGATTTCTCTCGCATCTGTTAAGAACTTACATCATTGGCTGGTAATCAGATGGTGTCTTCCCATGTTCAAATTTAGATCACATATCCACATGGTTAGACTCGTACTTGAGAAAATGATTGAATGAAATAAGAAGACCCTGGATCTAGTTTCATCCATCCAGGCTGCGATTTCAGGAGGACTAAATCATATGTACAATGGCTTTACATTGATAATCATTCTAATCATGGGTCTATATCTGTAGACAACTGTTTATGTACATGTAATGAAAGTTTACAAGCAAACCATGGCTATGCCTTCCCTCAACAATTCATGTAAAATAAAATATCATGATATATGTATTGTAATTGATGCAAGTCACCTTCCACTTCGATACCTCCTCATCATATCGTAAAGCATTTCATTCGACATTGGCATTTTTCCGACTTCATGCTTTAGGGGGAAGCTGTTAGCACTGCTACATGTTTGAGCATTTTTGAGGGTCAAGGACAGCTTGGCCGTGGTGTTTTCTGAAAAGGAAGGGGCCGGAAGCAGTTCATTAATTCTTTCCCTTTCCAACGTTTTGCTTTATTCTTATGACTCTGGCTACCTTCTTTTCCTCCTTCCCCTTTCATTTTTCCCTACTCTCCCTTAACCCCGTTGGTGCCATTATTCTCTATTATCATTATAAACTTGTTATAATTTTGTTTCTCTTGCCTCCCAGGCACTTGTTTTAAATTATATTAAACCCCTCTACCGTTTATAAATTCCTGAAAACCATTATAACTTGTGCAAAACCCATATATCCCGTGTAAACCTCGTTTAAATGCATTTTTGTTTAATCCCTCTCTCTAAGGTTTTAATCCATAACCCTGCACATATAATAAAGTTTATAACCCTGAGCTTTAATAAAGCCCAGGCCTGCCCCTCACCTGTCACATCATTCAACATATGCGCGCGTTGAGCTCCAGCCGTCCGATCTTCCCGCTTCGTCATCAGACGATAGTCGCATTCCCCACTCCGCAGACCTGCACACCCATTAGTTCCCAGGGAAAGTGGTTTCCTCGCCATCGCATCTGCCATGCATCTCCATTCCATTGCATCACTACCTGCGGTATGATTACCATCGTAGTTCCATAAGCGGTGCGATAAAACTGCTTTCCGCCTTCCTGTATGACTCCTGGCAGTTAATGCTCTTGCTCCTTTCACTCCTGATCACCGTCAGATCTACCACGTCCAGATCCGACGGCCCTAATTACTTCATCTACCTATCATCCAATATCCCCTGTCAATCGATCTCTGCCATTGATTTTAGTGATCTGACAACTAATAATGTGTCGGTGGTGTCTTTGCCTCCCGCTAGCAGATCTCGATCGTCCGCATAATCCATCCAACAACTAGTGTTTCATCTCGGCTCCTATTCCTTTTCAAAGTATTTTTAAGAGTTTTCGGCCTGAGTTATGCATGCAAAGAAGGAAGGTAGCCATGATCCAAAGGCCTGCACATTAAAGCCCTCAGTTACTGCATTCAACACAGGGTACTTCTGAAGGATAAAAGGACCACCTTGAGTAGATAAATCACTACAACATTTATTGGAATTTATTCAGTTAATAATTCACATGTTCCAGGAGTACACCAGAGTACAAAAAGAGCCATTTTGTTCATTAAAAACATTCAGATTATAGCAGAATATCCATATCTAACTGTAAGTGCAATTGGTGGCCAGTTATGACCCCTCCACGCATAGCCTAGCAGAGATATTTTGTAAACAAATTCTATATATACCCAGAAAAATAATGTAATGAGGTTGATGAGTGTTATTTTGTTGCAAGCTTCAATTTCTGGAGACTGTAACTACTTTGTAACCTGCAGCTTCTCGTCTGCATTTCCAGCTAATACAAGCTTCTTTTGCTATTGATTGCTCACTCTCCGCTGCTTCTTCTTTGTTCCAGGCTATGCATGTTCTGCATTATTTCATGTGTTGTTAATATTTAGCATTAGAGGGGTTTTCATCCAACCTCTGTGTTAGGATTTATCATGTATCATTGAATTATCTTGCAGGTTTATGTTGTTTTAATGCCAGAGAGCTGTCATCCTATCTATGTATTAGAAAACAGATTTACAAACCTTTTAACTGGTTGCAGTTGGCCATCACAGGGTCCTGTGCATCTGCTAGTGTGATTAGTGTTCTCCATCATCACATTTTCTCTAAAACTGTGAGTAATTGGTGGTTAAAAGCCTTGTAGCCTGGGGGTGTTCACCAATGTATGGGGTCAATCATAGTAGAAGCGGTTATCTGGCTTGAATATGCAGCATTTCTTTCATTCATCCACCTATTTTTCCAACATTTTGTTGAGTTTGTAATGTTCTCGAGCATCATTGATATACAACCTAGGTGAGTTTCTTGGGGTGATAACATTAATTGGCATCGTTGCCAAGGATAGGAGAATCAAAGCTCAGCTTCCCTGGGAGAATAAAATAGCTTCAAGCTTTGATGAAAAACAAGGCTTGAACATAGTTTCTGGTTGTAATCATCTGTCTGGCAACACCATTGGAGGAATACCATCCTTTGGCAACTCGACATTGAATATCTAGCTCAGTTTATGAGACGCACTCAAAGAAATCCTCAGAAACTACCAGCTGAACCAGTGCCTGAACCTGAGAAGACTGTTAAATCGAATAAAGAATCACAGAAAGGGGCATCAGGATCAATTAAGCCTAAGAAATCTTATTCATCTTTGAGAGATAAAGTCATCGCTGAAGATTTACAGTTTGAAGATTTAGAGCACAACATTGTTAATAAAGAAAAACCTTCAGAGATTAGTTTAGCCCCTTGTACAGTTAGTTCCCCTTTAAATCTCAGTCCAAAGAAAGCTTCCCATTCAGTGCAAAACATCTCTTTATCTCTGCCATCCATCACATTACTCCCTACCATTCGAGCTGTTGGTATTCTCCCAAATATTCCAATCATGGTAGGACAACAAGCACCTACGAGGATTGAGAGGATTGTAGCTGCCAGATATGGACCATTGGTGTTGCCTGTCCCTTTAAATCCTATGCCTGTGGGAGAATATCAAAAATACATGCCTATATTCACAGGAACAAAGGGAGTAACAACAGAAGAACACTTAGAAGCTTTTTACAGTTATGCAGATAATTTAGATATAAGTGAGAATGATGTGTGGATGAGAGTTTTTGTCCAGAGCCTTGATGGAGAGGCTAGGAAGTGGTTTAGAGAGATACCCCAGAGATCTATAACAGATATTGAAGCATTAGATGATGCATTTTTGAAGCAATGGGGAGATAAAAAGGACTTGCTATATTATCACATAGAGTTTGGTAATCTGAAGAGGGAAAATGTTGAATCAATACTTGATTTCAATAAAAGATTCAATTGAATGTACAGTAAGATACCAGCTAAGGTAAAGCCTACTCCTACATCTGCCAAACTCACTTATGCCAATTATTTTGACTCTAATTTCTACCTATTATTGAGAGAAAGGAGGTGTGCTACACTGGCAGACATGCAGGATGCAACCTTAGAAGTCGAATCTAATATCATGGTT
Organism: Pinus tabuliformis; assembly: GCA_031772625.1. Classification (NCBI taxonomy): domain Eukaryota; kingdom Viridiplantae; phylum Streptophyta; class Pinopsida; order Pinales; family Pinaceae; genus Pinus; species Pinus tabuliformis. The sequence goes on along the minus strand of CM062811.1, from coordinate 372,307,321 downwards.
GCAGAGAAGCTAAAAGGTCAAGCTGATAGAAGGAGGCAAAGAGGTCAAGCTTCTACTTCTTCTGCATCATTGTTAGAGCCTAAATTAGATAAAATGACCAAGATGATAGAGTCATTGGCTGCTAAAATTTCTAAGTTGAAAGTGGAACAGAATTCAGGGAAAACAAGGCAGCAGGACACATTTGCTCCAAGAAATCCCAATCCATTCAGAAGAGAAAATGAGAAATTACAAATTATGCAGAGGGATGAAGAATCAAAGGAATAATGGAAAGTTAAGGCTCCTTTACAAAATGTAGTCATGGAGGAGGAACAATTTGAAGAATACGAGGATGAAATTCACTGCATGGAAGATAAAGGTAGCACTGCATTTTTGATATTGGCTGAGTATGAGAAATCATTGCTGCAGGAGAAAAACAATCAAGAGTGGGATGGAGATGTTGTTCTACAAACTGGTGAGAAGAAGCAGAGATATAACCTAAGGTCGAATGCAAATAATGTCAAAGAAAATCCTGCACAAAGAGTTGTTGTCCAGAAAGAACCACAGAATATCAAGCAGAGAAGACCAGCAACTAATCCAGTCATCCTCAAAGCTCCAGTTCAAGAGGTAAAAAGTTTTGATAAGTCTTCTTCTTCTTTCAACTTTGAGTTAGAAGTTTAGAAGTTGAAAATATCTGTGCCTCTAGTTGAGTTGGTGAAGAGTGAAGTATTTAGAAAGCCCATTCTTGAATCCCTTGAGCTAGAAACCAAACAAACCTCCAATGACTCTATTAATTTGCAAGATGACAAACCTGCCATTGTGCTTAGTCCTATGATTGAGCCTGCTGATAATAATTCTCCATATTTTTATGTCTCATTGACCATTCATGATAAAATCCTCCACAACTACCTGCTAGACACAGGGGCCAACCACAATTTGATGATTAAAGATGCCATGGAAGAGTTGGGCCTTGATGTCACTAGACCCTATCATGATTTATTTTCTTTTGATTCAAGGAAAGTGAAATGTCTTGGATTGATTAAAGATCTGGTCATTACCTTAACTCAGCTGCCCATTAAGAGTATGATGATGGACATTGTGGTAGCAGATGTCCCTCCTAAGTTTGTTATGCTGTTGTCCAGAGGGTGGATTAAGAGACCAGGTGGGACATTGCAGAATGATCTATCTTACGCAACTGTCCCAGTTTTTGGAGGAGAGAGGATGAGAATGTATAGAGAAGCATAGCTGGCATACGTCATTAGTCATGAGAATAATCCTACAAATCATCCCATTTATGCAGTGGACACTGATTCTGGCGCATGTATTCTCCAAATAGAAGAATCTCATAAGGCTGAAATGCAGCTCAAAAAACCAATAGTTCAGGCCAAGAAAGAGTAAGGAAGTCAGGTTTGGGAGATGTTCTTTGGCGGAGCATGTTCCAAGGAGACTGCAAGAGCAGGGGTGGTGCTCGTATCTCCACAACAAGAAAGCATTCAGCTGTCTTTTAAGCTGGTTTTTCAGGTGACAAACAACACAGCAGAATATGAAGCTTTGTTGTTAGGCCTTAATGTAGCAAAAGATAGAGGAATCAAGAATCTAAAGGAGTTTGGAGATGTTGACCTGATTATCCAGCAAGTGAATAAAATGTTTCAAGAAAAGCACCCAATGCTTAAAGTATACAGAGACGAGGTATGGAGAATCAGGGATTCCTTTGATTATTTTTGTATTCCATACATTCCTAGAGCCCAAAATCATCTTGCTGATTCCGTTTCTATTTCTGCTAGTCTGTTTATACATCCCTTGCCTCCCAAACTAGTTTATGAAGTCCAAATGAGGTAAAGACCTTCCTTGCCTAATAACGTCCACCATTGGAAAGTTTTTAAAGATGATGATGAGTTAAATAGGTTTCTCCAAGTCATTGATGAATTTTCTGAAATGCAAATTGACCAAGAAAATGATGCCCTGTTAGAAAATCACCAACCCCAGCTTAGAAATAAAATTGGTAAAGACAGCATAGTCTAACTTCCTAGTAACCATATTCCTAGAGGTTTAATCCCTCTTGAAAGACTGTTTGACCAGAATGATGTGCCTTACAAAGCTACCAAAAAAGAAGGCCAATCTGTAGTCTACAAGCATGATATATGAAGTCCAGGTCAGCCTAGAAATGTAAATTTGTCCACTCATTTGTCTGTTGATCAAAGTGCTGAATACTGCAATTTAATGAGGCAATTTGCTGATGTTTTTGCCTGGGAATATAGTGATCTGAAAACATATGACAAGAACATAATTAAACATAAAATACCTCTAGAGAAAGACACTATACCATTCAAACAGAAGCTGAGACCAATAAATCCTATGCTTCTTCCACTTATTGAAAAAGAAATTAAGAAATTGCTAGCTGCCAAGATCATTGTTCCTCTCAGATATTCAAAATGGGTAGCCAATTTGGTGGTGATGAGGAAGAAGAGTGGAGAAATCAGACTCGGTGTTGATTTCAAGAATTTGAACAAATGCTCCAAGAAAGACAACTATCCTCTGCCGAAAATGGAGCATTTGCTGCAAAAGGTCTCAGGAGCTAAAGTGATGTCATTTTTGGATGGATTTTCAGGCTTTAATTAGATTGTTGTGCACCCAAATGATCAAGAAAAGACTGCATTCACCACCCCTTGGGGCACTTTTATGTATGCCAAAATGCGATTTGGATTGATGAATGCTAGAGCCACCTTTCAGAGAGCTATGGATATAGCATTTGTGGGAGAGAAGGAAAAATTTGTCCTCATATACCTTGATGATATAACTATTTATTCCAGCTGCCATCAAAATTATTTACATCATTTGAAAAAAGTATTCTTGAAGTGCAGGAGGTTTGGAATTTAAATCAATCCTAAAAAATCTCAATTTGCTTTACATGAGGGCAAGCTATTAGGACATGTTGCGTCTGCTGCAGGTGTTCAGATTGACCCAGAAGGAGTCAAAGTAATTCAAACTTTGACTGTCCCTAGATCAAGGAGGGTTATCCAATCCTTTTTGGGCAAAATAAATTTTGTCAAGAGGTTTATTCCAAATTTTTTAGAGTTGGTTAAGCATGTGACCTCCATGTTGAAGAAAGGATCAGAGGTAAGATGGACTAATACAACAAGGAAATCATTTCAATTTATTAAACAGGCTATTATGGAGGCTCCCACATTAATAAGTCCTGATTACAGCAAGGAGTTCCATATTTTTTCATTTGCCTCTAAAGATACTATTGCAGTAGTTTTATTGTATCAAGATGAAGAAGGTTTAGAACATCTGGTGGCATTTTCAGCAAGAATTTGAGGGATGCTGAGTTGAGGTATGATATTATAACAAAATAGGCATATGCTCTTATTAAATCCTTAAATGCTTTCAGAGTTTATATCTTGCATTCAAAAATAATTGCATATGTGCCTTCTCCTGCAATTAAAGATGTCTTGACACAACCTGATGCTGATGGAAGGAGGGAAAAATGGATTGCAAAAATGATTGAATTTAATATAAAGCTGAAGCCCACCAAGCTAGTCAGAGGTCAGGGGCTTCCCAAGTTATTGGCTAAGGAAAATTGCAGGTCTTTAGACATCGATTTCCTATGCACGATGGCAGAAATTGGTCACACAGAAGAAGAGGAAACAACTCAAACAGTGAAAGAGCAATCAGTGGCCAAGAATCTAGCTTCATGTAATTGGTATACTGCAATAATTAATTTCTTGCCGAAGCTAGAGATCCCTTTAGAATTTACTCAAAGTCAAGCTAGAACTTTAAAACTTAGAGCAGCGAAGTATTGCATTATGGAGAATTTGCTCTACTGGAGGGATCCATCTAGAATATTTCTAAGGTGTTTGGACAAAGAACAATCAAAAGAAGTGATGCAGCAGTTTCATAACAGCATGTGTGGAGGGCACCATTATTGGAAAACTACAGCCCACAAAATTCTCAGAGCTGGGTACTATTGGCCCACTTTATTTTTTGATGTATTTTCTTTTGTTAAATCTTGTGACAGGTGCCAAAGATTTGAAGGAAAACAACAGTTGAAATCCCTGCCCCTAAAACCAATAATTGCAAAAGGACCTTTTTAGCAGTGGGGTTTGGATTTCATTGGAGAAATCAATCCACATTCCAGTGGCCAGCACAGGTGGATATTAGTAGCCACTGATTATTTCACAAAGTGGATTGAAGCAATACCTACAAGGAAGGCTGATCATAATGTGGTCATGAAGTTTTTAACAGAGAATAGTTTCAGCAGATTTGGTTGTCCACATAAACTAATCATAGATAATGCAGTAGCCTTCAGGGCCAAAGAGTTGGTGGAGATGTGTGATTCAATGGGCATCAAATTGATTCATTCCACCTCATATTATCCTCAAGGAAATGGTCTGGCAGAATCCTCTAATAAAAGTCTAATCATAATAATTAAAAAGTTGTTGGAGGACAATAAAAAGAATTGGGATTCAAAGCTCAAGTATGCACTTTGGGCTAACAGAGTGACCATCAAGAAATCCACAAGGAGTTCTTTATTCAGACTGGTGTATGGCACTGAGGTTTTATTCCCAATTCAGTTAACTCTCCCTGTGGAAAAATTCCTTCAAGAAAAGCACAATGAAGAAGAAGACATGGTAAGAAGAATCACTGATTTGACAGAGTTACATCAAATTAGAGAACAACTGGTGGAAAAGGCTGCAGCACATCAGAGGAAGATCAAGGATGCTTTTGACAAAGGGAGAAAAGCAAATAATTTTTAGGTTGGAGACTTGGTTTTGAAATGTGATGCACTAATGAAAAAGAAAGGCAATCATGAAAAATTTGATGCTTTCTGGATAGGTCCTTTTGTCATTTGACAGATTCATGGGAACAACACCTTCATACTGAAAAGTATGGGAGGAGAAACAATTTTTGATGGCCTAGTTCATGGGCGGTTTTTGAAAGTTTATGTTGTTTAAGGTATTGGGCCTTAAAGGCTATAAATATTTTGTTTCTATCAATTTTGTGCAGGCAAAATAGATTCCATGCCCAATGCAACACTAGGAATTTTGCTAATTGGTTTTCATCAGGAAGGCATTGGTTTGTGGCTTCTTGAGACCTCACAGGGAGGATCTCATCCCCAGAAGGAGCCAAATGTTAGCACTGCTACATGTTTGAGCGTTTTTGAGGGTCAAGGACATCTTGGCCGTGACGTTTTCTGAAAAGGAAGGGGCTGGCAGTAGTTCATTCATTCATTCCCTTTCCAACATTCTTCTTTATTCTTATGACTCTTGCCACCTTCTTTTCCTCCTTCCCCTTTCATTTTTCCCTACTCTCCCTCAACCTCGTTGGTGCCATTTTTCTCTATTATCATTATAAACCCATTATAATTTTGTTTCCCTTGGCTCCTGGGCACCTATTGTTTTAAATGATATTAAATCCCTCTACCCTTTATAAATTCCCGAAAATCATTATAACCCATTCAAAACCCATATATCCTCTGTAAACCTCGTTTAAACGCATTTTTGTTCAATCCCTCTCTCTAAGGTTTTAATCCATAACCCCACACATATAATAAAGTTTATAACCCTAAGATTTAATAAAGCTCGGGCCCACCCCTCGCCTGTCACATCATTCAACATATGCATGTGTTGAGCTCCAGCTGTCTAATCTTCCCTCTTCATCATCAGACAATAGTTGCATTCCCCACTCTGCAGACCTGCACACCCATTAGTTCTAGGGGAAAGTGGTTTCGCCGAAATGGCATCCACCATGCGTCTCCATTCCATTGCATCACTGCCTGCGGTACAATTACCATCGCAGCACCATAAGTGGTGTGATAAAACTGCTTTCTGCCTTCCTGTACGACTCCCAGCAGTTAACGCTCTTGCTCCTTTAGCTCCCGATCACTGTCGGATCTACCGCATCCAGGTCCGATGGCCCTAATTACTTCATCTGCCTATCATCTGATATCCCCTATCAATCAATCTATGCCATTGATTTTAGTGATCTGATGGCTAATAATGTCCTGGTGGTGTCTTTGCCTCTCGCTAGCATATCTCGATCGTCCACATAATCCATCCAACGACCTGTGTTTCATCTCGGCTCCTGTTCCTTTTCAAAGTATTTTTAAGAGTCTTCAGCCTGATTTATGCATGTAAAGAAGGAAGGAAGCCATGATCTAGAGGCCTGCGCATTAAAGCCCTCAACTACTGCATTCAACACAGGGTACTTCTGAAGGATAAAAGGACCACCTTGAGTTGATAAATCATTGCAGCATTTATTGGAATTTATTCAGTTAATACTTCACTTGTTCCAAGAGTACAACAGAGTAAAAAAAGAGCCATTTTGTTCATTAAAAACATTCAGATTATAGCAGAAGATCCATATCTAACTGTAAATGAGGTTAGTGGCTAGTTATGACCCCTCCATGCATAGCCTAGTAGAGATATTTTGTAAACAAATTCTATATACCAAGAAAAACAATGTAATGAGGTTGATGAGTGTTACTTTGTTGCAAGCTTCAACTTCTGGAGACTATAACTACTTTGTAACTTGTAGCTTCTGGTCTGCATTTCCAACTAATACAAGCTTATTTTTCTATTGATTGCTCACCCTCCGCTACTTCTCCTTTGTTCCAAGCTGTGCCTATTCTGCATTATTTCATGTGCTATTAATATTTAGAATTAGAGGGGCTGTCATCCCACCTCTGTGTTAGGATTTAGCATGTATCATTGAATTTGCTTGCAGGTTTTTATTGTTTTAATGCTAGAGAGCTGTCATCCTGTCTGTGTATTAGAAAACAGATTTACAGACCTTTTAACTGGTTGCAGCTGGCCATCACAGGGTCCTGTGCATCTGCTAGTGTGATTAGTGTTCTCCATCATCACATTATCTCTAAAACTGTGAGTAATTGGTGGTTAAAAGCCTTGTAGCCTGGGGGTGTTCACCCATGTCTGGGGTCAATCATAGTAGAAGTGGTTATCTAGCTTGAATATGCAACATTTCTTTCATTCATCCACCTATTTTTCCAACAATTTGTTGAGTTTGTAATGTTCCCGAGCATCACTGATATACAACCTAGGTGAGTTTCTTGGGGTGATAACAAAATCTATTACAGGTCCATTTGGGCACATCAATTCCATCATCCAGATCAATTTTTTAGGGCCCATCAAACCCTAATTTCAGTTGCTACATGCCCTAAACAAGTCACCCCTTTGAATGCCTTCTTCCCAAATAGTTTCATGACTTGAATACATCCAGAAATAGCCTCTAGAGGGACCATCGTAGGTAAGCCTTTGTAAGGGTATGCTATAGAGTAGTTGAGTCCATTGTGAGGGTGCTCTGCAGAGAACTTAGGCTTCCTTTCACCTATGCTACGCAAGATTGATCCAAATTCACATAGGGTTTGGGGAATATTCTTATCTTTTGGAGTCATCTAGAAGGTTTCCTCACTTATCAACTCCTATGAGCTCGAAAATGGACGAGGAATGAGTTAAGGTGCATCCTATCCTCTCATCCCTTTCTCCATGGAACTAATTCTAAGTATAGAAGGCCATTCAATGCCACCATTTATGACAAAACCTCCTTCATCTTCCTATAAATTGACCACTCATCTAAGTGATCAAGGGCTGGATTATGTTGAATTGTAAGGAGATAATGTTTCCATGAGATTTGGATTTTGAAGCAAGTATTGTAATGCTACAAGTTTGTCATGCTTTTGATGTGATGTGGATGGGATCCAAGCTGGAGGAATGGCTTTGAATTAGACACCAATGGTTCTATTTCCTTCTTCTATTCAATAAAGTGTTTGAACCTTTCTACCATATGTTTATATTGTTTCATAATGCTTATATGTGTGAATTGTATCTGATTCCTTTCACTTATATTCAATAGATCATGTGCTTTGATCGATTCTTTGTTTTCTGTTGTGTTTACAGGTACTTCTCAAGTGTATTAAGTACGGGAAGGAGCGACATGATCGATACAAGGCAGACGAGAGGAAAGCGGAACTACATGTAGGTCTTCTAATCTTCTCATCTTATCCATTTCTTATAGGAAAAGACTAAAACGCTTTAAACTGTTGTTCTAGATACAACTACTTATCTAGGAAATTATTATTTATTCATAGATACCAAATTCTCCAAAACATATACATTATAAGATTTGTTTTTCAGTATGTTGAGATATGTACACGTGTTGCACATTATAGGAGCATATATACGTAGGTCTGCTAAATAAAAATATTGTACATATTATGAGATAGATATGGCAAGGGTTTGTAGTGTTGTTTGATGATGGTTGTTGATGAGTTCTGTTACATTTGTTGTTGTCTGTCAATGATGTCTTGGTGAGGATTGCTTATATCTACTATGTTTTGGTTGTGCATTGATCTAATCTGGTTGTAGTTATTGATTCAATATTTAGTGGGATGATGTTATAATGATTTAGTTGGTTCAATGATTGTATTTCAGATTCAGTAGTCAATTTTTTATTTAGCATAATGTTGGTTGTGGGTCCAGTTTGAAAATATGATGAAAGGTGGCCTGCATGTTTTGATGTGTATTTGAGATAGGTTGATCCAGTCTAGAATATTATGAAACGTGGTTCACAAGAGGTTCTAAGGGTAGGAGGCTCCAGTAAAGTAGTTAGAGCTTCCTTCTAGTGGTACCTGGCAAATATTTTTAGAGGGTAGGTGCTTCGTTCCAATAGGAGCTGGTAAATGCGATTAGGGGGTTGTAGCTCCCTTCTAGTGGGTGTTGGAGAATGAGTGGAGGTTGTAGCCTACTGTAGTTGGGTGTTTTCTTGTGGGTAAGAGACTGCACCATTACAATATGTAATGAATATTTTATTTATAATAAAATAAGAAGATAAAGACGACAACAAGGATGGTTTTCTCCCACATTGGGTTTCCACCTAAATTCCCAGTGTTCTATGTATATTTTTTGTGTGATGTGATTTATATGTTCTTTACTTCATATTTGATGGTTAATTAATTAATAATGCAATGGTTAAGTTAACTCACTGATGGTCATTAGGAAAATTAAGTAAATTGTATGTACATTGTATTCATTCACTGAAGTCACATACACATGTTGGTTGGATAAATAATAATAGCGTATATAATTATGAATATACCAATTGAAAGTTTAAGTGAATTAAATAATTATTCACATCCCCCCTCTCAATATTTTTCCTAACTATTGGTATCAGAATAGGTCGCTCTAGCAGATGCTTAACCACTTGAGAGTGGATCAGGGACAATGCGAAAGAAGAAAAATAAGAAGACAACTCAAAAGAAGAAGTCAGTTCAAGAAAATTTCAGTAGCAAGAGTGATAAATTAGATGTAGTGATGGTTATATATGTCAAAAAATATTTAGCTACAGGAACACCAAAATTTCTGTTGATCAAGGATGAAGAAGATAGTGGAGATAGTGATGACAAATAACTAGGTAATGGTTTTTGTTATAATTTTAGATGCGATGACCATTGTACAAGTGATTTTCCATTCCCTTGACCATGTAGTGATGGTGATAATTCTAATTCTATTGAAATTTCTCTGATGGGTAGAAGTGAAAGTAATCATTCTACAAAGAAATCAGATTAAAAAACAATGGCCTTAGAAGAAAAAATTAAAAGGCTTACAGATGAAAATAGAGATTAGAAAAGTTTATTACAATAGTTTGATGTAAAAGAGTATACCTACAAAGAATATATTTTCACATTAAAAACCAATTTGAAAGAAGGTAAGAAAATTGAGGAAGGAATGAGAAAGAAGTATAAGGATAGGGAAAATCAGTGTCAAAGTTTCGAGGATGGAATAGCTTCTTTAAGAAATAAACTCATAAATTTGCAAGAAGCACCAAGAAATTAAGAAGATTCAACAATAAAAGAGATTAAAGAAAAAACCAATTATTGCAAATCACTAGAAGTAGAGACTATATCTCTCAAAGTTGATCTTGAAAAGTCAAACAAACAATAATAGGAAATTCTTCAAGTATTTGAAGAATAAGAAAACAGGCTTAAGAAGGAGATCATTGATTTGAGAACTTAATTGGAAAATACCACAGGTGAAAAAGAGGTTCTAATAGTGACTACAGAAGTGAATGAGAGGTATATAACGTCATGATGACTATGAGGTTGATAGGATCACTGGTGTATGATGCCAAGGGGGGCTATGCATCTAGATGGTGATTCCCTGTAATGTTTTAATATTATTTTGGTGATGTTTATATCACTGACATTTCATTTTATGAAATAACAATGAATAGGAATAGACAAGACATGTTGTGGGGAGCTATGGCTATAAAGAATCAACATTTTACTCTATGTATGTGGATCTTATGAAAGAAAGTAATGTGTATACATGGCTTCTGACTTAGAAAGTTGTGTATGGTTTCCTATGGTGATAAATGAACGAAACAAACTTAGGGGGATCTTCTCATATGCTTGCATCAATTCATTATAGTTATTCTTTTTCTGGCATTGATTCATTGCAGACTATTAATGATGCCCATAGGTTCCTTGGGAATGATGTTGATTCATGATAATGTTATATCTTGTTGCTGATGAAATGGTTCTTTGATGCATTTGTTGATTGATGGGATGGATATGATCAGATTTGATGATGAAGAATTGGGACAGGTTCAGGGGGAGCATCTTATATGCTCCTAATAGTTGATTGTTGGAATTATGGTCTCTTATTAGGCACTACTTATTTGACACTAGTTGATGATGATGATTTCATGCTTTACTTATTGTTTGTTGACATCTTTCATTAATGAGAATACACATATGTTGTTGTCATTATGTTATAAGTTATAATGTACCACATGTGGTATTTGGTGAAGTTGTCGATGGTACACTTCATAAGGAAAATATGTATGCTACAATATCTAAAGATGTGGATTGATGATTAGTTCAATTATACTTAATGACTTATTCTACTTAAAATATTTATGAATATCATTATGGCATTTCCTATATGTGAAGAGAGCATGTTAACATTGATGACATGACATTAAGGGGATGTTTATTGACAAAGATTTATTGCACAATATTATGCTTCTTTTACAGTTTCCTGATGATTCTTAGAAACATTTCATACTTGGACATGTGTTGATGATATTGAAGATATTGATGCTACATTGTCTTACCTTCATATTGATTCTTGATGATGAGGAGGTTCATACTACTATAATGTTGCTGCTGTCAGATGATTATGTTGCATATTCCTATCTAAAACATGGTGGTTGTTGATAAATTATCAGGGTTTAAATCCTTGATTATGATTATGAATGACATGTATGTCTCTTGATGTAAATACCTATCATTTGGTCATTTGTGGGGTATTGGGATCAAGTCATGTCATTTATGTAACCCCATTATTTTTGGTAATTGATGTAAAGTTAGGTCAAATATGTAAACCCACTATGTTGGGTGTTTGATGTAATCATGGGAGCATAGAGTAAATGGTGATAAGAAATGTCATATTTTTTTGAGTCATATACCCTTGTATTTTTATTGTATATCTTTAGAGGGTCGGTCATATGCTCAGGGGGAGCATGGTAAGTATGCATATTTCATGATTCGTATTCAATAGATCAGACCTACATCGAGCAACACTATAGGTGAAGTACTTCATTCAGTCTCACTCATCCCTTTTTCCTTGATGTCAAAAGGGGAGAGAAGACTTGGTTTTTGCAGGTGTCTGTAGGTGGTGTCCAAACACCAAAGTGGTTTCCATCAGTTCCAAAGGGATAAATTGTTGACATTAGGGCTAATGTGTTGTCCTTGATGGCCACCTGCTTGATAAATATGTACCTGATGTCAACAACGTGATAATATGATTGTGGAACTAAAGTAGATAACATGTACATATGTTATAGAATATATGGACAGAGAAATGGAAGTTCAGGTACAGATGGATGACAAATGTAAAGTTTGAAAGGCATACATGGTTCCTATGAAGAAGGGTGTACATACATGGGTCTTGTGAGTAAAAGTTGTGGACATAATACGAACCATGGAAATATAGATAATAGGGCTTTTCACCATGGTATTTTCCCATAGTAATTTGGGAGGAAACATTTAATTGGTCCCGTCAACAAATACTAATGACATTACCATATGGTTTACCTAAGGTATTGACAAAGGAAAAATCTATATAAGGAGATGGAGATCAAAGGGTTAAGTGTGCAAGTGAATGGGTTATTCATGTGTTATCTAATGTGAAACATGTGTGCACTAGGAAGCAAGGAAAATACTCATATCTAAAAGTTCTGACGATATGTTTATATATATGCTTGATTGATTTTATTGTTACAAATGTTTAAGAAGATAATAATGATGGATTTGTGATGATTGTAATGCTATGATCTAAATGAGTTTTCACAAGTCTATAGTTTTGACATTAAAGTTTGTGGAATGTAAGTTGTGTTTGTAGCAAAGGTATGTTTCAGTATTTCAAGATCTGCATGTTGGTTTGCTTCTATAGATTAGCGTATATACACGAATCTATTTCCATTGTTCCATGTATACATTTTCAGATTTTGTTTTTAGTATGTTGATATATATACACGGGTGTGGACATTATAAGACTGTATATAAACATTTTTTCCAAACAAAAATTGCATATATATATATATATATATATATATATAGATATATGTCAATTTTTTTTATGATGACCATTGTTGAGTTATGTTATATTTGCTAATGTCTGTCAATGATGTCTTGATTTGTATGGTTTATATCTGTTATGGCTTAGCTGTGCTTTGATTTGATTTAGTTGCAGTGGTTGAATTAGTATTCAGTGGGATGATTTTATAGTGATTCAATTGATTCAGTGATTGTATTATAGATTCGATATTCATTTTGGAATTGACATAATGTTGGGTGTGGGTCTAGTTTGAAAAATATGATGAAAGGTGTGTTGCATGTTTTGATGTGTATTTGAGACAGGTGGATCCAGTCTAAAATATTATGAAACGTGGTCCAGAAAAGGTGCTGAGGGTTGAATCCTTCAATAATGGAATTGGATCTTCCTTCTAGTGGTAGCTGGTAAATTTGTTCAGGAGGTAGGTTCTCCGTTCTGGTAGGAGCTCATAAACAAGATTAGTGGGTCATAGTTCCCTTCCAGTGGGTGTTGTAGAATGAGTGGAGGTTGTAGCCTTTTACAGGTGGGTTCCTGTGTAAGATTCTATAGCAGTATAATATTTAATGAAGATTTTCGTTATAGCAAAAGAAGAAGACAAAGGTGAAAACAATGATGGTTTTATCCTAGATTGGGTTTCCACCTAAAATCCTGGTGTTCTATGTGTGTTTCTTATGTGACATGATTTATTTATTATTTACTGCATATTGGATGGTTAACGAATTAATAATGTAATGGTTAAGTTAACTTGCTGACGGAAGTTATGAACAATAAGTAAACTATATATAAGTTGTATTACTCCATTGAAGTCATGTACACATGATAGTTACATAAATAATAGTAGTGTAAAGAATTCTTAATATACCAATTAAAAGTTTAAGTGAATTAAACTACTGATTCACACCCCCCCAAGTATTTTTCCTAACAGTTTCAAATGGAAGATCCACCATCTTCCATGTCCCATTCTTAATGAGAGAATCATACTTATTATGCATTACTTCTTTCCACTCAACATGAGAAGAAATTTATTCAAAATAACTTGATTAAAAATTAGTAGATAAATTCACCTCAAAATTATATGAAACATCCCTATGATCTGTCACATGAATTATAATTATCCACATCACCTCCATATTTTCTAATGGAACCTCTAGTTCTTGTCTTCCAAACCCATAAGGATAAAGAATTCAAATATCTTTTATGAGATGATTTAGTAGAAATTTTTCAGATGATCTAGGTTACTCCAACAATTAGGATAGTGCTACGTCATTATTTAGCCTCTATATCACACCATTTGAAGGATAGTGTTGACTTGATGAAGTGATTGTGACTTTATTAGTGGGAGGTAGTGCTTCAAAGGGAGATTCCAAAGATTGATCCAAGATAGGGATCCCCATTTAGGATGTGGGCTCATCACCAAATTCATGATATGTCTTTATATGAATAAATCTAACTAGATGTTTAATTTGTTACTTAACAATTTTTCCATTCATAGAAGATTGTGTAATGCTCCCTCCCATGCCCTCAGACTAGAGATGTTAATTTAATTAACCCAACATCCATGGTATCATTATGGAAATGGGGTTACAAAATTTCCTTCCTCCCTGAGGTTAGTGGAATTAACCTTGGATCATGCCATTACATCCAACCTGTCAAGATATTTTCGATAATGTAAATTCTACCTCTAACATATTCTTGGATTGAAATTTATGCCCTCCTAAATATTGACTAATTAAATAGTTTCACATGACACCCGACATGGAGAACTAATTAACCACTTCATAATTTAAGTGTTATCTCAAACGCTTTGATTGAAATCAATGATTCACATTAATAGTGGGTGCCCTTTCTTACGTGACAGTTAACAAGGTCTTATACTAACGTTTTCATCATTAGTTAATGGAAAATTTCTTTGTTGTCACACCGACAACCAAGGATGGTCAGTTGCACCTAAAGCTAGATGGAAGGTGTAAACATAAACTTTATCCGATCTCAAAATGGCAAGTTTGAAATCACGCTCTATGTTACCAACACTAAGAGACCAAGGAGAACCTTATAATTCTTCTGATAGGCACAGTTCAAGATGATGTTGCGTGTCACATGGCACCATCTAAGTATCCATGTCGCTACTAAAATCCACACCATCTAACTCCATTTCACCTTACTTTAACAACATCTTGCTGACATCATATTGATATCAAGATGATGTCACCCAACCACGTGCCATCCTTTGGAAGTGCCATGTGTCATCCAAAAACAAATAACTGACAAATCTAGAAAGGTCATTGTTACCTACCACGTGTCATGTTTATAACATGCCACATCAACAGGCTTGCCACCCCACCTAGCCCATGTCCTATGGACTCCTTTACTAGCTTCAACATAGACCTACTTGGCTTTAGCTGCATCTGGCACCTTGGTCAAATTCAATGTCCCATAAGGTGAAGCCCCCTTTATGTAATTTCATGCTTCCCCTTTATAGATGGAAGATACTTTCATCACACTCTTTATTAATATTTCATGAGTATAGAAAGAACCCAATCAAATCCTAGTGCTAAACAGATGACATGATATGAATTTCCCCATTTTCTAATGCAAATCCTTATCATCACAATTTCCATCGATTGTTCCCAGTCGAACTGGTTATCACTTGGCAATGAGCTACATTTTGACATTAATCTTTAATATTTCAAATTAACTATAAATCCACCATTAAGGTAATCATGGTGGTTATCATTAATATAAAAGCCCTCACCTACATACAAGTATATTGTTTGTATCATTATGACGAAGAAACTTACGGGATCCAAGCACTTTTCCTGAGCCTCCTTTAAGACATAGTGTTGTAAAGAACACTAAAAATCCATAGGTATAAATACCTGACCACTAACTAATCGTTGAACGCATTATACAAATCCCTAATGAAAGAAATAAAACAATCAATATTCCTACTAACTAGCACCCAAGAAATCCTAACCATGTTTCACACCACTCTTTACTTTCGAACATAGGAATGACATATCATGCAATGGAACGGATTACAAACAACACTAAGCAAACCACTTGATAAAACATGCACTGGAGTATAAGGACCATCAAAAATATAAATTAGTCAAATATTCGTGATCGTTCCAAACAATGGAACCCACACATTGTAACAACTAATTATGCACATCAAGCGTTCATACAATACCATATAAATTGTTCTACATCTCAAGAAAGTATCAACAACCATAGGGGCTTTCAATCCCTCATAAAAATGATAAGATTCAGATAACCATATCATTATAACAACCTATAATACATTATTCCTCCATTAAAGTGTTGTCACATGCATTTCCATAACACATAACAATAACATTTACCATCCACAATGGAACAAGTGTACGATTAAATATAGTTATCCAATTAACATAAATGACTGGAAAGTGAGGGATAGGCTTCAACTCTCGACCCAAAAATATGCTAGGTACATTATAATATTTATTGCATCTAACCACCCCTGAGCTGGATTCAAATAATGTGGAGTTAAGCACTCAAAGGAATTTACACTAATGTAAGTCAACCAGATCACATGGGAATCCAAAGCACACAATGTCTCCACTTGATTCCTAGAATTCTAGAGCACACGATGTCTCTACCCAATCCAAGGCTACATGAATCGAGATCCCATAGTGTCTCCACCCAATTTATACTATAGGAATCTAGAGCCCAAAATGTTGCCATGTGATATCCAACAACATTCCATAATAGACGATTGTTCCATGTGCTAGGCTCCATGAGAATCCATATAACACACATGGTTTCCACTTATTAAACACCACAAGAATTTCTTAATTACATGTCGTCTCCACACGATAAAACAAGAAAATAGATCACATTGTACGCTACCTTCTCAACACATTAGTATTCTCTTTACACCACACTTATCAACATGCCTCCAATCCATAAGCATTCACTAATATTTTATGCCTTTTGTCTAGAAATTTCCCTTGTAACTCCCATCTACACATATCAATATACCAATATTCATACTAACACTATGTCCCACTTTCCTGTATGCCTTCTTGCATACCTTGCACACTCATATTCTCCCCCCTACATGTT
Organism: Pinus tabuliformis; assembly: GCA_031772625.1. Classification (NCBI taxonomy): domain Eukaryota; kingdom Viridiplantae; phylum Streptophyta; class Pinopsida; order Pinales; family Pinaceae; genus Pinus; species Pinus tabuliformis. The sequence continues at coordinate 372,290,606 of CM062811.1, read as the reverse complement.
GAATTCCATAACTCATTCCCTGAGACATGAACTGTTGTTAGAAATAATGAGAGGGGGGAGGGGGGTGAATTAGTATTTCATGCCCAATTTAAATTTGTTTAGTTTATGCATTCATTTCTAAAGTTATCTTAAATTGTTATCTCACTAGAAAAACATTTTCTTATGAATCATAGCTTATCTAGTAAACAATGGGCAACATTAAGTATAAAAGCATGTAAACCATAAGAATCAAAACACATAAACACACCAACACATATTGACAACAGATTTTAGTTGGAAGGCCAATGTGGGAGAAAACCACCAATGTTATTCTCTCCTTCTTCTTTATTATTATGAATAAATTCTTTTACATCTTTTACTTGAGGGAACTATTACTAGTATGTAGGCTCCTACCTGCAAGAGACTACAACCTCCACAAATTCTCCAGCTTCGACTTGAGGGATGCTACTACTCCCTGTAAAAATTTACCAACTCCTATTGGAAGGAAGCTCCTACTCCCTCACTGAAGGATACGACCCTAAACACCTCTATGGACCATGTTTCAAAATTTTCCTACTCGATCCACCTATCTCAATCAACCATAAGAACTTGTAGGCCATTACCAAAAAAAAAATACCAATAAACTGATCACCTCTCTAAATTCAATCACTAAATTACCTAGCCAAATCTTAGCAATAATCTTAGTCAATACCAAGCCACAACTAGATCAAATTCTTTACACATTAACCATATAAAATGTCAAGCCAAATGTCCTTTGAACTATTAATCAAATATCATGTTGATCAATCCTAATTGTCCAAAACTCAATAAGACATCATCAATCATTCATCACATTCACTATACCAAGGAAACCTATCATAAGCGCAAAAAATGTAACAATCCTACAATATATCCTAAAACCGTATTTCATTAGGTACACAACCAAATAGGTCAGTACCAAGATAATTCACTCCTCAACAACACTATCATATACCAAGCAAAAACAAGTACATCATCATTAGTATGCCAAGCCTTCTCTGCATCAAATGCTATCTTTGAATGTATAACAAGATCCAACTATGAACTTAATGGATATTGATCCAATGCTAGGTTAAACACATCTATGCAAATTTAGCAATATCTCTTCAAATAAAAATAAACAATAGGCATTCATGAAGACAAGAAACATAAAAAAGACAAGCAACAATGTAAGTCTCTTTTCATTGAACATGGATCTCTACATTATAACATGTCGATGTAGTTTCCCTATCATGAATCCTTTGTCACAAATATTCTATTAGCTATACATATTATCATCAATACTAGTGAAGAAAATCAAACAAATCTATCATGGGAATCATACTATTAGAAGAAGAATGATACTATAGTCATAGGAATAACACTTGTTAGTGTAAATAATTCACTTAAGTCACTGGTGACTAGTGACCTTAACAATAGAATGTGGTCATGTTTATGCTTTAGATATACAAGAAAAATGATAAAACCTTGCAAAAAAAATATGATGCAAGCCCAAAACATATAGCAATAGTAAAGAAAAGTGCAATAACCCAATAGAATACTTTAAATGAATATTAATTTTATTGAAACACGTGGTGAAGAATATTTACAACACGGGTCTATAAATCGCCCTCCGTGGGATAGGTCATTTTGATGTCCTTGTCCTCTAGTGATCCTTCCCGTGTCCCTCAAATGTGTATAAAACCCAAAAGCAAAGTGGAACTCTAGTGGGAGCTCAAATTGTTTGAGATGATAATGGTAAAAATGATAATGATCATGGTGAATAATGAATGGAAAACTTTCTTATTTATAACAAACTATTGAGCTAAATTAGGAATTGGAAAATAATAAAATATTTTTCACCAAATCAAAATCTAGTCGTTATGAATATTTTATTATATTTTTTGGAGAAGGAAAGGATATTCAAAATGGTTAAATATATTTATTCAGAAAATGGTTGAAGTAATTAACAAATAAAATGATTTATTAATTACTTTGTGAGAATTAAGAAATGTGTGAATTTGAAATAACTATTAAATAATGGTTTAAGAATTATTGCAAAAATAAGAATAAGGAATAATAAATAAAGAGTGATTTATTTAATTATTCCAAGGTTACTTACTCAAATGTGACAAGGAATAATTATGAAATAATTATTTAATAATTATTCCTAGAGAATATATATATATTATTATTTTTTTTTCTGCGGGGAAAATTCTTAATTTTCTATTAGTTGAGAAAATTACATGTTGTAGATGCCTAGATGACATATGCTATAAGTTGGGTCATAGCCATCAAAAATATGTTTGTACAAAATTACCCAAATAGGGTATACTATGACTGTTCATGTAAATGATATATACATAATATATAAAACTAGAAACTGATAAAATGTGTTGATATATACTGCAATATTAGGGCCTATTAGCCTACTGGTAGAACTGATCTATGTAAGGCTGATGATAGTATTCAAAATGTTTGGCTCCCTGCTACTCTTTTATTAGTCAAATCCCCTTGGGCTGGGCCGTGGCTGCCTTGGATAGCTAGTTGACAGCCTGATTTCACTCCTTGTAAATATGTTGACAAGAAATATATTCAAATTGTCATTTTAAAAGCATAACTTCATCCAAAATGTTTCTAAGTGAGTGCATATGACATGTATATGTGTTATTGAACCAGCTAATGGTGGTTTTTGATCACCAAATATCTGTAAATTCCTACAATCATGTGCGAGTGAAAAGTGGAGGAAGTGTCTAAGGGTGATAAGTTTGGCAAAGTTATTTGTGCCAGTCCCCAAACCCATCTGTATTTGGAAAACATGATTTTTAGATTGGTGCAATAGAATACCCCCCCACACCCTTCTTCTTGTGCAACATCATCAAAATATGCTCATGAATGATTATGGTTAATGCTTTCAGGAGTCACAACCTGTGTAGATGGAATGGAGTCATCATCTGGAATTTCGTGATATGCATTGATGATCCGGGTAATGGATAATGGCTAGCGGACAACTCTATCTCTGAAAAGTATATCGTTCCTATTCAGCCAAATGGTGCAGTAGACGACCAGGGGAAGACAATGATGTTTCTGGTTTGTGGTCCCCTCCCTCCAGTGATTCCAAGCCTCCACAGTAGTATTGCCAAGCCATATGATAGTTATGTATAAAGAAGTAAGAACCTGTGACTAGATATCAATCACTGTCGGGTAATGGAGAAAGGGATGGTCATTTGTTTCCTCATCCTGTAGACATAAAACGCATCAGGAGGAGCCATGAAAGGATATTTTCATCAAGTTTCTCCTGATAGGTGTCTTGTTCATTAAGATATTCCACATTAACTATCTTGTGCGAGGAGGAGCATTAAGCTTCCATAATGTCTGCCACCAATCTATCAGCACAGGTGGCATGTGAGTGGCATAAATGATGGGATATCCTTCTTTGGGTGTGTATACACCATGCCCGACTTGTGCCCAAATGATTTCACCATCACCCTCCTTGATGCGAAGGTGGGATTCCATCAGTTCGGTTATGTAATATGCCCATGCCTGGTGCCATTGTACAAGGATGCCCAATATCTCAGTTGATTTCCATGATTGAAAAAATATGGTAGTGTTCTCCATATCATCAATATTAGCAAGCCTATGTATTTCTCTGTGCTTAAGGAAAATAATAAGATCGAGAGGAAGTTGGTAAATGTTACCAAAACCTGTCCATGGATCCATGCCTATACGCACTGATTGACCATCTCTAATGTGCCATACAAGACCATTCCTAATGGTGGGCATAGAATGTAGGACAACTTTCTAGATCAAAGTTATACCTATTCTTTTCCATCTAGGTATTTGAATTGAGTCCATAGTCTGTAAGGGCCATATATATTTATAGTGCACCACTTTAGTCCATAGACTGTGTGACGTAAGAGTAAGCCATCCCATCTTGGCAGCAAGTGCATGTGTGAATGATGGAAGGTCTTTTAAACCCCAACCACCCCACTTCTTTGGGAGTGCAATGTGGCTCCATCCCATCCAAGAAAAGGGTTTACCTTGCTTATGTCCATTCCAAAGGAATCTGCAGCAAATTTTTTGTATTCATGAAAGAATTCCTTTGGGGATCCAAGCCAAAGACATCCAATACATTGGAGTTGCCCCTAGGGCTGATTTGATGAGGACTAATCACCCTGATCTGGATAAGAACTTGTGGTTCCAGTTGTGTAATCACCTTTTAACCTTGGCCACAAGCCATATCCATTTCGCAATTTTGTAACAGTCAGGTTTGATTCAAAACCTAAGATATTTGAGCCCATCTTCTAGTTGTAGTCTTTGGAATGAAAATTTTTATATAGCAATCTACATTTCTTGTGGAGAGAAAGCTGAGAAGGTAATAGTAGACTTCATCTGGTTTGATTCCATACCTGCAGCAGCTGAAAAGAGCATCAAAATATCATGTAAAATAGAGGAATCCTAAATACTACCATTGAGAAGAATGAGCACATCGTCAACAAACAGGATATGAGTAATAGTACATTGATCAAATGTTGATTTATTTAAATATTTTTATTGAGTTTTTCAATTTCAATCTGAAATAATTTAATAAAAAAGGTTTACTAAATTATTTTCTATGGTGAAAGTGAATTTACTATGCTAAAATTAATATTACATGGTGTATTTCGATCGAACTAGGAAAAAATAGCTAGGTGATCATTTTTTGGGTGACAACAAATTGAACCCCAACATAATAGTGCCAGGAGAAAATCGTATGACCGAAATATGTTGTAGGTTACACGTTCATGAGACACCAAAGGGGAGTCAGAGAGAGAGAGAGAGAGAGAGATTGAGAGATAGTTGAAGCAAGCAAGGAAAGAATGGAAATGGAGGGGGTGAGACTTACTAAACTGATATAAGTCTCCTTTTATTTTGGATTACATGATCTCAAATGAGATGGGGGAGGCATACCCATACCTGCCAAGATAACTGAGTACAAATAATAATGGTTAACCTAGGAATGTGGGTCTGAGAAACAAAGTACATGATACATGATATGCTGGCATCAATGAGCCAACAAATGATACATTGATATAATGATTCCAATATACATAATGTTCTTGGAAACAAAGGTGAGGACTGAATACAATAGCATGTACTGATCTAAGTACATGAGACATAATGCCACTCAGGATGACATGGTGAGTGGGGATCACAATTAAAGAAGCCCTACTAAGCAGGAAATGGCTCTAAATATTTTAATGGATCATTTGAAGGATACATACATGTTGTGGGTATTGCAAGTAGCTAGAACAAAGCTAGTCAAATATATTGAACAACATCATAGATTGGATCATAGGTTGTAGACATCAAGGCATGTGGGGGGTTACCTGAAGGGCCACCCCCTCATGAGGTCTAGAGCATCTCACACAAAATTGGGAAATACTGATACAATATGTTGTATCACCAAACCATCAAGTGTATAATTCTCGATCGTGTGATAATGAGGTGGAGTTGAGCACGCGAGAAACAACCAAGTCAAAGGGAAATAATGATTCCCTTCGCTTAATCTGAGGCACCGAACAATGATGAAAGCTGGAACGAAGGTAGACTTCCATCTAAGTCACCCTCCTGGAATAAATGTGTTGAAGTCAATAGAATATGGCCTGCTAGAGTTGAGGGAATGAGGATTCCTCAATGAAGGCACAGGGATCATAACAATGTGACCAACAAACTGACGAGAGATATGATGGTGGGAGGAGACAATATGAGTGAAGGACTGACGGATTCCATTGTTAGAGAATAGTATGCAAGGTTGAACTGGTAGTGACTAACATAATTGTAGAAGGGATGGTTGATTATTCAAATTGAGGGTTTTCAAACATAGATTAGGATTGCTGGAGGAAAAATATGAGGAAAATGGGGTGAATGCGGCACAAATATGAGTGATACACTATAACAGGGCTCAATGGGAGTCAGAATAGACTCCACGGATGCAAGGGTTCTGAGAAGTGATTGATTGACTCAGTTTTGGTTGTTGCAAAGGAGATTGGTTGATGCAGATATATTTGATGTTCGATTGATGTTATTAATGGATCCAGTCTAAAAATTTATGAAACGTGGTCTCTGGAAGAAAAGAGAAGGTTATAGCCTTCTGTAGGCCAGCACCTACGTACTAGTAAACACATCAGTTAGTACAAGAGCTAGGCGTTTGTATCTCCCTTCCAAGAGAAGATGGAGAATGAGAGAAGGTTGTAGCCTTTTGCAGGTAGAAGCCTGTGTACTGGTATAAGACTACACCAATACAAAAATTATACAAAGAAGTTTCTTATTAAAAGAAGTTGAAGATGATTGCAGCATGTGGTTTTCACGCACATTGGGTTTCCACCTTATATCTTGTGTTCATGTGTGTGATTGCCTATTCTATTTTTATTGGACCTGGTTACTGTTTATATGGTTCTGATGCACAGATTAAAGATCAACATATGATGAATTAACTAAGTTATAAGTTTAAAGGGTATACGCTAGTTTCCTTAAATACAGTTGTGTATACACGCAGGTTTCGTTAACTGAAGTAGCGTATATGAATCTGATTATGGAAATGAAATATTATTGACTTGCTAATAATGATTCATCCCCCCTCTCAGTATTATTTCCAACATTTGGTATCAGAGCAGGTCCTTAAGAAGAAGCTTGATCTCTTGAAGGAAGATCTATCATCATGAGTAACTATGAAAGAGATGGATCCATTAGACCACCAATATTTGATGGGAGAAACTTTGTTTATTGGAAGGTAAGAACCATAGCCTATCTTCAATATCTTGGAATAGATGTCTAGGAAATCATGGAAGGAGGATATACATTTCCATCAACAATTCCTATAGATACGACAGGTAAAAAGCAATATGAAACCTATGCCAAGGCTATCAATACATTGTTGGGTGTCTATCACAATCAGAATTTGTCAAAGTTATGCAGCTCAAAACTACCAAAAAAAATGGGACAAGGTCGTTCTAAGCTATGAAGGAGACAATCAGGTAAAACGTGCAAAACTGGAATCTCTCAGAATTCAATATGAAACTCTCAAAATGTATAGTGATGGAAGTATAACTAGTTACTTCTTACGTATAGATGAGAATGTTATTTGCATGAATAATTTGGGTGAAGAGATAAAAGAAGTTACTTTAGTTGAAAAGGTTTTAAGATCCTTGTCTACTAAGTCGGAATCAAAAGTTTCTGCCATAGAATAAAAGCAGGATCTTCAGAATATTACTATGACACAGCTGCATGGAATCTTAACTGCTTTCGAAATGAGAAAAGGAGGTCCATCAGATATGAGAGAAGCCACATTCAAAGCTTTAGGAAGAGAAGAACTCAATGAATCAGGACATATTTCAGAAGGAGAGGAAGAAGAAAACTTTGTCAAGAACCTTCAATGGGGCTCTGGAAGATTTAGAGGTAAGCTACCTTTCAATTGTTTTTCTTGTGGAAGATTCGGTCATTATGCTTCCAAATGTCCTCATAAAGATAAGCTTGATAAAGGTAAGGACTCAGCAAAATGGAATAGAAAACAAAAGAAGAGCTACTATATGCATGAAGATAGCAATGGTTTATCAAATAGTGATGAAGATGAAAATAATAATGACTATAGACTTTTGATGGCTTTTGAAGATGATGATTTCTTGGATGCTTTAGATGAAAATGACCTTTATGAAGAAATCTCTAAACTCAAAATTTGTTTAGAAGAAAAGAATATGATTATAGATACTCTGACATTCCAACTTGTTGAAAGAGAAAAATACAATGAAAAACTAGAATGTGAAATTGTGGGTATAAGAAAGGATATTGAGAAAACAAAAGCTCTCAATCTTCGATTTGCTAAAGGATTAGAAACCCTAAATGAAATTATCAAAGTGCAGTGTTCTCCTCTGATAAAGACAGGTCTTGGATATAAGCTCTCAATCTTAGATTTGCTAAAGGATTAGAAACCCTAAATAAAATTATCAAAGTGGAGTGTTCTCCTCTGATGAAGAACCATCCCAAGCTCAGAAGTCGTCAACATCCACTAAAATCTATCTTGATGCAGCAAAGAGCAGTGAAAAGTTTGACAATCAAGAGCAAAGGCATAAAGGATATCACCAGGTAAATCGGGCTCAATTTACTTCAAGGATAAACAAAAGCTACAACCAACCTCAGGTAAATCATACTCAGTCTGTTTCAAGAATGAATAGCAACTAGAATCACTAGGTCAGTAGATTTGATAATCACAGGAACTTATTCAATGGCCAATGTTTTTCATGTCATAACTTTGGACACAAAGCTGCTCAATGTGTTTCTTACAAGACCATCATGATTAGAGAAGCACGAAATCAAAGGAATGTGATGAGAATCATGAAACGGACCTAAAATAACTTTTCTCTTCTTGAAAATGAAATAGAATTCTCTATCTGCAACAACTTTGGTCACGAAGAATCTGAATGTAGGAGTAAATTTCGGCAAACATCTCAGAAGGAGCAAACTTCATTAAATCCCAAAATATGGAGAAAGAAAGAACCGTAGACAGAAAGATGTGGTATAGCCCTGTATGCAGAAGGACAAGAAAATCAATCGTACATTGACAGTGGATGCTCAAAACACATGACAGGTGATAAAGAAAAACTTCAGTCATATAATGCCTTAGAAAAAGAAAAGAAGGTCTCATTTGGAAATGACACTCTTGCTGTCATAAAAGGTAAGGGTTCTGTTCTTTTAAAACAAAAATTTAAAGCTGGGAATGTTATGTATGTTGATGGTCTAAAGCATAACCTGTTGAGTATCAGTCAAATGTGTGGTCAAGGAAATGAAGAGGTATTTCGATCAAATGGATGTGTTGTTCATGAGCTTGATATAGGAGAAACCATGATCAAAGGCATAAGAACTCCAAACAAATTATACATACTCAAGGGAGGACAACAACAGTACTATCTAAGCAAAAATGATGAACACTAGCTATGGCACAGAAGATTTGGGCATCTAAGCTTCTCTCGAATAAGAAAAGAAATCAAATTCCAGGCCGTTCTTGATCTTCCTGATATCAACATTCCAAAAAATACAATATGTAAATAATGTCAATTTGGTAAGCAAACCAGGTCACAATTCCCTGAAAAGGAAGGATCAGCTAGTAAGCCTCCTGAACTTGTTCATACTGATTTATGTAGTCCATCAAGGAAAAAGTCACCTCGTGGAGAAGAATACTTTATATTGTTCATTGATGATTTTTCCAAAATGTGTTGAATAGGAATTTTAAAGAATAAAGATGAAGCATTTGAAAAATTCAAAGCCTTCAAAGCATTGGTTGAGAATGAATCAGATCGAAAAATCAAATGCGTTAGATCTGATCAAGGAGGGGAATTTACCTCGAATGAATTTTTGACTTTTGTGAAGAACATGGAATAAAAAGACAATTCTTCACTGCAAGGACTCCACAGCAAAATCGAGTGGTAGAAAGGATGAACAGAACTGTTCAACAAATGGCTCGTGCTATGCTAGATGAGTCTGGAACTCCTGCAACCTTTTGGGATGAAGTTGCATTCACTACCATCACTATTCTCAACAAAGCAGATGTTCGGGTAAACAACAGTCAAACTCCACATGAACTTTGGTATGGTAAGACTCCTATTGTAAAATGCTTCAAAGTTTTTGGAACCAAATGTTACATCAAAAGGACTGATGAAAAACTTGGCAAGTTTGAACCCAGAGTAGATGAAGGCATTCTCCTTGGTTACTCTTCCCGAAGTAAAGGATATAACCATTATAATAAAAGACTTGGAAAAATTATTGAAATTATTGATGTTGTAGTTGATGAAGCATGCAAAAATCCAAAGCTTATGGAGAAGATGAGGATTATCATTCCACATCAAATCAGACTAATTCTGAAGAAGAAACCAATCAAGCACTAGAAGAATAGATAATGGCAGAAGAAAAAACTCCATCCAAGTATGTTCAGAAAAATCATCCAGAGACTCAAATTTTGGGATAGAAAGAGGTAGCTGTGCAGACAAGAAGAACTATTACAGAGGCTTCAAGCTATCTAGCATTGATTTCCTCCATCAAACCTCAAAATGTAAATGAAGCATGCAAAGATGAATGTTGGGTCAAGGCCATGAATGAAAAACTTGAGCAAATTGAAACGAATAATACTTTGGAATTAGTTCATAGACCTCATGATAAGAATATCCTAGGAACCAAATGGATATTCAAAAACAAGCTGAATGAAAATGGTGAAGTTATCAGAAACAAGGCCAGACTTGTTTGTAAAGGATATGCTCAACAAGAAGGTAGATTTTGAAGAAACTTTTGGACCTGTTGCTAGACTTGAAGCCATAAGAATGTTCGTTGCTCTTTCTAGCTTTCAGAAATTCAAAGTATACCAAATGGATGTAAAATCTGTCTTTCTTAATGGAGACTTAGAAGAAGAAGTATATATTGAGAAAGCAGACATATTCATCCTTGGAGATGACCCAAAACTTGTATGCAGACTCAGAAAGGCTTTCAATGGTCTAAAATGAGCTCCAAGGGCTAGGTATTACTGTCTTAACAAATACCTCCATCAACAAGGTTTTTCAAAAGGATCAGCTGATAGTAATCTATATACAAATATTGACAATGATAAATTGATAATACTTGTTGTGTAAGTTGATGATATCGTTTTTGGTAGCAATGAAGAATTCATGAGTCAAAACTTTTCTTTGGTAATGTAGCAAGAATTTGAAATGTCCCTCCTCAGTGAGATCATATATTTTCTTGGTCTACAAGTTCAACAAAATAAAGATGGTATTTTTCTATCACAAACCAAGTATCTCAAGCAGATCTTGAAAAAATACGGCATGGAAGATTGTAAACTAGTATGTACCCCTATGGTAACAGGATGCAGTCTCAGCTCAAATGATGAATCAATAGCAGTACATCAACCAACCTACAGATCCATGATTGGCAGTCTTCTTTATCTAACAAGTACCTGACCAGACATCATGCATGCAGTGGGAATAGTTGGAAGTTTCCAAGCCAATCCAAAGGAATCACACCTTTAGGTAGTCAAAAGGATTTTCAAATACCTTCAAGGAACACAGAATTTTGGTTTATGGTATCCTGGAGATACAGATCTTACACTTCATTCATATACAGATGCAGATTGGGTAGGAAGCATTGATGATAGAAAAAGCACTAGTGGTGGTGAATTCTATATGGATTCTAGATTAGTGTCTTGGTTCAGCAAGAAACAAAGTTCAATTGCATTATCTACAACTGAAGCAGAATATGTTGCTACTGCATCTTGCTGCACACAACTCCTCTAGATGATGCAAACTTTGCAAGACATTCAGATCACATGCACTCCACCCATCTCCATTCTATGTGATAATACAAGTTCCATCAGTATTTCAAAGAATTCAGTCATGCATTCCAAGACCAAGCACATACCCATCAAATATCATTTTCTACATGAACAAGTGCTTGAACAAAAGGTCAAATTGGAGTATGTTCCCTCCAAAGAATAGGTTGCTGATACATTCACCAAACCACTGAACAGAGAGACATTTCAATATCTCAGATAGAAGCTGGGAGTAGTTGATGCATCATCCTACTGTTAAAACTTATTTGTTTTAGAGAAAAGTGGTTATACGCGAGTTTCATTAAGCATATCCACATACATACGCCAGTTGTTGTGGATACAGTCATTTATAAGAAAAATAGTGGATGAAAGGAGTTTGATATGGTTCTGACAATGATCATCTAGCACAAGTTTAGGGGGAGCATATACTTCTAGTAATTCATTGTTGGCATTATCTTAGAAGATCTTGGTACAAATTCATAGTTTTTTTTTATTCAAGTGGAACAGGTTCAGAGGGAGATCATGGTTGCTAGTCTGGATGGTGATTGACAGATGATGCTGATGAGAGTTGTTGATAACTATCATAGTATTGTTTTAGATATTTGGTCTCTGTGTCATGTATATCTTCTAATGTCAAGGTCATGAAACGACCTATTTTGTTTCCCCAGTATGCATGGGATGGATGATGTAATGTTCTTATTTTGACATGTATAAACATTTGATATATACCCACTTGGTTGGGAGGATGAGTCAAACTTGGTATATCCCCACTTGGTTGGGAGATGGATGTATGTATGAGTCATTGGTGATAGTAAGGTCATTTATGATGTATGTATAGAGTCATCTTTTTGCAGACCTTGCTTATATTTAGGGGGAGCATGCACTCGAGCATGGAACTCAATCAACACACTTCAACATATCAGAGAATTTAGCATGTACTCAGGGGGAGCATAACCCTTTGCCCTTGATGACTAAGGGGGAGAGTGAATGTGGGTTGCCATCAAGTCCAAATGGGGAGATTGTTGGCATTATGACACAGATTTGACACTATGACACAGGTGTTGTCCATGATGGCAACTCACTCAAATGATAGATCATAGTTCAAGCTCATAGAATGAAGAAAGAAAGGTATACGTAGGTTACCCATTGACCAAGCCGCGTGTACATGTGGGTTGGCAGACCAAAAGGTGCGTATAGCATACACATGCACTTTCACAGAAGGAAAGGCGCGTACATGATGGAAAACTTAATTTTGGTCGGTGGTATTTGGTCCATGGTATTGGTCCAAGGTATCTTGTCTGAAGTGTTGACCCCAGGTATTTGGTCCAAGGTATTGGTTCTAAGTGGTTTTGGTCCATACTATTGACTAAGGCCTAAGACTATAAAAGGAGGAAAAGATCATTAGGCAACGACACTCAAGTATTGAATATCTAATGAAGAGAAAGATCCAAAATACAAGTTATTGGGTTATAGTGCATAGCTGGATCTGAATCAAGGATGAACCTTAGTGCTTGATGAAGGATAAGATCTAATGATGGGTCAAGATCTTAAGGCTTGAAGAGAAGTATCTTTGTGTGGTTTTGATATTTTATCTGAATAATTGACGCATGTTGTAATCTGTAAATATGATGATTTGGGTATAATTGACTTCTGGAGTTGTTGTAAAGTTTAAATCATCATTTACAGATTTGTACGCAGGTTCACTTTAGCAAAGGTGTGTATACACGCTCGTTCTGCATATCAAAATAGCGTATACATCTTAAATTTGATTTGCAGATCTGTACGCAGGTTCAGCTTGCGAAAACATCATATGTGTTATCACTTAGGTTGTTCCCAAAAGTTGTAAGAAAGGGAATACGGCCGAGGTAACAACAAACCAATCTTTTAGACATAGATTCTAGCCAATCTGTATCCAGAGAGGGCTCTCTCTTTGTGATTTAGCTTTGTTTGAGGAATATTAGACTAGTTATGAAGTGTAAGGGTTTTGTTTAGGGTTTCGATTGGAGGGACGGGGACTCAATAGAACAGTGAGATGAAACTGAAGCATTTCAGTCCATTGGGCATGATGGAGTCAAAGAAAGATGGCTTCCTGGGTTAAATTTATTATCAGAGGATTTATCGCAGAGCAAGGTACTCAAATATGGAACAATTTATAGGCTAAAATTTAATGGAATGGAGTCAATGCATGAAAGGCAATTAAGAATCCTTCATCATGTTGATAAAGGAAAAGTGGATGATTATTGCCAAGGAGAAATTAAGAATTCCTTAGCTAATATTCAAGATGAAAGAACCAGGGGAAACGGGAGCAATTAAGAATTCACTGTTTATGCTAATTCTTGAAGAAAACATTAATAATAACAGAGATTGAAGACAGAGTGCAAACAAGAAAATTCTGAGTTATTCTTTTTCTCTATTACTTAGATCATGAGACATAGATGATATAGTAAACATAGAAACTGTAAAACACAGGTTGGAAGAGACTTATTGATCCATGAAATGATTCAAGAATTTAGAAACATGGTCCTTAACATCAATCCTTCATCCAGTAAGCAATATAATATGGTTCCAACAACCTTTTTATTCCAAGATTTTTTAGTATTACAGTCACAGCTAGGAATATACACCACCAGCCAACACCAAATACCTTCTCTGGGGGGGTATTTATACAAAAATGCTAAGACATTGTGCAAAATATCTAATAGAAACAAATATTTGTTGACAATTAATGTTTCATTTACATTGAGACAGGAAGTCTCGAAAATAGGGAGCCAATGAATGATGCAATAAATTCATGTTGCGCTGGTTGATCCGATTTAAAGAGAAGTACTGGAGGTAGATGTTGTAAGTTGGTCTTCCAGCTATTTCCACTGATCCTATGCACTGATTTTCTGCTATAGTTGGGCCTTCTTTAATGCTGATCTGATACATTTTAACTTGCAAGACCATGGTTTCTTTCTGTTCTACGCATTTACAACGGATGATGCGCAATTTTGGTTTGACCCATGATAAGTCTATAGGATTTCTGACATGCTTTACCACCACTCTGGTCTTGGTATTTGATGTCTCTGTAGCTTCCTTAAAGTCTCATCGGTCTATGTGTCCTTGAAGAAATTAGGTGGGGTGGTGAACAGATGCTTCACCTCATGCTCTATGTAAAAAATATTTTCCAGGCTGTCATACAGGGATTGGCCAGATGGAAGTGCCTTTTTTGTTGAAGTACTTGAAGATGCACTAGCTTGATTGATAGAAAATGTATTTAATTTGTGTATATAGTTCTTGTGCTTCATCAAACAATCATTATCTCCCACAGGACTTGGAAAACCCTTTTGGTTCAAGACTGTAAATTTTTCTGTAAAAGAGTCTATTTCTACCTACATGTCCTGGCATCTTATGTCCAAGTTTTGCATTAGAGTTCTCATGGTTAGAACTATCTTGACATCCAAAATGGTACTTGTTCTGTCTCGAATATCCAGTGCTACCAGTTCTTCACTAGTTTTGTTATTCAAAAAATTGATTAGCCTGTTAGCTTGCTCAGACATTTTCCCCAATACAGCGCTTGTTTTCTGAACTTCTACTTGGGCTACTTTTATCAAATCAATTTGTTCATAAATGGTCTGAATAGACCTCCATATACCACTAACTGATTGAATGATGTTGTTCTACAGGATTCCTCTGATTTCTGCTAGAGGCTTATGCAGAGAGAGATCTTTTTCTAAAGATCTTACTTATTTTCCAATGCTTTGACTTCTCTTGTCTTTTCTACCACAGTCATTTTAGATTTATCATAGCTCTGCTCCATCTTAGCTAGTTTTTCTTTGGCTTGCTTTAATTCAAATACTTAGAGTTTTAAATCCTCCATGGCTTGGATTAACTGCTCTGTGGTCATGGCTGTATTGTTGCTTGGTACTGTTGTTGTTGATGTTGCTGCTGATGTTGCTCCTGTGATGATTTTTGCAGTTTCTGCTAGGACAGTGGAGGGTGTTGCAGTTGTAACTGTGGGAGGGGCAGTTGTGGCCATTGGAGTCACTTGAGGTGGCTGGGAGGTTGACACTCCCTGCTTTTCTTGTAATGCTTTCTCCAATTCCTGCTCTGTCCCACTTAATCTTTCATTTAAACTCATGAGCAAGTCCATCATGTCCTCCTTGGATTTCTGTTGCACAACATCTGCTGTCTATCGATGCATAGAAGGAGGCATTTTGAGCTGTTTTTTGAGCGCAGTAATGTCCTCTTCCTTCTTCCTTATTAATGCTTTTATGCCTTTGGCATCTTTGGGATCATGTCCAAGCTTAATGATAATATCTTCCAAGGACTTAATCCTATTTTCCTTTGCCAAAGAGGAAGCTTTCTCTAATTCTAGCTGAGCAGAGATGTTCTCCAATGAATTTTGCAATTTATGAGCCAACATTGCCTTGTCAGCTAGTGTAGAATACCATTTCTCCTGTCTGTTTGTGCAGCTCAATCTGATCCATTCGGTGAATGTCCTTGGCCAAGACCTCCAGATTTGTCCTTATATAATCAGTGGCTGACTGTGGTTGCTGCACCTTGGGCTTGAAGTAGCTCATGATCAATTTTCCCTCTTTTATATCATATGCAAACATCAATCTTTGATGTTTTGTGGGGGCCATCTTGAGATATTGGTCATAAATTTGTAGCCTCAATGGATCATTTCTAGCCTTAATCTTTGTGAATGTTCTTTTGACATCAGAGGTCTGCTTGCTTGGTGGCCTTGTGGATGAAACTTCCACACTATGTTGCCTTTCCAGCTCTTGCCTATGTGAGCTGGTTGATGTGTCTATTAGTGGGGATGTCTATGGGCTGGTTGCCCTCTCACCTCTCAGGCTTCCTAATGCTTCTTCAATGATTTCCTCTTCAGATAGAGGGTTGAGTCTTTACCTCTTAGTGCCTGGCTGTTCTACAGGTCCATTGATGGGTGTGGCCTCTTCTCTATCCCTTTTCTTATCTTTTTCCTCATTTAGAGGAGTTTGCAATACTAGTATCTCTGGTGCTTTGGTCTGTATTGGAGCAATTTCCTCCTGCTACTCTGTCATTTCTTACTGCTCTGTGCCTACCACTTCCTTGCCCTTTGAAGAACCTAAAACTGGTGTGCTGGCCCCTTGTATAGGTTGCTGTGAAGTCCCAACAGAAGATGTACCCACTCCTGTTTGCTGAGGCAGCTTGAATTATACCTTTCCAAAAGAGTCCAGGTCAAGGGTCTTTTCTAAATATTTCATAGCTTGTTCCATTTTTTATTGCCGAGTAAGTTCTTCTACTAAGGTACCCTCTATCCATTCATCCTAATTGGCATATTGTTCTACCTCATGGATCCTATGATGATTGTAAGCAGACAACCAGTTTTTTACTTTTTTTTCACTTATAAGGCCATTTGGGTCATATGCTACCCACCAGAAGCTTTTCTTCAATTTAAGCTCTTCCCCTAATATTTTATCAGCATCTTCCCATGCTTCTCTTTTGTTAATAATAAAGGGGCCTAATTAGTTTCTTATCCTTAGCTGAGCCTTCTTTTTGACATTACAAAAATGAGTCAAATGTACATTAATAAGTTGTCTAAAATATTCCAAAGCAAACAGTCTCATAGGCACATATTTGGGTAGCCTATAAGGGCACAACTCACAACCATATATCTTGATTTTAGTGTGGTCCTGGTAGAAGTACCAGTCACCTATCCTGTAGTTCTTGGAGAGCTATAGAATCTTCCTTATGTCACCAGAGAGCCTAGGAGGAGGAGCTCCTATTAATAAAGTGGAGGTTGGATGTATGAACAGGTCAATGAATTCATAGTAGGTATAAGGTGATTCAGTAATTTTGTGGAAGACAGAGGTCCAAAAGATTACAGACCTCCTCTCTCCTTTGGCATCCAATTTTCTGATGGCAAATATAAAAATGTCTGGGTGGTAATACAACAACAGAGGATATATGAAACTTGTGTATTTAAACACTTCTTCTCTTTCCAAATTCATAAATTGACCATGGATTTTGTTAACAATGAAAGAGGCATAGTCATAGTTAATGGCAGGGGGCTACCCAAGAGTGAAGGTGGACAACAGAACCAGGACCATTTCATCCACAAATTCACTGGACCTGAAACCCAAGATTATTGATATCATGTCAAGAAGAATTCTTCCAGTCTCATTGAAGGAGACATATGAATAAGGAGGTGGGCCTTGGGGCTGGCATTCTAGCTTCATGAATAACTTGGCAATCTAGGCTATTTCTGCACTGGACAATTGAGAGCCTTGCTCCAGCAAATATCCCATGGAGAGAGGAGCAAGAGGCTAAACTAGATGGAATTGTAGCATTTCATTAATAGACTCAGCAGTTATGTAGAAAAGAATAGTTTTTGATGGATAGATGACTACCTTACTGACAGGGTCATAATTGGCACAGTAGTGGCGAACAATATCTGGGAATACATTGACTGAGGGGAGGTAGTACCTGGGGATATTGGATTCCCATATTCCATAGATGTCAGAATTGTCTAGATGACTATTTCTGACTAGGCAGAAAGCTTGCAGATGATTTTGGCAACCAATTGGGTCTCTTATTTGGAAATCCCTATTGGCCAAGGGTAGATGATGCTGGTCTGTATGAGGTGCATTAAGAGGAACAACATTGAGGGCGACCGGGGCTGCCATAATTCAATTGTCTATGTTTTTTAATTCGGAGGTTGAATTTTTGTAGAAAAAAAAGGCAATAGAGCAGCTATGGATGCCTTGGTATACAAATTGCAGGCTGTTTTAGCTTGAATTTGGCTCTTTACAATCACAATTTGTAGAGGAAAACCAAAAACACAGGTTCGGGAGGTGGAAAAGGGTAAATACCTATGTTTTGGAAGCGCACGAGTGCAAATGGCAGGTCGACCGATGAGTTGAGGCGTAGAGTGCTGGAGTTTGCTGGTCAGGGTGGCGTACTGGAGCTCTGGTAGTTGCTAGATGTTAATTTGCATGCACCAGTATTGTGAAACAACGAATAGAAATGAGAAAAAATGACATTTTATGGGTTTTTAACAAAAAATTGGCTTCGCGGGCTTTTTGGTGCTTTTGGTCGGATGACGTTAGTATGACAGGACAGTTTTGTCGCAACGCGGGGTACGAAAGGGTGACATGGCGATGACATAAGCGGGGGGGTTAATGGGGGCGGTAAATCGTTTGGGCTAGCACCGCTTATGGACTGAAGCGATTTTGGTGGGAAGGGCTACGAGCATGCCGGGAGGGCACCGTGTGTCATCTGTACGGCGAGAATACCGCCGGCTCCTCGGGCGGTAAAGATAGGTGTGGAGGGGTGTCGCGATATGGTTATGGGTCGTCTGATCACCCGACCCTGATCTAACGGCTGATGCTCAACGGAGCTGGCGTAAAGATACGGTGCGGGGTCCAATCAATAATCAATGATTTTAAACATATCGGGGGGTGTGCTATTGGCTGTCAGGGGGATTAAACTATTAATTAACCAGGCGTTAATTAATTTTTCCAATATTTGCATGGGGAGGGTTATTATATGGTTCCGGGTGAACCATTAATTCCCTTTGTAAACAAAATATGGTCGTAATCGACCAGGGGCGGGATTATTTAACATTTTGGGGTTTTTCATAGGTTTACATAAAACAGGCAGGGGAACAAACTATATGTGGGGGATTATATAATAAGGTTAATAATTAATATGGGTTTGTAACAAAAATGCTAAGTTATAAAGTTTGATAACTTAGGTTGAGGAAACGAAAGGATTTTACATAAGGAATGTGGCTTCTCAGCCTAAAGCAAGAATGTTATACTTCTCTGGCTTTTTTTATGAAATGGAGTGATTTAGGAGTACTGAGGAGATCTCAATATCCTTGGGGGGGAATTAGTGAGGGATTTTGGGAGAAATGTGAGCGAAAGTTAGACATGCATCACTTGATTTGTAACCAAACAATCACCATTGTACTTTATGATATCAAATGAGATGAACCTCTTGAGAAAAAAGAATAATCATACGCATGCTTCTGCAACACCAAAACTACCTACCCAGCCTATAGTACTTAACATTTTTCTTCTTTTTACATGGGTGCACTTGGACTAGGAAACCCTTACTCTCTTCTTTTCTTTTGACTCCCATCCTATCTAAGTCTGCCCTTATTTCTTCCAAGGGCTCAGATTTAACAGTTGAGCACCTTTGCTTCTCTACCTATCTACTTATCAGTCAAGATTAAGTTTTTTGGACAGATTTTATTCTCTATCTCTAAAACAAGAAATTTAAACATGAGCTAGCAAAGATTAAGCTATTTGGCCATCCATCAATTGTGGCAAGAGTCAACTAATTGCACATAAAGAAATTCTTTTTCAAAAATAGAATAGTAGTGGAATTTTGAACTAGCACACTTTGTTGGTCTTTTCTTTGGGGTTCATTTATTTTCTTTTTGACCATTTCATTCTTTTTTCCCTTTTATCTTTCTTACCCTCCTTTTAATTTTTAAGTCTTTAGATCTTTTTAAAATATGGAACCTTTGCAGCAAGGAAAGGATGAACATATTTGGGATTTTACCAGTCAATCATGAAATATGACACCTATTGGTATGGGAGTATAACACTGGCTCCACTTGGGGATGGCCTTTCCAGGTGAAAAGTTAAAAACAGTAGGTCAAATGGCCTTATATTCAATTCTTGCTGCATTCTGAAATCTTCCCTTGCTGTAAACAAACTGTATAGAGGACCATGTAAAATGTAGACATCTCTTTATGAGCTAATGAAAACACTTTCACCTCTGTTTTGGATACTTTGTCTTACTGTATGTTCTCATATTTCAGCTCCCAAGTCTTCTTTTTCAACTTTTGTTTAAACCAAAAAGATAACACAAAAAGGTGGTAAAGTTCCTTGACTTCTCCTCAAAATTTCCTGCATATTCCTTCGCATTTTATTGTTGTAATATACTGCAGAAACTAAACATTCTTATGTACAAGTTAGACTCCGACATATCAATAAACTGGATCAAAATAATGCTTCAACATCCGACCATTAACTGGTCCATCTTGTGCTTCTGTACCATCCAGGCTCTTCAAAAAGTAGGTGTTGTTTGCTTGTGAGGCTTGAATAACAAAAGGTCCCTTCCACAGGAAGTCAAATTTCCCATGTTTTCCTTTATCTTCCCTTCTGGAATTCGATTTCAGTACTTTGTCTCCTATGAAAAAA
The DNA here is from genome assembly GCA_031772625.1 of Pinus tabuliformis. Lineage (NCBI taxonomy): Eukaryota > Viridiplantae > Streptophyta > Pinopsida > Pinales > Pinaceae > Pinus > Pinus tabuliformis. The sequence goes on along the minus strand of CM062811.1, from coordinate 372,270,080 downwards.
TCCTCTGCCTTGGTACTCTTGTCAAATATCCTCTTAAGTTTTTCTTGTAGCACCTAAGATCTGAGAAATACCTCTTCTCTAGTTTGCTGCAAATGTATAGTCTAATTTATCCTTCTTTGGATGTCATTGGGCTATATTTGGACTTCTTGCAATAATTTCATTACAGGTATTCCCAAGGAGGAAAGAAATACAGCTTCCATACCATATACAAGCTCACATGGACTAATCCCAATGGATATCTTGGTAGTTAACCTGTCTGTCCATAATGCATTTATGAGCTTCTTATGCCAATTTTTCTTGTTTTCTTCCAATACATTCTTAATGATATTCATGGGGCTTTTATTGGATGACTCAACTAGACCATTACCCTGGGGGTAATAGGCTGTGGAGTGGCCTAAGGTAATGTGATATTTGTGACAGAAATTGATGATTCTCTTGGATTTGAAAGCAGCATCATTGTCTGTTATAACTTTTTTAGGACAGCCAAATCTAGACAGGGTGTTGGTCTCTAAGAATTACATAATCACTAAATCATTAGCCTGTCTACAAGGGATGGCTTCTATCCACTTGGTAAAATAATTTGTGGTAGTCAAAATCAATTTATGCTGGCCAGAAGAGGGAGGGTGAATTTACCCAATGAAATCTAAACCCCATTGTTGAAATGGTCTTTCAGTGGAAACTGGTCTAAGGGGTAGAGGCAGAAGTTTTCTCTTGCCTTCGAAGATTTGACATTTATGGCAAGCAGTAACAAACTTTTTAACATTAGCAAACAAAGTGGGCCAGTAAAATCCAGCCCTTAGGATTTTATCAGCAGTTGATTTCCAATACAAATTCCCACCACAGTCCCCTGCATGAAATTATTTGAGCACTTTGTCAGTTTCATCTTTAATTAGACAATTTAGTAGGATACCTTCATGATTTTTCCAAAAGAGAGAATCATCTAGAATACAAAACTTTAAAGCTTTCATTTTTACAAACCTTTTCTTTGTCCTGGATAACCTTGGAGGAGCCTGCAAGTTTAATAATGCATAATAGACATTAGCATACCAAGGTGATTCTAGGAAGTCTTGGCTGATTTGTGGAGTCGCCATCTCCTGTTTGTTATCCAGTTCATTAATATCTAGGGCTTGGAAATTGGTTTCAGTAAACAGTTTAGCCAATCCCTGTCCTTTTATGAGCTTTGTAGGTTTTATCTCAATATCATACTCTAATATAGTAGCAATCCATTTACCTCTTTTGCCTTCAATCCCTTCTTGGGTCAAGATATCTTTGAAAACAATGTTTGGAACATAAGCTATTATATGAGAGTACAGTACATAGACTTTGAAATCTTTGATGGCCTTCACAAGTGCATCAGCTTGGTTTTCCATGACTGGGTATTTTAGAGGTGCATCCCTCAGTGCTTTGCTAAAGACGGCTATGGGTTTTTCACATCCTTCATCATCTTTCTGTAGAAAAAAAACAGCAATAGTCTGTTCAGATGCAAATGAAAATATAATGAAGTCTTTGTCAAATTTTGGGCTTGTAAGGACTGGTGTTTTGGTTAAGGCTATCTTGATTTCTTCAAATGCTTGTTTGGCTTCTAATGTCCATTTGACCTTGGAATCCTTTTTCAGCATATTATTCAACAATCTTATTAATTCAGCCAAGTTGGGTATGAATCTTCTTAGAAAAATAATTTTCCCTAGGAAAGCTTGGAGTTCCTTGACATTTCTGGGATGTGGTATTTGTAAGATGGCTTGTATTCTGTCAGGGTCAATCTTGATGCCATCTTTTGAAATTATGTGACCTAACAGTTTGCCTTCTTCTAGGCCAAATAATGACTTCTTTGGATTCAGTGACATACCATATTTTCTGCAGGTTAAAAACACTTGCCTTAGATGCTCTAGGTGCTACTGATCTGATTTAGAGAACACAGTGAGATCATCTATGTATATGACTAGAAAATCATGAATTTATTTAGCAAAAGATATGTCCATTGCACGTTGGCATGTTGCCCCTGTGTTCTTGAGTCCAAATGGCATTTTCACATATTTGAAAGCTCCCCACGGCATTGTAAAAGTAGTTTTTTCTTGATCATTAGGGTGAACTAAAATTTGGTTGAAGCCTGAAAACCCATCTAGCAGTGAAATTCTAGAGGCTCCTACTACACTTTGTAAGATGTGGTCCATCTTGGGTAAAGGATAGTGATCTTTTAAAGAGACTTTGTTTAGATTCCTCAAATCAACACACAGTCTGATTTCTCCTATTTTCTTTCTAGTGGGCACTAAATTGGAGACCCATTCTGAAAATCTAATGGGTGTAATTATCCCAGCTTCATACATTCTTTTGAATTTTTTTTCAATTAGAGGGAGGAGTATAGGGTTGATCCTTCTAAGTTTTTGCTTGAATGTTTTTTTATTTTCTTTGAGGGGTATTGTATGCTGAATTACAGAAGTATCATAGGACTTGAGATCTTCATAACTCCATGAAAAAACATCCTGAAATTCTCTGAATAGTTCAATATATTTCAGCTTTTGGTCAGGAGGAAAAGTTTTAGACAATTTTATCGTTTTAGGATTTTGTTTAGTCCCTATATTATAGTCTTCAATTTCTGTGTTTAATGGCTGCATTTTCGGTTTCCTAGGGATATCATTGGAATCAAAAATGTCTTCCAGAGGAGTCAAGCCTGTGGGTAAAAAATTGTCCTTTAAATCAATAACTTTAGACTCTCCTCCAATAGTTTCATCAAAGTCTATTTCTTTTAGCTCTTGCACCTCTTTGTTGGTAAATTTTGTTGGATGTAGTATTTGAGTTGTTGTTTTAGCTGAAATGCATGTTTCAGCTTTTTTTATTTGGTCAACTTCACAAATGGTGCCAGTGTCTATATTAGTGCTGGAAAATTCTTCTTTCAAGGTCAGGAAATTATTAATCTGATTGTCATTTTCAAACACTCGCCAGTTTTTTATATTTTCTAGTACAGTTGGCCTGTATTTAATTTCAGCTGTAAAATGATGATTAGGCTCAAATGGGAGTTTACAAATGCTAGAAAATGTTGTCAAACTGTGAGCATGCAAATTGTGTTTCCTTGGAATTTTAACAAGTTGTGTTTCAAGAAAGGTATTGAGTATTTCAATTGCTACTCCTCTATAAGACCTTAATCTAAGATCATTTGTGAGGAAGTTTCCTTTGATTTGTTGAATAACTAAATCAGAGTCTCCTAAAATTGATACTCTAACTGCCCCTAAGCTTTTGATCACTTTGAGCCCTAGCAAGAGGGCTTCATATTCAGCCATGTTATTAGTGCATCTGAAATTAAACCTGTATGCATATCCTTCAGCATAATCATTTTCCATGTTATGTATCCAAATTCCTGCTCTAGCTCCTAGTTTATTGATAGATCCAACAAATTCTAAATACCAAAGGATTTCTTGGTTATAACTAGTATCAGGGATCTTAGAAATTTGCTTACTAGGCAGATTTGGATCTCCAGTTTCATGTGGTTTCCATTGAGTGTCTGATATAACCATTTGTTGAGAAATTTCTTGGGTTTGGGAAATAGGTTTTTCATTTATGATCTCTTCTTGTTCAATTGCTAAAACCTTGCCATGAGTTGGAGGGTAAATTTCATCATTGTATAGGATAAAGGAGTCCATATCAGAATGCCTAGAATAGATGGGAAAATTTTGGGGTTTCTCCTGGATGCTAACCACATATTTCATCAAAGTTTCTCGGTACAACCTCTTTGGCTAACCAAATACGGAAACTGTGGCATAGGACATGTCCAACTATAAAGATCCTTGGAGCTTTTCACCCCAAGATCTGGACAAAAACATGCCATATTTTGGTGGAATATCAGCTACCACTACATCCATTAAAATTGTCTTAGCAGGGTATTGAACTAGTGATACACATAAATCTTTGATAAACCCTAGACATCTGACCTGGCTTGAATCAAAAGAGAACAAGTCTTTGTATGGCCTGGTGATATCTAGGCCCAACTTTTCCAATACCGATTTGGGCATTAAATTATGGGAAGCTCCAGAATCAAACATTGCATTGTGCAGTACTTTGTCATGAATGTTCAGACTTACATAGAAAGGAGGAACTCCTCCATCTACTGATTTGTTGTTTACTTCAGGGCCAAAGATCAATTCTGGTTGATCATCAAGGATATTTACTACATCTATGTTTTCAAGAATTTGAAGTGATCTGCTGATTTGTTCTCTATAGACATCATGCCTAGCCAATTCTGGCAATGGAATTGCTATCTTCAACTTGCCTATTTCGGCCTCAATGATGAATGGTTTCTATGTTTTTATTTTTTCATTTAGGGCAGCAAGGTTTTCTTTTTCTACTGCATTTTGTGTGTGAATTTCATTTACAGGAATTTTGTTATGAGCTAAAGTTGTTTCTATGTGAATTTCTGGGGGTTCTTCCACAATTTCTTTGGAGGAAATGGAAGCTGAAGACTATTTTTTAGGTTGATGATCATCTGATATATCTTCAACCGTTGGACTATTTGGGTTAGGAACTGTTTTAGGAGGGGTTTGCATAGGAGGGTTCTTGACTTTAGGTCTGCTAAATTTTTTAGTTTCTTTCTATTTATTTTCATCAGGGACATCTATTCTCCTGCTTCTGAGATTATATTGCTTGTGAACTTCATAGATGGCAGTGTCATATCCTTCTCTAAAATCAAATGACTCACCTGATTGGATTTGAAACTGATTAAGAGTGTGAGCCTCTTAGTCTTCTTCGGTTAGGAAAATTTGTTGTTCACTACTAAGCCCCATTAAGTTAACCTGGGTGTCTTCTATTGGTTCAGTAGAAGTTGAAGCTTCCGCATAGTTTTCTTGGAATGGAGGTCTAATGTTTTCGTCAGGACTAGCCTTTCTAGTACTGGGATTCTGATTCTTTCTGAAATTTGGGTTTTTTTCCAATGTTGTTCGGTTGACCATCCCAAGGGGATTTTATCTCAATTGTTTCTACCCTATCACCAAGTCTTTCCATTCCTTTAATGATAGCATCTAATTTCTGCTCAAATGCAGAAGGTTCTTCTTTAATGGGTATCCTCCTTTCGTCCCTAGCTCGAGCTCATTTAGAAATCAGGTTGGACTCAACACTGACAGCTATACTTTTCATGTCTTCTAGGATGCGAGGAGCTCTTTCCCTAAGCTGATATGCCATGTCCAAGTCAAATCCATCAGGGAATAGCGTGGTATACATTGTTAAATCTGGCGCAATAATCTTGAACAGTTTCTTGTGGACCTCTCTTTAAGTTTTCATATTCTGCTAAAATGTGGAGGGGATCTTTTTTCTTTTCCCATCTGTTTAGGAAAGTCTGAAAAAGAGCCTTAGGATCAACAATAGTGTTTGCAGGGACTACTCTAAACCAGGCTCTAACATCTCCTGTTAAGCTTTGGACAAAGATTTTCATTCTGACATCATCATCATCAATCTCATAGTTTTCAAAATAATCCATCATTTTATTGGTGTGTTGCTGAGCTGTGTAAGTGCCAGTACCATCAAAATAGGTGATTTTTCTATGATAATCTTGAGCCATAGCCCCTAGATTAGCAGGTAATTGCAGAGGAGCATATCGGTTTGCCATATTTGCAGAGATAAGTGTAACAGCTGGGAGAGCAGGGATACTAGTTGAAATATGTGTTGTGGATGGGGGAGTGGAGAAGATGGTTTGAAGTGATGATGGTGAAGTAGGAGAAGCAACAATAATGGTAGAAAGGGCTGATGCTTTTGCAGGAGTAAGCTCAGATTAGGTAAGGCTCAGCTGGCTTTTAAGGTTCTTAGGAATCAAATTGGGATTTTGAAACACAGGTGGAGGATTTGGATCTGGATTTGATCTAGTGTAACGGATCTTCTTCTTTGGAGCCAGCTTCTGAATATATTTTTGGTTTTTCTTGAAATATTTCAAGGAATACAACTTCACAATGTCTTGAAGGGAGTTTTAAAATATGGGAGCTTTGAATTTTCCCAAAGATCTTTTGAAACAGGGAACTGATCAAGTATTTGAAACAACTTGTTCAAAGCCTAAAACTATGGAGATAGACTGAAGTAGCTTTTATTTACTCCTGTAATTGCATATCAAAAATAGTTTCAAAGGCTACCTGGCCAACTTCAGGCTCCATCTGTAGCTTTAAAAATAAATAGCAATAAAAAACACTTGTTCGATCCCTAGTGGAGTCGCCAAAGATGTTATCACTCAAGTTCTTCCCAAAAGTTGTAAGGAAGGGAATACGGCTGAGGTAACCATAGACCAATCTTTTAGACAAAGATTCTAGCCAATCTGTATCCAAAGAGGGCTCTCTCTTTGTGATTTAGCTTTATTTGAGGAATATTAAGCTAGTTATGAAGTGTAAGGGTTTTGTTTAAGGTTTCGGTTGGAGGGATGTGGACTCAATATAACAGTGAGGTGAAACTGAAGCATTTCAGTCCGTTGGGCATGATGGAGTCAAAGAAATATGGCTTCCTCGGTTAAGTTTATTATCATAAGATTTATCGCAGAGCAAGGTACTCAAATATGGAACAGTTTATACGCTGAAATTTAATGGAATGGATTCAATGGATGAAGGGCAATTAAGAATGCTTCATCATGTTGACAGAGGAAAAATGGATGATTATTTCCAAGGAGCAATTAAGAATTCCTTAGCTAATATTCAAGATGAAAGAACCAGGGGAAACAGGAGCAATTAAGAATTCACTGTTTATGCTAATTCTTGAATAAAACATTAATAATAATAGAGATTGAACACAGAGTGCAAACATGCAAATTCTGAGTTATTATTTTTCTCTATTACTTAGATCATGAGACATAGATGATATAATAAACACAGAAACTGTAAAACACAGGTTAGAAGAGACTTATTGATCCATGAAATGATTCAAGAATTCAGCAACATGGTCCTTAGCATCAATCTTTCATCTAGTAAGCAAGATAATATGGTTCAAACAACCCTTTTATTCCAAGATTGTTTAGTATTACAGTCACAACTACGAATATCCACCACCAGCAAACCCCAAATACCTTGTCTGGAGGGGTATTTATACAAAAATGCTAAGACATTGTGCAAAATATCTCATAGAAACAAATATCTGTTGACAATTAATGTTACATTTACATTGATAGAGATAGGTAGTCTCAAAAACAGGGAGCCAATGAATGATGAAATAATTTCATGTTGCGCTGGTTGATCCGATTTAAAGAGAAGTACTGGAGGTAGATGCTGTAAGTCAGTCTTCCAGCTATTTCCACTGATCCTATGCGCTAATTTTCTACTATGGATGGGCCTTCTTTAACACTGATGTGATATGTTTTAACATAAAAGACCATGGTTTTTTTCTGTTCTGCGCATTTACAACAGATGGTGTGCAATTTTGGTTTGACCCATGATAAGTCTACAGGATTTATAACATGATTTTCCACCACTCTGGTCTTGGTATTTGATGTATCTGTAGCTTCCTTAAAGTCTCATCGGTCTCTGTGTACCTGAAGAAATTAGGTGGAGTGGTGAACAGATGCTTCACCTCATGCTCTATATAAAAAAGATTTTCAAGGCTGTCATACAGGGACTGGCCAAATGGAAGTGCCTTTTTTGTTGAAGTACTTGAAGATGAACTAGCTTGATTGACAGAAAATGTATTTAATTTGTGTATATAGTCCTTGCGCTTCATCAAACAATCATTATCTCCCACAGGACTTGGCAAACCCTTTTGATTCAAGACTGTAAATTTGTTTGTAAAAGAGTCTATTTCTACCTGCATGTCCTGGCATCTTTTGTCCAAGTTTTGCATTAGAGTTCTTATGGTTAGAACTCTCTTGAAATCCAAAATGGTACCTGTTATGTCTATGATATCCAGTGCTTCCAATTCTTCACTGGTTTTGTTATTCAAAAAATTGATTAGCCTGTTAGCTTGCTCAAGCATTTGCCCCAATACAGCTCTTGTTTTCTGAACTTCCACTTGGGATACTTTTATCAAATCAATTTGTTCATAAATGGTCTGAATAGACCTCCATATACCACTAAGTGATTGAATGATGTCGTTCCACAAGATTCCTCTGATTTTTGCCAGAGGCTTATGCAGAGAGAGATCTTTTCCTAAATATCTTACCTTATTTTCCAATGCTTTGACTTCTCTTGTCTTTCTTGCCACAGTCATTTTAGATTTATCATAACTCTCCTCCATCTTAGCCAGTTTTTCTTTGACTTGCTTTAATTCAGATACTTGGAGTTTCAACTCCTCCATGGCTTTCATTAACTGCTCTGTGGTCGTGGTTGTACTGCTGCCTGGTGCTATTGTTGTTGATGTTGCTGCTGATGTTGCTCATGTGATGATTTCTGTAGTTGTTGCTGAGACAGTGGAGGGTGCTGCAGTTGTAACTATGGTAGGGGCAGTTGTGGCCGTTGGAGTCACTTGAGGTGGCTGGGAGGTGGACACTCCCTGCTTTTCTTGCAATGCTTTCTCCAATTCCTACTCTATCTCACTTAATCTTTCATTTAACCTCATGAGCAGGTCCATCATGTCTTCCTCGGATTTCTGCTCCACATCTGTTATCTGTGGATGCATAGAAGGAGGCATTTTGAGCTGTTTTCTGAGGGCAGCAATGTCCTCTTCCTTCTTCCTTGTTAATTCTTTTATGCCTTTAGCATCTTTGGGATCATGTCCCAGCTCAACGATAATATCTTCCAAGGACTTAATCCTGCTGTCCTTTGCCAGAGATGAAGCTTTCTCTAATTCTAGCTGAGCAAAGGTGTTCTCCAATGAATTTTGCAATTTATGAGCCAACATTGCCTTGTGAGCCAGTGTAGAATATACCCTTTCTCCTGTCTGTTTGTGCAGCTCAATCTAATCTATTGGGTGAATGTCCTTGGCCAAGACCTCCAAATTTGTCCTTATATAATCAACTACTGACTGTGGTTGCTACACCTTGGGCTTGAAGTAGCTCATGATCATTTTGCCCTCCTTTATATCATATGCAGACATCAACCTTTGCTATTTTGTGGGGGCCATCTTGAGATATTGGTCATAACTTTGCAGCCTCAAGGGATCATTTCTAGCCTTAATCTCTGTGAATGCTCTTTTGACATCAGAGGTCTGCTTGCTTGGTGGCCTTGTGGATGAAACTTCCACACTATGTTGCCTTTCCAACTCTTGCCTATGTGAGCTGGTTGATGTGTCTATTAGTGGGGATGTCTGTGGGTTGGTTTCCCTCTCACCTCTCAGGATTCCTAATGTTTCTTGAATGATTTCCTCTTCAGATATACGGTTGAGTCTTTGCCTCTTAGTGCCTGGTTGTTCTGCTGGTACAATGATGGGTGTGGCCTCTTCTTTGTCCCTTTTCTTACCTTTTTCCTCATTTAGAGGAGTCTGCAATACTGATATCTCTGGTGCTTTGGTCTGTACTAGAGGAATTTCCTCCTGCTGCTCTGTCATTTCTTGCTGCTCTATGCCTGCCACTTCCTTGCCCTTTGAAGAACCTGAAACTGGTGTGCTAGCCCCTTGTATAGGTTGTTGTGAAGTCCCAGCAGAAGATGTACCCACTCCCGTTTGTTGAGGCAGCTTGAATGATACCTGTCCAAAAGAGTCTAGGTCAAGGGTATTTTCTAAATCTTTCATAGCTTGTTCCATTTTTTATTGCCGAGTAAGTTCTTCTACTAAGGTACCCTCTATCCATTCATCCTAATTAGCATATTGTTCTACCTCAGGTATCTTATGATGATTGTAAGCAGACAGCCAGTTTTTTACTTTTCTGTCACTTATAAAGCCATTTGGGTCATATGGTACCCACCAGAAGCTTTTCTTCAATTTAAGCTCTTCCCCTAATATTTTATCAGCATCTTCCCATGCTTCTCTTTTGTTAATAATAAAGGGGCCTAATTGGTTTCTTATCCTCAGTTGAGCCTTCTTTTTGACATTGCAAAAATGAGTCAAATCTGCATTAATAAGTTGTCTGAAATATTCCAGAGCAAACAGTCTCATAGGCACATATTTGGGCAGCCTATAAGGGCACCGCTCACAACCATATATCCTGATTTCAGTGTGGTCCTGGTAGAAGTACTAGTCACCTATCTTATAGTTCTTGGAGAGCTGTAGAATCTTCCTTATGTCACCAGAGAGCCTAGTAGGAGGGGCTCCTATTAAATTGGAGGTTGGATGTATGAATAGGTAAATGAATTCATAGTAAGTATAAGGGGATTCAGCAATTCTATGGAAGACAAAGGTCCAAAAGATTACAGACCTCCTCTCTCCTTTGGCATCCAATTTTCTGATGGGAAATATAAAAATGTCTTGGAAGTAATACAACAACAGATGATATATGAAACTTGTGTATTTAAACACTCCTTCTCTTTCCAAATTCATAAATTAACCATGGATTTTGTCAGTAATGAAAGAGGCATAGTCATACTTAATAGCAGGGGGCTGCCTAGGAGTGAAGGTGGACAACAGAACTAGGACCAATTCATCCACAAATTCATTAGACCTGAAACCCAAGATTATTGATATCATGTCAAGAAGAATTCTTACAGTCTCATTGAAGGAGACATATGAATAAGGAGGTGGGCCTTAGGGCTAGCATTCTGTCTTCATGAATAACTTGGAAATCCGGGCTACTTCTGCACTAGACAATTGAGAGCCTTGCTCCAGCAAATATCCCATGGAGAGAGGAGCAAGAGGCTGAACTAGATGGAATTGTAGCATTTCATTAATAGACTCAACAGTTATGTAGAAAAGAATAGCTTGTGATGGAGAGATGACTGCCTTACTAACAAGGTCATAATTGGCATAGCAGTGGCGAACAATATTTGGGAATACATTGACTGAGGAGAGGTAGTACCTGGGGATATTGGATTTCCATATTCCATAGATGTCAGAATTGTCCAGATGATTGTTTCTGACTAGGTAGAAAGCTTGCAGATGATTTTGGCAACCAATTGGGTCTCTTATTTGGAAATCCCTGTCGGCCAAGGGTAGATGATGCTTGTCCCTATGAGGTGTATTAAGAGGCGCAACATTGAGGGCGACCGGGGCTGCCATAATTCAATTGTCTATGTTTTTTAATTTGGAGGTTGAATTTCTGTAGAAAAAAAAGAAAACAGAGCAGCTATGGGTGCCTTGGTATAGAAATTGCAGGCTATTTTAGATTGAGTTTGGCTCTTTACAGGCACAATTTGCAGAGGAATACCAAAAACACAGGTTCGGGAGGTGGAAAAGGGTAAATACCTATGTTTTGGAAGCGCACGAGTGCAATTGGCAGGTCGACCGATGAGTAGAGGCGCAGAATGTTGGAGTTTGCTAGTCAGGGTGGGGGACTGGAACTCTGGTAACTGCTGGATGTTAATTTGTATGCACCAATATTGTGAAAAAAATGAATAGAAATGAGCGAAAATGACATTTTATAGGTTTTTTAACAAAAAATCAGCTTCGCAGGCTTTTTGGCTCTTTTGGTCACATGACGCCAGTATGACGGGATAGTTTTGTCGTGACGCGGGGTACGAAAGGGTGACGTGGTGATGACGTGGAGGTGACATAAGTGGGGGGGGTCAGTGGCGGCAGTAAGTGGTTTGGGCCCGCATCGCTTATGGGCTGAAACGGTTTTGGTGGGGAGGGCCGCGAGCATGTCGGGAGGGCGTTGCATCTCATCTGTACAACGGGAATACCGCCGGCTCCCCAGGCGGTAAAGATAGGCATGGAGGGGTGTCATGATATGGTTATGGGCCTTTTGATCACCCGACCCGGATCTAACCGCTGGCGCTCAATAGAGCTGTCGTAAAGATACGGGGTGGGGCCGAATCAATAATCAATGATTTTAAACATATCGAGGGGTGTGCTATTGTTTGTCAAGGGGCTTAAACTATTAATTAACCAGGTGTTAATTGATTTTTTTAATATTTTCGCGGTGAGGGTTATTATATGGTTCCAGGTGAACCATTAATTCCCTTTGTAAAAAAAATATGGCCGTAATCGACCAGGAGCAGGATTATTTAACATTTTGGGGTTTTTCATAGGTTTACATAATACGGGCAAGGGAACAAACTATATATGGGGGATTATATAATAAGGTTAACAATTAATATGGGTTTGTAGAAAAAATGCTAAGTTATAAAGTTTGATAACTTAGGTTGAGGAAACGAAAGGATTTTACACAAGGAATGTGGCTTCTCAGCCTGAAGCAAGAATGTTATACTTCTCTGGCCTTTTTTATGAAATGGAGTAATTTAGGAGTCCTAAGCAGATCTCAATATCCTTGGGGGGAAATTAGTGAGTGATTTTGGGAGAAATGTGAGGGAAAGTTAGAATGCATCAATTGATTTGTAACCAAACAATCGCCATTGTACTTTATGATATCAAATGAGATGAACCTCTTGAGAAACAAAGATTAATCACAAGCATGCTTCTACAACACCAAAACTACCTACCTAGCCTACAGTACTTAACATTTTTCTTCTTTTTACATGGGTGCACTTGGACTAGCAAACCCTTACTCTCTTCTTTTCTTTTGACTACCATCCTATCTAAGTCTACCCTTATTTCTTCCAAGGGCTCAGATTTAACAATTGAGCACCTTTGCTTCTCTACCTATCTACTTATCTATCAAGATTAATTTGTTTGGACAAATTTTATTCTCTATCTCTAAAACAAGAAATTTAAACATGAACTGACCAAGATTAAGTTGTTTGGCCATCCATCAAACTATGGCAAGAGTCAACTAATTGCACATAAAGAAATTATTTTGCAAAACAGAATAGTAGTGGCATTTTGAACTAGCACACTTTCCTGGTCTTTTCTTTGGGGTTCATTTCTTTTCTTTTTGACCATTTCATTCTTTTTGCCCTTTGATCTTTCTTTTAGGGCATACCCTCTTTTTAATTTTTAAGTTTTTAGATCTTTTCAAAATAGGGAACCTTTGTAGCAAGGAAAGTATGAACATATTTGGGATTTTACCATTCAATCATGAAATATGACACCTATTGGTATAGGAGCATAACAATATGTACGTAGGTTCGACACATTAAAGTAGTGTATACCTCATAAAATATGCTTTAGCTACTTCTGCTTTCTGTTGCAGTGTTCTGGGTTCTGTTTTGGGTTGTGGTTACTATTACTATATTATGATTACAGTATTCTGAGAAGTGATTGATTAATTCAGTTTTGGTTGATGCAAAGGAGATTGGTTGATGCAGATATATTTGATGTTTGATTGATGTTATTAATGGATTTAGTCTGAAAATTTATGAAACATGGTCCCTGGAATAAAAGAGAAGGTTGTAGCCTTTTGTAGGCCAGCACCTACATACTAGTAAACACATCAGCTAGTATAAGAGCTAGGGGGTTGTAGCTCCCTTCCAGGAGAAGCTGGAGAATGAGAGAAGATTGTAGCCTTCTACAGGTAGAATCCTGCATACTGGTATAAGATTACACTAGTACAAAAGTTTTAAAAAGAAGTTCCTTTTTAAAAGAAGATAAAGACAATTGTAGTAGGTGGTTTTCACCCACATTGGGTTTACACCTTATATCTTGTGTTCATGTGTGTGATTGTCTATTCTGTTTTTACTGCACTTCATTACTATTTATATGGCTCTGATGCATAGATTAAAGATCAACATATGATGAATTAACTAAGTTATAAGTTTAAAGGGTATACACTAGTTTCCTTAAATACAGTTGTGTATACACGCAAGTTTCATTAACTGAAGTAGCATATATGAATCTGATTATGGAAATGAAATATTATTGACTTGCTAATACTGATTCACCCCCCTCTCAGTATAGGGGAATTTGTGGAGCATCATTATGTATCAGTTGCTCATACGAAGGGTATAATAATCCAGATTTATGGCTTGGAGAGACTCGAGACATGGGCTACAACCGTAGCAGTTGTACGAATTTTCAATAGTCATGCCTTTCATCACATCTCTAGGAGGAAGATGATGTTGGTAGGGAGTGTACTTGTAGGGACCTGCTATGGGGTGCATCCAGATCTTGCTGACATTTTAAAAGCATCAATTAAGTCTATGTAGGTAGAAAAACAATGACAATTGTTCATTTGGGACATTTTTATGATCATTCTTCTTTGAGAAGATCCCTACCATCCATCCACATGTAAAGATCTATGATGGGGGTCGTTAGGAGGCTAAGGTGCACCACTGGGGGAAGCTATAGTGACGAGGTGGTGGGGGTGGGGGGGGTAGCTAGACGAGTGTTCCAACTTCATTTTTTTTATGCATTGGGATAAGATTCCACTATACATAGATGACTATCCATACAATGGAATGAACTTCCAGGGGGATCATTATCTACCACTACCATGAGGACAAGCATAGGGTTTTGATGGTAAGTAATAGTTCCTATATTTTGGTCGCATGTATAGTTTAGAAAATGTATGAATGTGGTATTTATTTCCAAACTTTTGGTAGGAAAATATAGCACCAGTGAGGCTGACATGATATGTAGGATGAGCCGTAGCATCTGGGGCTACAACTCAAAGAGGTTTGACATCTCACAAGAGATCTGATAGTGATGTGATACTAGAGGATCTTCAATGTGGGTTTGACTTTCTATTGATCAAGGTGATAAAGTATGGATGACATGAGATAGAAGATCAGTATACATATGTGTGTACTTGTATTCCCTCTTAATCGTGAGGTATCACGAGGCACATAGCTTTTGTCTGTCAAGAAATTCGAGACTTACAAGCAGGTGGAATGGATCCACTGGCATAGGATCCACCAGAGGACATTGATTACGCATAGGGACATGTGGGCCCATTGTTCTTTTATGTAACATGTTATGGGAATATTAGATGTATGTAGAGTAGTGCACTCCAAACCCTATATGTGGGTTATTATGATACATAATAGGGTTATTCATCTTTTTGTGAAGATTTTGGTTCACCATTTGTTTATTTTACGGATGCCTTCTTGTATATGCATGTGATAAATGTCAATCTAGAATGTCATTTTCAATGGTATATACATAGTTATTTTGTGCTATAGGAACATGAATGAATGTAATGGATTCAAAATCATGTGCCAAAATATTAACTCATAGATATTTTATAAATAGGATAGGGTTATGCACATGATAAATGCCATTCAACTACATGAAAAGTATCAAGGAATGAAAAAAAACATGAAGGTTAAGGATGCGATGATCAAGGGCAACAACAAAAAAAGCTATCACTGCATCATATCAGATTTGGTTGTTGGTGTTAGATCCAATGCAGATGCCATTGGAGTCAACTAACGAATGCAAAGGGGTGAAAATAGCCCAAGTTGTCGAGGCTAGATTCCTAGAAGTTCCTCACACCATTGGCATAACCGATGTGGTGAGGATGGTGGATCCATTTGAAAGATGCGAGAAGACAAAAAATGAGGTGATGGAGGTTGCAAGCTACCTAAATGTAGAAAAGAAAAAGGGTCATGCATTTCAATAGGAAACCCTAGGGATATAATTTATTCAGGTAGAGTGCATTGTGGGGATTGGGAAGGAGTTCTCCTTCTAGAACCTCTAAATGGTGTACCCCTTTTCCAAGAAACTTGCAAATGATGTAAGGACTAAACCATAATGGTTCAAACTTCCCATGACGCAATACATCATGAGCTTGGTCATAGACAAGAACAAGTTTTCCTTTATGAAAGGTATGAGCGTGGACTTTACTGTCATACTGAGATTTGGTGTGATTTTTAGTTGCTTCAATGGTTTGCAATGCAACAACATGATTTTCATTGGCATGCTCAAGCATGATGAGTATTTCTTCTAATGGTTGGTTGTCTGGAAGGAGTTTGACAACAAGGTTAAGGGAGGGAATTTCATATTCAATTGGTAAGACTACCTCTTATCCAAAAAAAAGGTGGAAAAGAGTGAACCTGGTGGCAGCTTTTATAGAGGTTCTATAGGCCCATAATGTAAGGAAGAGAAAAAGGTGTCAATTGGTCTTATGTTTATTCACCATCCACCGAAGCATAGTTTTAAGAAGTTTATTGACAACTTTAACTTCACCATTGACTTATGGGTAATAAGATGATGAATATTAGTGTTCAAATCCCAAATGTGAGGATAGCTCATGTCATATCTCATCTTCAAAGTCTCGTCCATGGTTAGAAACCAATTATTCAGAACCCCGAATCAAGTGATAACATGGTTAAATAAAAATAGGGTTGCGGTAGATGCAATGCTATTGATGTTTGCATGGCTTTAGTCCATTTTTTAAAATAGTCGACAACCACGATAATATACTCTTGGTTATTAGTAGATGGAGTTCAAAAATCATTAAATTCAATGGCCCATTTATAGAAAGGATTGGCTACGATGATAGGATGGATGGGAGCAAGATGAGCTCTAGTCTTAGGGCCATATAATTGACAATTGGGGGAATGTTTAACTACCTAAATATAATTGCTAAGTAGAGAAGGCAAAAATTATCTAGTGAGGATGACTTTCGGGAAAGTGGCCATTCTAGAGAGATGGTCACCAAAAGCATTGTCATGATAGGAATTCAGCACTTTCTCAGCTCCAGCATGGGTGAGACAATGACAAAGGATGGTGGCAATTGTTCCTTATGAAACCAATTTCCTGGCTGTGGGGAAATTGTGCTTAAGACATTAATAAATATTATTTACTGTCACTTATTGTTTTTTGTGTTCTCAAATGAAGGACCTGGAAAACTTGGTCTTTAACTCTTGATACATGTATGACCAGAACATCTCAGAATGCCATTTGTTACTAGATATAAATGATGAATGAAGAAAGTTTGAAGGAGAAGTTAAAGATAATATGCTGATCTTTCACAGAAACTATTATCTGTAACTTAGAGGAACTATGATAATGAGAACTAAATTATAGACAATATGTTGGTCTTTCACATAAACTACTATCTATAACTTATAAAGGAAGTGAGGACTTAAAGTATTGTAGTGCTCTTTTAAGGAATTTTAACTTTATCTACATAAGAAAACAAAGACCTGCAACTTCATTACTATACTTGAAAAGAAGAAAACATAGCATGACACATGACAGACAAGCTTACAAAATTATATGCAACAACTCATGGAAACTTCTGATTCTTTCATTAATCAACAATGATATCAGGAATATAGTGGCCTAGTCTTTGGGTTCTCCAAAATTTGAACCTTTTCTTAGTAAATTTTCCTCTTTTTATACATTGGGGAACAGTTCTTGATTTCAGAAACTACTCAAATTATCTAACTGCTTTTCTAACTATATGAAGTGAAAACTATTACATAGTTTTATAGAGGGTAAAAGACACCTCAAATAACATGGAATACCAAGAACATAACTGGATTCAGAAGGGGATGATGACTGCTGGCTTGCTTTGTTGATCCGCTACTAAATTCC
The DNA here is from genome assembly GCA_031772625.1 of Pinus tabuliformis. Taxonomy (NCBI): domain Eukaryota; kingdom Viridiplantae; phylum Streptophyta; class Pinopsida; order Pinales; family Pinaceae; genus Pinus; species Pinus tabuliformis. The sequence goes on along the minus strand of CM062811.1, from coordinate 372,252,728 downwards.
TCTATAAATACCTTAATGATGCTTAATTCGCTTTAGCCGTAATGAAATACATTTAGTTTGTATAATCCTAGGCTTACATGGGCATTTTGATTGGCCAAAATGCAAAGAAACATATTGGATTGTCTTCCTCTTCAACTTCAGCTCTAACCCTGATTTTCCACTTTACACAGCGAAATTAACGCGAACTTTTGATTAATCTGGAACTCAAAAGAGTTAATCCTGCTTTACAAACCTGTCAAATTTGCCCATTCAATGCTCCTTTGACTTGCATCGCCAATTGCAATCAGCCCAAAAATCACTGTAAAACTTAACTTATGCACCCTTAGGCCACATAGCTATGAAAGTGTTGGACTTATGCATAAATCCTTTATACCTGCGATTTTCTATTATAAACCTTTTATAATGAAAATATATTATAAAACATGCTTTTTCCGCTTTCATACAATTTTTGAGGTATACTTTCCCGCCAATTCATCCCCGCCATCGATGTACGCTTTTTAGATCGGACGGTTTGTAAAGGTTTCAGGTGGGACATAAGCCTAGAGAATACCGCCCAAAATGGGCGATTTCCTCTCTTCACTTGATTGCTACGTGTCAAATACTGAGTGGGATCAGGTAAGCTCCAATAAAACCAATTACCATTTTCGCTCCGCCCAAAAACCTGCCTTATAACTTTAAATCTATATTTTCTTCGGATTCGGCTTTAACAATAATTTTTTGTTTACACAACAAAATCGACGCAAAAACACCTAAAGCAAAACTAAAAAGGAATTAACCCAATTTAATAAATATATCGGATCTGAAAAATTTATCGCAAATCACAATTGGCGATTGAACTAACACCAATTGCTCTACAGACCCACCGAAAGTATAAAATATGGTATATATAATAACGGGTCCAGAACCCAATCGCGAATTGCAATCGGTGCTATGAACATATACAAAAGGCACTTTATGGACCCACCAGAGTTATTTAACATATTACATACCATTTCGGCTCCGACCACCGATATCGCAATCGAAATAGCCACACACACACACACAGATATATATATATATATAAAGAGTTATGCGATATCACGAACCCATCAAGGCTTATAAAACATAACATATATATGTTTCGGGTCCGAGCCTTTAACTTTAAAAAAATTTTCCTTTGTAAATCCGATATATTTATGCTTTGCGATATATATATTTTCAAATGTGATTTCATATATTTTCGATATGTAATTACCACAAGAAAATACTTTTACTTTTAGACTTTGCGGGGTAGAGAATATAAAGGGCTTCATTGAGGTCGAACCCCCTTAATGATTTTAGGCCACATATTGTGATAAAAGTGAATAATAAGCTTAAACCCAATATAAGCTATAACAGTGGCAACACCACAACGATAAAGATTGTGACCAATTAGAAGATATCGAGGGGATTGATGTTGAATAAGTTGTAGATAATCATGAGTAACATGGGGGGAAACGTTTTGGGTTAAAAAATAGGTGAGGATGTCATCATACCAAGGATAATCCAAGTTATAACGAACAATTTTTCATCTGGAACATCATCATTTACTAGTGGATCGAGCGCACCCGTAGGAAATTCAGAAATGAATTCAACAAGGTAAACCTTTATTACTCTTGGGGATGACAAATTGCAAATAAAATATATGAAGGAAAACAATCGAGTGGGCATATTTCCTATTGATTATCGTCTGACTCAATAAGAAGGCCATTGGGTTGGAATTGGTCACGAATTTGGTGGTACTCGTGAGGACATAATGATACAATTTCTAAAGAGAGAACACGACGAAAAATGCCAAATTTTATTCATGGGAATAGGACACAGGGGTATTTTTAATGTTCTTACTAACATAATATATGATAGTCTCATTCCAGAACCGTATTCCTATATTAAGACCCTGACAAGTGAATAGGTGAAAGCTGAGATATACAAGATGAAGTCACTATTGAAGTTAGGTGGCATAATCAAGTGATCGAAAGTGAGAACACATTTGAGGGAATCGAAAGATTATTGAGTTTGGTCATCCCAAATGAATGGAATGTTAGATCGAAGGATTTTAAGAATTGTAGGTTTTAACCTTGTACAGAAATTACCTACATACAAATTCTAAAACACAGAAAATAAACAATGCGAGAGCATAACACATAAAACACATATACATAGATATTTTCCCCTGGATCCCAAAACTAGGACTACCAGATTGATTTTACATTATGTTCCTTTCAATGTTACAATACATATACATACATGTCGAAGCATCCAATACCATGGACCGAAAACCATCACGCCCAAAACCATGTGTGAAAACCATGCACAAAACCATAGGTAGGCTTGCCCCACCTAGTCATGGAAAGAATATAACACAACCCAACATTCTCCCACTCATTGTTTTCCTTCCACAGGGAGCCACAGGAGAGTTTAGTGATTTATCTAGCCCTGTAACACCCATTTTTTCTCTACACCGAGAGAAATACTCAGAGCTCATATATTTTGTCAATGCATCTGCAGTATTCTTCAAAGTGTCCACCTTTACCAGCAACACCTTTTGTTCTTATATCAATTCCCTCACAAAGTGATAATGGATATCAATGTGCTTTGTCTTTGAATGGTAAGCAGGGTTCTTTTCCAAGGAAATTGCACTTTGGTTGTCACAGTATATCCTTATAGCTCCCTGTACTAACCCCATACTTGAACACAATCTCTATAACCAAACTTCTTCCTTGCTTGCATGAGTGGCTGCCATGTATTCTACCTCCATACTTTATAGTGCCACTACAGATTGTTTCTTACTCATCTAAATAACTACACCTCCAAATAGGTTAAACACATACCCACTTGTAGATCTTCTCTGATCTAGATCTCCAGCCTACTTTTCATTAAGAAAGCCATGAATATCTAAAACTCTATCTAATCCTGGTCTTCCTTCGTAGCACAAACCACAATCACTAGCGCCATGCAAATACCTGAAAACCTACTTCACTACTATCCAATGAACCTTCCCTGGTTTTGACATAAACCTTCTCAATACTCCCACTGCATGTGCAATGTCTGGTCCAGTACAAGCCATCACATACATCATGGTACCGACTGCATTTGCATATGGAAAATGGGACATGTCCTCTTCTTCTTCTTGTGTCTTGGGACACTGTTTAGTAGATAACTTTACACCTACAGGAATAGGAACCTTCACTGGTTTACTATCCTACATATTAAACCTCTGCAGTATCATATTAATATACTTCCTCTGGTTTAAACAGAGCTTCCTCTTTGCATGATCTCTCTTAATTTCCATGCCCAAAATATAATTTGGAGGACAATTGGGTATTCAAATCCTGGATAATTTCTTTATCATTTCCAACCAGTAACTGTTGGCATTTTGGCACAGGTGTAGCGCTACGGTATAGGTGTTGTCCTTGATGGCAACTCTCTTTGAAGATAGATCTCAGTCCAAACTACAAGAGTGAAGAGAAATTTCATATATGCAGGTTCATCAAGCCCAAGTTGCGTATACACGCTGGTACGATATATACTAAGTCGCGGATACGCAGTCTCGCTATATACGAAGTCGCGTATACACGCAGTTTAATGAATAGAAAAGAGCGTACATGTCGAGAAGCTTTCTTTTGGTCCGTGGTAGTTAGTCCTCGGTACTTGAGCCTATGTTTCTGGACCAAGGTATCTCGACAGTCGTGTTGATCCCGAGTTTTGAAGTTGATGGTATTGTATTACTATGGTTTTGGACCGTGGTATTGAGAAGGGCCTAAGGCTATATAAGGAGAAGAAGATCATTAGGCAATTGTATCGAAAAAGTCTTGAATATCTAATGAAGAAAGAGATCTAGTATGCAGGTTCTGGGTTGATGATACATTGCTTGATCTGAGCTAAGGAGAGATTACACCGGTTGATGGAAGACTAGATCTAAGGATAGATCGGGATCAAATTGTTTGAAATGAACTATCCTTATATGGTTGATTATGCATATTTTTAGATCTGCATACTGACACAATGTTATGTTCTGGGTATGACTGATGTCTGGTACAGCTGCGAAGTTTTAAGAAAATTATTTTAGATCTGTACGCATGTTGGCTTCGGTAAAAGCGTGTGTATACGCGGGTTTGTTTCATTGAAGTAGCGTATATCTTTTGAAGCTTAATTTTTGGGGTTGCAGTTGGGTCTGACTGTTATTGCAGAGTTCTGTAGTCTGCTCTATGTTCTGGTGACTGGGAGTTGACAGGGTTTCAGTGGTTCAGTGATTCAAAGATTGATGATGCTAGTATTGGTTGTTTTGTGCTTCAATGATTTGTTATGAAAAGTGAATGAATCGTGGTCTTCAGATTGAAATGTTGTGCTTCAGGAGTATCCAGTCTGAAAATTGATGAAAAGTGGTACCTGAAGGAAAGAAGATTGTAGGCCAGCACCTACGTACTAGTATCTTAGCTGGTACAAGAGCAAATGGGGTTGGAGCTCCCTTCCAGGAGAGTCTGGAAAACGAGAGAAGGTTGTAGCCTTCTGCAGGTTGTAGCCTGCGTACTGGTATAAGGCTGCACGAGTACAAAAGATTGTAAACTGAAGTTTCTGATTAAAGAAAGATAGAGACGACTTGCAGCAGGTGGTTTTCACCCACATTGGGTTTCCACCTTATATCTTGGTGTTCATGTGTGCGGCTTTTGTGTGATGATCTTTTCTGTTATACTGCACCTGTTTACTGTTAATATGGTTAATAATGTTCTGATGCATTTACTGAAGATAAGGTAACTGAATCATAAGATTTCTGAATATACGCTAGTTTCTTTAGACACAGCAGCGTGTACACGCGGGTTCACTTAACTGAAGTAGCGTATATGTTTCTGAGTATGAAATTGAAAAAGTTTTATTGATCTGATAATACTGATTCAACCCCCCCTCTCAGTATTATTTTCAACAATTGGTATCAGAGCAGGTGCTTCAGAGAAGCTTGATCGCTTGAAGGTAGATCGTTCATCATGAGCAACTACGAGAAAGAAGCATCAATCAGGCCACTAGTTTTTGATGGGACAAACTTCAATTATTGGAAGGTAAGAGTTACTGCCTATCTTCAATCTCTTGGTACAGAAGTTTGGGACATAGTAGAGACAGGCTACACTTTTCCTTCAGCTAATCCTACAGATTCGGCCGAGAAAAAGAAATATGAAACAAATGCGAAAGCATTCAGTACTCTATTGGGATGTATATCCCAATCGGAATTCATGAAGGTAATGCACTATAAATCTGCAAAAGAAATATGGGACAAAATTGTCACGAGCTATGAAGGAGACGAACAGGTAAAGCGTGCTAAACTTCAAACTCTCAGGATTAAGTATGAGACTCTCAAAATGTATAATGATGAAAGTGTGGCTAACTATTTCCTTAGGGTGGATGAGATTGTTAATTGCATGAAAAACTTGGGTGAAGAAATAAAAGAGGCTATTGTGGTTGAAAAGGTTCTAAGATCATTGTCCCCCAAATTTGAATCTAAAGTGTCTGCAATAGAAGAAAAGGAAAATCTACGAACTCTTACTATGTCTCAGCTTCACGGAATTCTAACTGCTTATGAAATGAGAAAGGGAGGTCCATCAGACAGAAGAGAAGTTGCTTTCAAGGCTTCAGGCAAAGAATATTATTATGAAGCAAGTCACGTGCCAGAAGATGAAGAAGAAGAATCAAATTTTGTCAGAAATCTTCAAAGGTGTTCCGGAAGGTTCAGAGGTAAGTTACCTTTTAAATGCTTTGCTTGTGGAAGAGTAGGTCATTATGCTGCCAAATGTCCTCACAAAGATAAGAATGACAAGGGAAAGGAACCTGTTAAACGGAACAAGAAACAGAATGAAAAGAAGAAAAGCTATTACACTCATGAAGATAGTGATGGTCTTTCAAATAGTGATGAAGATGAACAAGGTAATAGATATAAACTTTTAATGGCTTTTGAAGATGATGACTACATGGATGCTATAGATGTAGAAGGCTTTTGTGAAGAAATGAATAATCTCAAAGTTTTCTTAGAAGAGAAAAGTGCTATTATTGATTGTCTACAATGTCAACTGGCTGAAAAGGAAAAACATCTTGAAAAATTGGAATGTGAGATTGTTTGTCTTAGAAAGGAGATTGAGAAAACAAAAGCGATCAATCTTAAATTTGTTAAAGGATCTGAAACCTTGGATGAGATTATCAATGTGCAGTGTTCTCCTCTGATCAAGACAGGTCTGGGATATAATGGAGAAACATCTCAAGCTTCTACCTCTAAAAGTTATCTTGATGCAGCAAGGAGGAGCGAGCAAAGGCCAAATAAAAGTCATCAGGTGAATCAAGGAAAGTTTACCTCAAGAACAAATAAAGACTATCAAGAAATTCGGGGACAAGCTGCCTTAAGGACAAACAGAAGCTACAATCAGCCACAGGTAAAATCTTTCCCAAGAATGGATGTCAATAGAAGCTACAATCGGTTGGATGATAGATCTGATTATCGCAGAAGTTTCTTTAATGGCCAATGTTTTTCTTGCCATAACTTCGGTCACAAAGCAGCTCAATGTGTTGCCTACAAGACAATCATGACTAGAGAAGCTCAAAAGCAAAGAAGTATGACTGGAACCATGAAAAGGACTTATAACAACTTTTCGGTTCTTGAAAATGAAGTTGAATGCTCTATTTGTAATAACTTTGGTCATGAAGACTCTGAATGCAGGAGCAGGTTCAGGAAAACAACTCAGAAGGAACAAACCTCAAATGTCAGAACATGGAAAATAAAGGAACCGCAACCAGAAAGATGTGGGATAGCCTTTTATGCAGAAGGTCAAGAAAGTCTATGGTACATTGACAGCGCATGTTCGAAGCATATGACAGGGGACAAAGAAAAACTTGAATCATATACCACATTAGAAAAGGGAAAGAAAGTTTCTTTTGGAAATGATATCTCTGCAGCCATAAAAGGAAAAGGCGTTGCTCTATTGAAAGAGAAGGTCAAAGCTGGAAATGTTTTGTATGTTGATGGATTGAAGCATAATCTTCTGAGTGTCAGTCAGATGTGTGATCAAGGAACAGAGGTAATATTTAGATCAAATGGATGTTGTGTTCGTGATCTTGATATAGGTGAAACAATGATCAAAGGAAGAAGGACTCCAAATAATCTATACATATTTGAAGAAAGACAACAACAATGCTATTTGAGCAAGGATGATGAACACTGGCTATGGCATCGGAGGCTGGGGCATCTAAGCTTTTCACAAATAAGGAAAGCATGCAGATATCAGGCAGTTCGTGATCTTCCAGATATCAAAATTCCAGACAACACCATATGCAAATCATGTCAGTTTGGAAAGCAAACCAGAACTAATTTTCCTGAGAAGGAAGGATCAGCTAGCATGCCTCTTGAGCTAGTACATACAGATACATGTGGTCCATTCAGAGAAAGAACACCTCGAGGAGAAGAATATTTGATATTATTCATTGACGATTTCTCCAGGTTTTTCTGGTTAGGACTTATGAAGCACAAAGATGAAGCATTCGAAAAATTCAAATCCTTCAAAGCCTTGGTTGAAAATGAATCAGGACACAAAATTAAGTGCCTCAGATCTGACAGAGGTGGGGAGTTTACCTCGAATGAACTTTTCAATTTCTGTGAAGAACATGGGATAAGAAGAGAATTCTCTACAGCTAGAACTCCTCAGCAAAATGGAGTTGTGGAAAGAATGAACAGAACAGTCCAACAAATGGCTCGTGCTATGCTTGATGAATCAGGTACTCCCACAACTTTCTGGGGTGAAGCTGCACATGCTGCGGTTATTATTCTCAACAAAACAAATGTCCGAGTAAACAGCACTCAAACCCCTCATGAGCTCTGGTGTGGTAAGACTCCTTCGGTGAAGCACTTCAAAATCTTTGGGAGCAAATGTTATATTAAGAATACTGATGAGCAACTTGGCAAACTTGAACCTAGAGCAGATGAAGGCATTCTTCTTGGTTATTCTCCACATAGCAAAGCATACAAGTGCTACAATAAAAGACTTGGCAGAATTGTTGACAGCATTGATGTTGTGGTTGATGAGAAGGGATACATTCCTAGGCAAGTTCATCATGAAGACATCGAAGAAGATGAATGCTACCCTCAAAGACAGAATGATGAAGAAGAAGAACCTCAAGAAGAAGAAGAACCTCAAGAAGAACCAGAGGAGCAGACAAGAATAGAAGAGAAGACTCCATCCAGATATGTTCAGAAGAATCATCCAGAATCTCAGATTGTGGGGCAGAAAGAAGCAGGAGTACAAACAAGAAGAACAATTGCAAAAGCTTCAAGCTACTTGGCATTACTCTCTTCCACTGAACCACAAAATGTGAAAGAGGCATGCAAAGATGAATGTTGGATCAAAGCAATGGATGAAGAACTTGAGCAGATCGAAAAGAACCACACTTGGGAATTGGTTCCTAGACCAAAAGATAAGAATGTCATAGGGACAAAATGGGTCTTCAAAAATTAATTGAATGAAAATGGAGAAGTAATTAGAAACAAGGCCAGACTTGTTTGTAAAGGGTATGCGCAGCAAGAAGGAATAGATTTTGAAGAGACCTTTGCTCCTGTTGCAAGACTTGAGGCCATCCGAATGTTCCTTGCTCTCTCAAGCTTTCAAAACTTCAAATTATTTCAAATGGACCTGAAATCAGCCTTTCTGAATGGAAACTTAGAAGAAGAAGTATATATTGAGCAGCCAGATGGTTTCATTCTTGGGAATGATCCAAACCTTGTATGCAAATTGAAAAAGGCTCTCTATGGTCTCAAACAAGCTCCAAGGGCTTGGTACTATCGGTTGGACAAATATCTTCACCAACAAGGTTTTTCAAAAGGATCAGAAGATAGCAATCTCTATATAAAAGTTGAAAATAACAAATTGCTAATACTTGTTGTGTATGTAGATGATATTATCTTTGGCAGCAATGAAGAGGCTGTGAGTCAAAACTTTGCCTTGGTTATGCAGAAAGAATTCGAAATGTCATTACTTGGAGAATTGACATACTTTCTTGGATTGCAAATCCAATAAAATGAAGGAGGTATTTTCTTGTCTCAAACCAAGTACCTCAAGCAGATCTTTAAGAAGTATGGCATGGAAGATTCAAAGCCAGTTTGTACCCCCATGGTTACAGGATGCAGCCTCAGTGCAAATGAGGAATCAGCAGCAGTTCATCAACCAACTTATAGATCCATGATTGGGAGTTTGCTTTATTTGACAGGTACCCGACCAGATATTATGCATGCAGTAGGAATTGTTGGAAGATTTCAAGCCAACCCAAAGGAAACTCATCTTCAGGCAGTCAAAAGAATCTTCAAGTATCTTCAAGGGACTCAAAACTATGGCTTATGGTATCCTAGAGATACAGATCTCACTCTTCATGCTTACACAGATGCAGATTGGGCCGGAAGTGTGGATGACAGGAAAAGCACAAGTGGTGGTGCTTTCTTCATGGGTTCTAGATTAGTATCTTGGTTCAGAAAGAAACAGAGTTTGATTGCTTTATCCACAGCTGAAGCAGAATATGTGGCTGCGGCATCTTGTTGCACACAACTTCTTTGGATGATGCAGACCTTGCAGGATTTTCAAATCACTTGCACTCCACCAGTCTCTATCTTATGTGATAATACAAGTGCAATCAACATTTCAAAGAATCCAGTCATGCATTCAAAGACCAAGCACATACCAATCAAGTATCACTTCCTCTGGGAACAAGTGCTTGAACAAAAGGTCAAGTTGGAGTATGTTTCTTCTAAAGAACAAGTTGCTGATATTCTCACAAAACCACTGCCCAGGGAGACTTTTGAATATCTCAGACAAAAGCTGGGAGTAGTTGATGCTTCATCCTGCTGTTGAAGCCTGTCTGTTCTAAAGAAAAGTTGGTATACGCGAGTTGTGTAAGGGATATCCGCGTACATACGCAGATTTATGCAGGTGAAGTCGCGTATATGGAGTTCTGAACAACAAGGGCAGATTCTGGTTGGAGAAGGTCTGAGATGGGTATGCCAGAGTCCTTCAGGCACAGTTTCAGGGGGAGCAGCAGGCACAGTTTCAGGGGGGAGCAGCTTAAAGTCTAATAAAGCATTGTTGGCATTTAGATGCTTTTGGTTCTAGTTCACAACTATTGTTGGTTTCAGGAGAAGGAGCACAGAAGGAAATCTTGGTTGCTGATCTAAAAGATGATTATCAGATGCTGCTGGTGACTTTCATAAGTCTTGGTCCAGATTTTTCGTCTCTATGTCATGTATCTCTTTTGTGATATCTCTTCTATGGTGTCAAGGTCATGTAACGGCCTATGTTGGTTTCCCCACTATGCCTGGGATGAATGATGTAATGTAATTGGTTGTTATATGTAAATTTCTGATGTATCCCCTCTTGGTTGGGAGTATGGATGTATATATTGAGTCTTTTGGTGATAGGAAGGTCCTTTATGATGTATAAGTCTTGGTTCCTTTTTGAAGAACATCTTTTACAGATCTTGCCTACAGTCAGGGGGAGCATGTTCAGCACAGCAGAGCAGAGATATCAGCATGTACTCAGGGGGAGCATAGCCCTTTGCCCTTGATGACAAAGGGGGAGAATGATTCTAAGGATCTTGGGCTTGCCATCAAGTCCAAAGGGGGAGATTGTTGGCATTTTGGCACAGGTGTAAAGCTACGGTACAGGTGTTGTCCTTGATGGAAACTCTCTTTGAAGACAGATCTCAGTCCAGACTACAAGAATGAAGAGAAATTTCATATACACAGGTTCATCAAGCCCAAGTTGTGTATACACGCTGGTACGATATATACTAAGTCGCGGATACGCAGTCTCGCTATATACGAAGTCGCGTATACACGCAGTTTCATGAACAGAAAAGAGCATACATGTCGAGAAGCTTTGTTTTGGTCTGTGGTAGTTAGTCCTCGGTACTTGAGCCTATGTTTCTGGACCAAGGTATCTCGACAGTCGTGTTGATCCCGAGTTTTGAAGTTGATGGTATTGTATTACTATGGTTTTGGACCGTGGTATTGAGAAGGGCCTAAGGCTATATAAGGAGAAGAAGATCATTAGGCAATTGTATCGAAAAAGTCTTGAATATCTAATGAAGAAAGAGATCTAGTATGCAGGTTCTGGGTTGATGATACATTGCTTGATCTGAGCTAAGGAGAGATCACACCGGTTGATGGAAGACTAGATCTAAGGATAGATCGGGATCAAATTGTTTGAAACGAACTATCCTTATATGGTTGATTATGCGTATTTTTAGATCTGCATACTGACGCAATGTTATGTTCTGGGTATGACTGATGTCTGGTACAGCTGCGAAGTTTTAAGAAAATTCTTTTAGATCTGTACGCATGTTGGCTTCGGTAAAAGCACGTGTATACGCGGGTTTGTTTCATTGAAGTAGCGTATATATTTTGAAGCTTAATTTTTGGGGTTGCAGTTGAGTCTGACTGTTATTGCAGAGTTCTGTAGTCTGCTCTGTGTTCTGGTAACTGTGAGTTGACAGGGTTTCAGTGGTTCAAAGATTGATGATGCTAGTATTGGTTGTTTTGTGCTTCAATGATTTGTTATGAAAAGTGAAAGAATCGTGGTCTTCAGATTGTAATGTTGTGCTTCAGGAGTATCCAGTCTGAAAATTGATGAAAAGTGGTACCTGAAGGAAAGAAGATTGTAGGCCAGCACCTACGTACTAGTATCTTAGCTAGTACAAGAGCAAAGGGGGTTGGAGCTCCTTCCAGGAGAGTCTTCAAAATGAGAGAAGGTTGTAGCCTTCTGCAGGTTGTAGCCTGCATACTGGTATAAGGCTGCACCAGTACAAAAGATTGTAAACTGAAGTTTCTGATTAAAGAAAGATAGAGACGACTTGCAACAGGTGGTTTTCACCCACATTGGGTTTCCACCTTATATCTTGGTGTTCATGTGTGTGGCTTTTGTGTGATGATCTGTTCTGTTATACTGCACCTGTTTACTGTTAATATGGTTAATAATGTTCTGATGCATTTACTGAAGATAAGCTAACTGAATCATAAGATTTCTGAATATACGCTAGTTTCTTTAGACACAGTAGCGTGTACACGTGGGTTCACTTAACTGAAGTAGCGTATATGTTTCTGAGTATGAAATTGAAAAAGTTTTATTGATCTGATAATACTGATTCACCCCCCCCCTCTCAGTATTATTTTCAACAGTAACATATCATCTACATACAAGACCAGATAAATAACATAGTCACCAATTAATTTAAAATACACACAGTGAACTGTTGTGCTTCTGGTGAAGCCAAGTCCATGTATAAATGTATTAAATTTCTGAGACCACATCCTTGGTGACTATTTTAGCCCATACAGAGACTTATTTAACTTGTATACCAGTTCTTTCCTACCCTTCACCGCAAAGCCTTCAGGTTGCTTCATGTATATCTCCTCTTCCAGATGCCCGTGGAGAAATGTTGTCTTCACATCCATCTGTTCTACCTCAAACAAAAAAGCAGCAACAACAGATAAAAGTAATCTAATAGAAGCTACCTTGGCAATAGGATAAAAAATATCACCAAAATCAATTCCTGGCAGCTGGGTATAACTTTTTGCTACCAACCGAGCTTTGTATTTCTCCACCTTTCCTTCTGCATTTGTCTTCTTTTCAAACACCCATTTGCTTCCAATGGGTTTCCTTCCAGACGACAACTCCACTAGATCCCAAGCCTAATTTTTGTAAAAAGATGCCATTTCATCAACCATGACCTCTTTCCAGAGTTTTCCATCCTTTGAGTCTACTGCTTCATTCATGGTTCTGGGATCATCATCAGTAATAGGTAAAGAAAAATTTGAGTAGAAAGTAGATGGACTATACCTTTCTAGCTGCCTTCTTTCTCGAACTGATCTTCTCACAATCGGAGATTTTGGCTCTTCATCTTCTGATTCCTCTTCTGCTGTAGATTCTGATTCTTCCTTGTTTAGGTCAAACTCTATCTTCTCAGGTTCCTTTGATGGCACTTCATGTCTAATAACATTTTTCACCTCTCTGAACACCACATCTTGGCTGCACACAACCTTCCTTATTACTAGGTTCCAAAGCTTATAACCCTTTAAACCATCCTTATACCCAATAAAGATGCACTTTTCAGATTTACTCTCCAACTTTGTTCTTTTCTCCTTTGGAACATGTACATATGCATTGTTATCTCTCCAGGAAAATCTCCTAGGTTGTAGCTCGAAGAATCCTGATAACATATACTCTTCAATATCGTTCTAGGAACTATTGGAATGGATGATGGTTTGGTTCAAGCTAGATAACCACTTCAACTTTGTGTCACTCTAGACATGCATGAACACCCTCAGCCTATAAGGCTTTAGACCACTTATGATCAATAGTTTGTAGATTAAGTGAATGAACGAAGAATATTAACCACACCAGCAGATGCATACATAACGTATGATGGCTAGCTGCAGCCAGTGAATGAATCTTTCAAATCTAATCTATCTAACAGAGATAAGATGACAGTTATCTAGCATTAGACATAAGAGAAAGCTTGAATAGACCAACCCAGGTGCAAGTTTAGAAGAGGAGTAGAAATGGAAATCGAACATGTAATAGTGAAAGAAGCTTATATTACTGAAAATGAAGATGAGATGCTACAAGGAACAGAATATCTACAGTCTCCAGAAGTTGAACCTTGATTACATATTGCTTTCAGCTATTTATAGTTTATTTTTACAATGATCCTTAGCCATTTAGTGCTGGAGATGTATCAATCGACCACCTACTATCATTAATTGTCTGATTTTGTTTCAGGACTTAATTTCCCTTCCAAGGCGAAAACATTAATCAATTCTGGTATTGTGCTATCCTGTTAGGTGGTTGGCTTGATCGTGGCAGTGGAGCTCCATGACTATTTAATTCTCCTTTCTGTATCTTGCTATGTCCTTCTTTCCTTGGTCATGCTTTTTGTTAATTCGGTTTAATGGTATCACTGTCATTAGACTGATAGAGTCGACCACCTTCCCCTTCGGGTAAAAAATAGGGAGTGGAGTATGAAGTGCATGGGTGGATGGACGTGCCAAATCAGACAGACGAAGAGGTAGATGATGATCGGGAGCGGTCTTGAATGAGGGCTATCAGATCGAGGGGAATGCACGGTGGAGATCATGCACAGGAGGCTTGTGATCGTGGTGGCAGTAGGACATGTCTGGACAGTTAGATCTCGGGTGGACAGTTTGGACGGTTATCAGATGGAAGAGGCACATGGATGATAACACTCTGAGGTGGTTTGGCTCGGGCAATTATGGTTTTTATCGAAAGGTTATCGGGCAGTAAGTGGTAAATGTCAAAACTTGGCTGATTCCATTGAGTGGATGACATGTAGCAGTGGAGGAGAGAGAGAAACCACCCTCATCGGGCGGGTACATTTCGCGCTAGTTGTTCGTGCAATATGAGTAATAACATTCAGATCTGGTGGGGGTGATTTGACGACAGGGAATGATCGGGCAGGTTTCGTTGATCGGGTGAGACGTGGGCCATTGGATCAGTGGGGGAAAATCAATGGTAGAGGGATACGGTGGTATGATATGTCTTCGTGAAGTGTGTGGAGGGCGCGTATGGGTGGAAAAGTAAGGTTTTTCGAGGTTTTGGGTTAATTTATTTAGGATTAAGGTGAAAAGAGGGTGCCGTGGGGATGGTTAGGAAATAAGCGGAATGAAAGGTAAATGGAAGGGTTAGAGAGTGGCGTGATGGCCCGTGTGGGGCCCCATCTGAGACATAAAAGCAGATCATCTCCCTCCTTTAGCCTGCCAAATGTCAGCGTTGCACTTCAGGGCTAACATGCATCACATCCAAATACCCTTAGATGTGAAAGATAGGGTTTCTTACTAGTCCATACCTCTTGTTGAGTCTTTTCCTCCAACACTGACGAAGGTGATATGTTGACCAGGTAACATGCTGTCTCTACCGCCTTTTCCTAGAATTCCTGTCCTAACCTGGCACCACTGAGCGTGCTTCTTGCCCTTTCCATCAACGTCTTGTTCATTCTTTCTGAAACTCCATTTTGTTCAAATGTGTATGGAGTAGTATTCTATCGTGCTATACCACACTTCTTATAGAATTCTTCAAATCCATTGTTGTAAAACTCTACACTGTTATCTGTTCTGAACACCTTTATCTTCTTCTCTGTCTAGTTTTCCCCCAGAGCCTTAAATTCTTTAAACCTGTCAAAGGATTCAAATTTCTTCTTGAGTAAATATATCCATGTATTCCTTGAGAAGTCGTCTATAAATGATACATAGTACATAGACTTACCTGGTGATGGAACCTTCACAAGTTCAAACACATCACCGTGCACAACCTCTAATATCTGTTTGTCCCTCTTACCACCAGAGGGGAAACTCACCCGTTTTGCTTGCCATATACACAATTTTCATAGAAATAAAAATCCAGAGAGCTATTAGTCATACCTTCTACCATACCTTTACCATGAAGTATTTGAAGGCCCTTCACTCCAATATGTCCAAGCCTTTGATGCCATAGCATGGTCTTTTCCCCAAAGACCACTAGATTTTCTGCTCCACTTTTGGGAACCACATAACTGTTGCACCCATCAATAACAGTGCTACCTTGTAGCTTGTACAGAGTCCCAACTCCCCGCATCAATACCAGTGCTCCCCAAACCATCTTGCAGGTATCTTTCTCAAACACTGTTTTTACATCTGCATCATCCAGCGTACTTACAGAAATCAAATTTATAGCCAATGTAGGAATATGCAGAACATGCAGAAGTGTTCTAACCCTTCCATCTTGCAACTTCAAATTTAATTTTCCGTGACCAATGATTCTAGACTTCCTATCATCCCCTAAGAATACATCACCACCATCATATTTCTCATACTCGTAGAACCACTCTCTATGACGAGTGAAGTGAAAGGATGCACTTGAGTCAATCAACCATGACTCATGATCTACATGTGTACTTGAAGAAGCGAAGTATACATCCTCACCTTCATCTGAGGTGGTTTTCACCTCTGCAAAAGGAGCATCATCAAATCCCTTTCCTTTGTCAGGAGATTCAGATTTATATTCCCTTTTGTAGTTCCTTTCCTTTCTGCATTTATAGCACACCACCTTTATAGGTTTTCCTAGAGATTTAGATATCCCACTTGATGACTTATTTTTGTTTCTGTTCTGGGACCGTCCTCGTAAAGATAAGGCATCACCATTATGGCTCTCCATATTTTTCTGTTTCATCTCCTTTGTCAGTAAGGATGAGACTATTTCATCATATTGGAATGCAGTTGCATTACTACCTATTGTAATAACCAGACTATCCCACGAATTTGGTAGAGGGCACAACAAACTGATGCACTTATCTTCATTTGAAATTTTAATATCAACAGATAAGAACTGACTTACCACAATATTAAATGCATTCAGATGCTCTGTCACCGAGTCTCCATCTTTCATCCTCAGGTTATATAGCTTTTTCCGCAGGAACAGTTTATTCACTAGAGACTTAGATTAGTACAAAGTCCCTAACTTGACCAACAAATCCTTAGCCGTAGCTTCCCTTGATACATTCAACAATAATGAATCTGAGACACATAATCATATTGTGCTCTTTTCCTTTCGATCCAACTTCTTCCATTCTTCATCGAACACTCCCGTTGGTTTAGTACCCGGATCTACCATGATCCACTAATCTTTATCTACCAACAGATCCTCCATCTTGATTTTCCATAACTCAAAACTCTGACCATTAAATTTCTCAATCTCTATCCTTCCACTGCTCGACATCTTCTTTCACCATCAAAATCGATCACACAGATCTCCCACCGAACAAGGTATACCACAGGCCCGAGCGAAACCCTTCAGCAACAAAGGCATCCCCTTGAAGCCAAAAAACCTCTGATACCAAATGTAGATTTTAACCACGTACAGGAATTACCTGCATACGAATTCTAAAATACAGAAAATAAAAAATGCAAGAGCATAACACATAAAACAAATATACACAGAGAATTTTCCCTGGATCCCAAAACCGGGACTACCAGATTGATTTTTCATTATCTTCTTCTCAATGTTATGATACATATATATACATGACAAAGCATCCAATACCATGGACTGAAAACCATCGCGCCCAAAACCATGTACGAAAGCCATGCACGAAACCATAGGTATGTTCACCCCACCTAACATAGGGTCCAAAACAAGTAGAGTGGGGTTACCTTCCCCCTTCGAGCCCCTTGTGACCCCCCCACTGCATAATCAGTGCAACGAAGGGGGGCTCCACCCCCCCCCCCCCCCCAACCCCCGGGTTAACTAGGGAGGCTAGTCATGGAAAGAATACAACACAACCCAATAAGAATACCATGAGCACTAGTGGCATAGTCAGGAAGAAACCGACGAAGAAAATTGGCTTTTCTTTGGAGGCATTGTAACTGGTGAAGGGTGCGAGGGGGAGGAAGTTTGATAATGGCTTGCACTTTGAGAGGGTTAGGACTGATACCATATTTGGACATAATGAAGCCTAAAACCTAGCTCTCAGGAACAAAAAAGACACACTTAATGGGATTAAGGTGAATGTTATACTTGTGGCATTGGAGGAAAATGGTACGTAAATCAGTAAGGTGTTGCAACTGATGTTTGGAACGAGCAGTGAGAGAATATATATATGAAAGGATAATGTGAGCCAAGTAATGGAAAAAGTAGGACATGAAATGCTAAAAAATGGCCCCAACATTATTTAAACAAAAAGGAATGACCCGATAGGAAAACATACCCCATGGATTAGTGAAGGCAGTTTTCAGTTGATCAACATACTGAGTATGTATCTTGTTGTATTCAGAGAATCCATCCATAAAGGAAAGGACCCCATGCCCTGCACACTCATCAATAGTTTTGTCTATGAAAGGTATGGGGAATTTTCCTCTTTGACAAGCTTTGTTCAAATCGTGAAAGTTCATCCAAACATGAATGATGCATTTATTCTTTAGAATGGGAACATGATTGGACACCCATGTGGTGTATTCAATGGGATAAATGAAACCATCCTACTTGAGCTTATCGATTTCAGTTTTTATAGAATCGCATTTGGAAGAATGGATAGGCCTTTGCCTTTGGTGAATGAGAATGGTATTGGGCCATGTGTCAATATGATTTTCAACAATGGTGTGATCAAGTTTTGGCATCTCAGAATAATACCAGGAAAAAACATCATAAAATTGTTTGAATAACTTGGTGTAAGCTTCAATTTCTTTCGGGGTGATTGTGTCCCCAAGCTAATATTTTCTTCAACCCCTGGTTTATTCGAAATGTTAATTTTTATGGTAGGGGAGATGTTATCCATATTTCCTTCTTCAAAAGAACTTGGTGCAAGAATGGGATTTTTGAACTAGTCGACCTCACCATGGATGAAGCCTTTGGAATCCATAACATATTGATCATGGGTTTACTGCGGATAGAACTATGCATGATGGTGCATATCATCCCTAGGTTAATTATGGGTAGCCATGGATTTCATGATGTCTACATCAGAATGAAAAATGGGGAGATAGGAGAAATAAGGATCACATGATGAGGACCTACCTGAGGCATCTTCATGAGAGACAAGGTTCACATGCACATCATTAAAAGGGTTGTATAGATGACTAGTAGATGTGACATCTACCAATGTTGAGACCGGAGTATATGCTGAAGAAGGGTCAACCAAATCACAATAGGAGAATCTAAGAGAGTCCCAATACATTGATCCCATGGATGAGGACAAGTAGAGAATAGGGGAAAAACTATTTGTCATCTTGACATTAGGAGGGGGAAATCATGATGGCGGGCATTGAGAAATGGCAACAAGAAATTCTAGTTTAATTTGTCCTTGAATTAATTTGTGAATTAAAATAGAATTCTATTCTCATAGCAGCTTGTAAATAGTTAATTAAGTTTAACTGACTTAATTAGCTTCGAAATTTCGAGTTGGAAATAATTTTGCAGTCATGTATATGCTCTCCCTAAATTTTAGTAGTGTAGGATGAGTTTATTTGAGTTCTAATTAGATAACTAAGTTTGATTAAGTTATAGATAGTTAAACTAGTTCTAACTATTTGTGGAACTAGTAGAGGATTAGTAGTGAGTTGGTGCACTGGTGCATCATCAGTGCTACTCCAGCTAACTTAACATCTCTTCATGAGAAACTCATGCATGTCAGTTCATAGAAAGACCCAGTTGAGACTAGAGTGCAGGGACAATCTACTATTAGTTGTAGAATGGTCTAAGTTGTATAGATCATGCATGCAATCACAAGAGGACCTAGATTTGGATTGCGTAGTTATGGAAGAAGGAATTCCCGATTAAATATGGCTTATTTTTCACAGGAATTGCGTAAAGAAACAGGGGCTCATAAGGTAGCAGAAATTGGCTAAGTGTTGGTCAGTGCGGGGTTGTGAGGTAGAGCGTTGATCAGACTTGTGCATAATTGTTCTTGTGAGAAAAATATTTGTATTATCACTCAGATTTTTTATTAATTCCATAGATAGTTGGGGTTTCGTTCTTCCTCTTGTCAATTATTGTTTTCATTTATTATTGGTTTCCAATGTTTAAAGATTAGACTATATTCTTGTCTTGTGTTTTAGTACATTACATGAGCTGTGAATCTACAGAAAAATCTACACAGTATCGAAGCCAAAGATGATATACTAGAGGAGATTTCAAAGTTTTGAGTGTGGGTTACAAGTGAAATTCGAATTTTCAATACATGCTTCAGTATCGACAGATAGCGTTCTATAGTTTTCAACTCAAGTATGACTTGGAAGGAAGATCGAATTATATATCTTAGAAGGACAAAATTGAGGCTGTGTTGGAGGATAATGTATTGAAGGAATTTATTAATCAAGACATTCCTAAGCTAGCATCATCAGATGCACATAATCTGGCTGAATAGAAGAAGAGTGTGGAATAACCATTTCTGAGGATGATATGGTGAGCCTAGCTCTCCTAGGCCTTCCTAAGAGTTGGAATAGCTATAAGGAAACTGTGAATGGAAGGGAGAAGCTTACAGATTGGGAACAATTGTGGTCGTATTTGATGCAGGAGAAGATTAGAAGGAACAACAGAGATGGGTCCTCATCAAAGACTAATGATGATGAAAATTGTGCCTTAGCAAGTAAGGAAAGGAAAGGGAAAGGGAAGGTGTCCCATTCCAAATTGGATTCTTTCCATGGAGGTAAGAAGAAAGGCATGACAAAAGTTAAGTGCTTTCATTGTCACAAGCTGGGCCATTTTGCTACAAATTTTCTGCTCAATAAGTCCAAGAAGATTCAAGTCCTTAGGAGAAGCGGCGGTTGAGGCTTTGGCCTCTCAATTCGAATTGGACTTTACTCTCATTGCGTGCATGGTTTCATCAATGATGGGTAGTGTATGGTACCTTGACAGTGGAGCTTCATTCCACATGACTGGTCACAAGGAGTTGTTGAGTGACCTGGAGGAGAAAGATCTCCATATGCATATCGCGATGGGTGATGACGAGAGATGTAGTGCTACTGGATCGGTCACACCTACTTTTCAGAGGGAGAAAGGTGCTCCTATAACCTTGAGGGATGTTATGTATGTTCCCTAGTTGATGAATAACTTAGTATTGGTTGAAAAATTTTAGGATAGAGTTTATGATGTGAGCTTCTCAAAAGGAAAGGCATTCCTTCGACACATAGCCACGAGTTTAGTAAAGAAGATAGGGATTCGAGTTAAGAATCTCTATAAGTTGGAGGTAGACGATTGTACTGATTTGAGCCCAAAATAAGAGAAGGTTTGGAGTTGATATGTTGGCGAGTTGTAGCATAGGTGATTGGGTCACTTGCATCATCGAGCTTTGAAAACTATGCAGCAGATCTCTATTGGCTTCCCAAAGGTATGCTAGAGCAAGTTGATACATGCAAGGGATGTAATTTGGGAAAAAACACCAAGGCTTCCTTTCATGATAGAGATAGTCGACAAAAGGTGATTTTAGAGCAAGTCCATTCGGATGTGGGTGGACCATTCTCAACAACATCCATGACCAAACATAGGTTTTATGTTATACTTTTTGATGACCTTTCTCATAAATGCTGGAAAGTTTTCATGGAGAAGAAGGATCAAACTTCCACAAAGTTTTATTAATTTAAAGCATTGGTCAAGAAAGAGTTTGGCAAGAAGGTTAAAGCTCTTAGGAGTGATAACAGTGGTGAGTATGTCTCAAATGAGTTTAAGAACTTATGTGAAGCAAAAAGGATTAAATAGGAGTTGACGGCACCCCCTAACCCACAATAGAATGGGGTGGCTGAGAGGAAGAACATAAGCATTGTAAGGCAGCATGGATGATGTTTCATGATTATGGCCTACCACTACACTTGTGGGCTAAGGAATGCAGCACAACGAATTATTTGTAGAACCATAGCCTGCCTTAGATACTTGGGATGAAGACACCAAAGGAGGCTTATTCTGGCAAGAGGCCAATTGTTGGTCACTTTAGGATTTTTGGGTCATCAGTATATTGCTATGTAACCCAAGACACACAGAAGAAACATGAGCTGACAACAGAGTAGGGGATATTTATGGGGTACAGTGATACACCTCACAACTCTTTGGTGTACCTGCCTACCAACAAGATGATAGTGGTTCGTAGGGATGTGAGATTTGATGAGGAGAAGGCCATGTGAGCTTCCCTTGAGAGGGATATTGAGCTATATAAGGTTGAGGAGCTCTTAGTTCCTACGTTTGAGGAGTCTCATATTGATGTGGAGCAACCACATGCAAAGGATCCGAGAGTGGAGGCAACCACTCAAGAAGAGTCGTCCAGAGATGGGAGAAATCATACCATAGAGGCTAACATGTTATTGCATGATGCACCGGAGAATTTGGGAGCACCCACATCTCAACGTAGGAAGAGGAGGTCACCTAAGAGGTACATTGGATACATGTCTCTTCTGAGTGGATGTGTTGAGACAGAGCCATATTCCTTTAAAGAAGCAGTGAAACAGCCTATTTGGGTTGATGCCATGGTGGAGGAGTATGAATCCATAGTTCATAGCAATGTTTTGGATGTGGTCCCAAGACTAGAGGACAAGTCAGTGGTGACATCCCGTTGGCTTTACAAAGTAAACCAAGTTGCAGATGGTAGTGTGGAAAAGCATAAGTCCAATTTTGTGGCTCGTGGCTTCTCACAAGTAGAGGGGATTGACTATGATGAGACCTTTTCTCCTATTTCAAGGTAATCATTGATTAGATATATATTGTTAATACTAGCACAGATGGGTTGCAAGATACATCAAATAGATTTCAATACAACCTTTCCTAATGGCACGATTGAGGAAGAGGTGTACATAGAGTAGCCTGAAGGTTTTGAGACGTTCAACCGTGAGTTACATGTGTGTCAAATCAAGAGGGCATTGAATGGGATGAAGTAAGAACTGAATGCTTGGTAAAATAGAATTGATAGATACTTCATCGGGTTTAGATTCACCAAGAGTGAAGTGGATGCGAACCTGTACCACATAGTGGTGGAAGGAAAATTGTTTATCATTTTGTTATATGTTGATAATTTGATTTTGACAAGTGATGATTAGCTAATCAAGTCTTGCAAGGAGGACCTTGCAAGATAGTTTGAGATGAAGGAAATGGGGCTCATGTATTAATTTTTGGGCATGGAAGTATGGCAAGGTAATGGGGAACTGTTTGTGTGTTAGGGAAGTATGATAATGAGATACTCAGGAGGTTTCACATGGAAAGCGGCAAACCCATGGAGACTCCTCTAGCAGGTAACTGGATGAAGGAGGATGTTATTCCAGGGGAAGTAGTGGAAGCTACTATTTACAAGAAGCTTGTGGGTTCACTCACGTATTTGGTGAACACAAGACTAGATATATGCTACACAGTTAACCAACCTAGTCAATTAATGGTTAGGCCTAACATGCTGTATTGGAAGGCAGAAAAGTATGTGTTGAGATACCTCAGGGGCACTACTTAGTATGGATTGTGGTATACAAACATAGATGGAGTGAAGCTTCAAGACTTCACAAATGAAAATTGGGTAGGGAATCCATCCAAAAAGAAGAGCACATTAGGAGGGATCATCAGTATTGGGTCAGCAACAGTTTCATAGCACATCAGAAAATAGAGATCGGTTGCACTCAGTTCGGCAGAGGGAGAGTACATGGCTGCAAGTCAGGCAGCATGTGAGGTCATCTGGATACGAAGTTCCTGGTCAGTTTATTTGTTTAGCAGATGGATCCAACTGTGATTTACTGTGATAATTAGAGTTGTATCAAACTCTCTGAAAATCCATTTTTTCATGATCAGTCCAAGCATATTTATATCGAGTATCATCATCTTCGAGATTGTGTATTGAGGCAGATTATGTTGTTGGAGTACATTCCCATGAAGGAGAAAGATGCTGACATTTTGACAAAGGAATTGTCAAGATGTAAATTTGAGTTTCACGGAGACGGGATTGGGGTAGCTGATAATCCATTTCTTTTTCAGACGGAGTGTTGAGAAATGGAAACAAGAAATTCCAGTTTAATTTGTCCTTGAATTAAACTATGTATTAAAATATAATTCTATTCTCATAGCATCTTATAAATAATTAATTAAGTTTAATTGACTTAATTAGCTTATCAATTTTGAGTTGGAATTATTTCTTTAGTCATGTATATTTTCTACCTAAATTTTAGGGGTCCAGGACGCGTTTATGTGATTTTTAATTAGATAACTCAATTTGACTAAGTTATAGATATTTAAACTAGTTCTAGTTGTTTGTTTGTAAAACTAGTAGAGGATTAGTAGTGAGTTGTGGCACTGGTGAATACTTAGTGCTACCCCAACTAACTAGACATTCCCTCATGATAAGCTCATGCATGTCAGGTCAGAGAAAGACCCAGTTGAGACTAGAGATCAGGGACATCATACGATCGGTTGTAGAATGATCCAAGTTGTATAGATCATGCATGTAATCAGAAGAGGACCTAGATTTTGATTGCACAATTATGGAAAAAGGAATTCCAAATTAAATATGGTCTATTCCTCACAGGAATTGTGCAAGGAAATAGGGGCTCAATAGGCAGCATAAATTGGCTAATCGTTGGTCAGTACGGGCTTGTGAGGTAGAGAGTTGATCATACTTGTGTGGAGTTGTTCTTGTGAGAACAAGCTTTGTATTATCACTCAGATTTCTAATTAATGCAATGGATAGTTAGGGTTTTGAGGGGTGGATTTCCCTAGAGAAACATTTGTGTTATGTGTCTTTGATTATCTTCCTCTTGTTGATTATTGTTTTCATCGATTCTTGGTTTCTGTTGTTTAACAAGTATAATAGATTCTTGTCTTGTGTTTTAGTACATTACATGAGCTGTAAATCTATAGGAAAATCTATAGTGGGTTGGGAAACCTCCTATTCTGGCATAGTAGTGGGGCCAAAATGCACAGGTATAGGAGAAGTAGATTCACTGCAAGCGACATCTAAATCATGAAGTACTTGAAGTGTATCACAAAAATCTTTGAGACAAGGACATTGACGGGAATAATGGACATAGTTATCACACAAATCACAATGGTGATTTGTGCATAATGATTTTGTTTTTCTTAGCTCACTCGAGTGAGGTGACATGGACCTTCCAAATGTTAGATTCAAGAAAAGTATCAAAGACCACATTATTGATTTGAGGGAGTTCAAGACAAATATTGGTGCATGCCCAACGACATCACACAAAGCACATGGAGGAGCATGCTTTGGCGTTTTAGGAGGAGTGGGAGTTAGTTTGGGTGCCTTTTTTTTTATCCCTTCTTCTGGGATTTGCCCCCTTCACCAGATGGTTTTGCAACAAGAGTGGCTTGCTATTCAGGTTGTTGTGGAACTAAAGCAAAAGAAGGGGATCAAATAACAACTTCAAATAGATTCAAAGTAGCTGAAGGTTCGAGTTGATTGGGAGGAGTGTTTGCTGGAGGATCAATGTACCAGACCGAGATCCCCAAGGTAACGTTAGGAAGGCTCAACAAATCCATTATAGGGGTAAAAAATATTTATGCTGGAAAAAATAATAAAGGTATATGACTAGAAGAGTAATGACCTGGCGGAACAACTCCGAGATGGTTAATACTTGGGGGAACAAGTCCTGGTTGAAAACAACCGGGAAATATACCAACGGAAGGAAACTGGCCAAGAGGAATTGTACCTGAAGGTTGAGTTGAGCTGGGAGCAATAGGTTCCAGAGCGGCTCGCTGTTGGGAAGGAATAACTAACTGCTTGTAGGTAGCATGTGATGCTTGAAGCATGCAAAAACTCAAGGAGATAGGATCAGAAGGAGTACACGGTGGGCCATACTATGCCCCCAGTAGCATGGAATATTTGTAGACTCCAGGAGAAACATTGGTTAAGGAAGTGATAGTCTTATTTCCAGTCATCAATGAGATATTGGTATGAGGAGAGATCTAAGAGTGAGGGTCATAGTAAGTCAGCTGATCAATAGTGAAAATATTTCTGTTGTGAGGAAAGCACATCTTGCGAAAAATAGTAGATGCATCATCAGATATGGCATAGGTGTAACTACAACCCAAAAAGATGTTATAATCTAAAGGGACATCAATAAATTTGATATAAATGAAGATTTTCCTGCCATAAATAGTAATGGGATAGTTGTTGAGATGCCCTTGATGCATTAATAACATCAAGATAAGGCATGCCAAGAAGGACAATATAAACATAACCTAACTGTGCATATATCGGGTCATATTACAAAGCTATTTAGAGTGCTTCTTCCTTAGACTGGGAGAGGTAAGAGGTGACATATTTACCTATGGGGTCCAAAATAATTCTAAGGAACCAATCCATATAGACATGGTCTTCAAACTCAGGGGTTCTACACATGCTTCTCCTTCTGTGCCATTCTTGAACACGGTTAGAAAGGTGGGGGGCAGAAGTTAGAAAAAAAGAGGTCAAAAGTTCAATACCTATTTCGTATTGGAGAGGTAGCTATAAATAGGAAAGATATTCTTTCACGAGAGTCCTGAAGGAGGAATGGGAGGCATGCAGTTGGCCCATATACCATTTGGCAGCTGTTCTAGTAAGGGTGTCAAGTATAAGGAGAAGATGAATGGAGTCGTTAGTGATGGAATTTGATGAGCACCACATATGGAAAGAGTGAACATGATTTGTGGGCTCTTCTCTAAGATTACCTTAAAACTTGGGGATGTCAAAAGGAAGCGTGAGAGGCATAGAAGGCTAGTTTGGGTCGTGGAAAAGAGGATTGCTGATGAGCTGGTGGAAATTAGGGGGCCTAAACTAGCCATATAGGTGAGAATAGGAGGTTAGTGACCATACCAATAGCATGTTGGGTCCCTATAATACTAGTGATTACCCCATTACTATTGTAGTTATACCCCTTATTTATATTGTTGTGCCCCCATTACCCCCATATTGTTATTTCTGTGCCCCTTAGAATCCCGCTATTGTTATTTTTGTGGCTTTATATTATTATTGTTAGGTCGGCTGGATTATATTGTGACTCCTTAGACTCCTATATATAGAAAGGAGGTTTTGTCATTTGTATCATCGAAGAATTGTTCATTTATGTAATGTAAAGGAGGTTGCCCCCTCGAAGAGGCTTAATTCTAAGGCGTTGACCTTTCTTTTCTATCTTTTCTTGAGCTGGTTTCATAACATATGGTATCAGAGCTTTGGATTCTAGGGTTTCGCTGCTCCAAACAGGTCATTGTGGCATTTTCGCTATAACTTTTTTTCTGTGACATTTCAGAAGTTGCAAAAAAAAACCCATTTGAGAAGACATCGCGCTGAACCTTGGGTCCGAATTTTAGAGAATTTCGCGCGATATTTTCGAAGATATGATCTGAGGAAGTTGGTCTTTTTGTAGACTCCTGAATTACTTTCAAAACAGGTGACCTGGGGAAAAGCGTCATAACTTTCTTTCTGAGCATCGGATTGAAATTTCGTAAGAAGGTACAGAAAGAGGACGAACTGCAGTTTTCTTGTATATATTTTTTAGAGTGAAAGGTTTGAAAAGTGACACGTGGAACTTCATACAAGTTCGCTCTACTGAACTAGTCTATAATCAGGTCACTGCGGGAGATTGTGCATAACTCTTTTTTGGAGAATCCAATTTGGATCAGACTAGTGGAATTGGAAAGAGGACATAGAAGGCTACTACAGGTCATAGTTTTAGAACTGGATGATTCGAAATTACAGAGATACATCAGATTCAATATCAGGCTTCTACAAAGTAAAAAAAAAGGTGTGTAGTTTTTTTTTAATTTTTACATAAGCTTGGTTTGAAGGATATTCCAGAGGAGCATAGGATTGATGTGTTTATAGGGTATTTAAAGGATAATATCCAACATGATGTGCACCTTTGGGAACCTGATTCATTAGAGAAGGCATTTAGGTTAGCAAGAAAAATGGAAAGCAAAATTATGGCAACTAGGAAGCATACCATTCACAACTATAAAGACGGAAGTGTTGTTGCCCATAGTCTTCCACAACCTACAAGGTTGACACCACAACAATTAGAAGAAAAAAGAGCAAAAGGGCTTTGTTACAATTGTGATAGAAAATACACAAAAGGTCATAAGTGTGCTGAGAAGAAATTATTCTACATAGATTGTGAAGAGGAAGAAGAAAAAGAGGCAATGTGCCAAGCACCGGTCTTAGCTACACCAGACTTCACAAAAACCTTTATTGTGGAATGTGATGCTTCAGGAAATGGAATTGGTGCTGTTATAATGCAATATGAAAGACCCATTGCTTTTGAAAGTCGTCCAATCAAGGGAAATTTTTTAAGCAAAGCTATTTATGATAAGGAAATGTTGGCAATACTCCATGCACTTAAGAAGTGGCGACCCTACCTAATGGGAAGATACTTCAAGGTAAAAACGGATCATGATAGCCTTAAATACTTTTTAGAACAAATATTATCCTCTGAAGAGCAACAAAAGTGGGTCACAAGGATGTTGGGTTATGACTTTGAAATCATCTACAGAAAATGGAAGCAAAATGTGGTGGCAGATGCACTCTCAAGAAAGGATGAGGATATGGAAGCATTGTTGTGTGCCATTTCTATTATCCAACCAGATTGGATAAACGAAGCAAAGGAGGAATGGAAGAGTGACGAAGAAGTGTGGGCACTTATTCGAAAGCTACAACAAGATTCCAGTACTTCTGATACATTTAGTTGGCAAAATGATTTGCTATGGTACAAAGATCGCTTATACCTCTGTAAGAATTCCCAGTTAAAACAAAAGATTCTTATGGAATTGCACACTTCTCCCTTAGGAGGGCACTCAGGATTTTTAAAAACTTACCACAGGGTTAAGAAGGAATTTTTTTGGGATGGCCTTAAATCAGATATTCAAAAGTTTGTGGCGGAATGTTTGGTTTGCCAAGAAAATAAAGTTGAAACAATTAAGACACTGGGTCTATTACAACCTTTATCCATTCCAAGCCAACGTTGGGAGGAGGTTTCAATGGATTTTATCACAGGTTTACCCAAGTCTGAGCGAAAGAGTGTCATCATGGTGGTAGTTGACAGACTTACCAAGTATGCACACTTTTGTGCATTATCACATCCATTTAAAGCCAGTACAGTTTCTACTGCATTTATGGAAACTGTTCAAAAGCTACATGGAAATCCAAAGATTATTGTAAGTGACAGAGATCCCATTTTCACTGGAAATTTTTGGACAGAATTATTTTCTTGTCTTGGTACTCAGTTAGCTCATAGCTCATATTATCATCCTCAATCTGATGGGAAAACTGAGATAGTAAACAAATGTTTGGAATGATATCATCGTTGCTTTGTATCTGATAAACAGACACAATGGGTCAAATGGTTGCCTCTGGCTGAATGGTGGTATAACACTTCCTTCCATACAGCAACAAAAATGACCCCATTTATGGCACTTTATGGGTACCAACCACCATCAATCACATCATATTTAAGAGAAAATTCTAAGGTTTAGGCAGTGGAACATCACATCGAACATCAACAACAAGTCCCCCAACTCTTAAAGGATAACCTCGTGTTGGCACAAAATAGAATGAAACAACAGGCAGATCAACATCGCAGTGAAAGAAGTTTTGATGTAGGTGATTGGGTATTCCTACAGCTACAACCATATAAGAAAATGTCCCTAAAGCAAGCTAAGAAGGATAATAAATTATCACCAAAGTATTATGGTCCGTACAAGGTGTTGGAAAAGATTGGTACTATGGCATACAAATTGGAGCTTCCTGCAGCTTCTCGATTGCACCTAGTTTTCCATGTTTCATGTTTAAAGAAGGTTATAGGCGACAAGCTCCCAGTTCAAACAATATTGCCAGAACTTGACGAGGAAGGAAAAATTATATTGGAACCGGAAGCAGTCACAGAAACAAGAACTCGACAGCTACGAAATCGATCAATTTCAAAGTATCTTATCAAGTGGAAGAACTTATCCGCTGAAGATTCCACATGGGAGGATGAGAATTTTATGCAGAAGTATCCAGAATTGCTCAAGCGTTGAGGACAACACTTTTTTGAAGGAGAGGGGCATGTTGGGTCCCTATAATACTAGTGATTACCCCATTACTATTGTATTTATACCCCTTATTTATATTGTTGTGCCCGTATTACCCCCATATTGTTATTTCTGTGCCCCTTAGAATCCCTCTATTGTTATTTTTGTGGCTTTATATTATTATTGTTAGGTCGGCTGGATTATATTGTGACTCCTTAGACTCCTATATATAGAAAGGAGGTTTTGTCATTTGTATCATCGAAGAATTGTTCATTTATGTAATGTAAAGGAGGTTGCCCCCTCGAAGAGGCTGAATTCTAAGGCGTTGATCTTTCTTTTCTATCTTTTCTTGAGCTGGTTTCATAACACTACAACCCAAAAAGATGTTATAATCTAAAGGGACATCAATAAATTTGATATAAATGAAGATTTTCCTGCCATAAATAGTAATGGGATAGTTTTTGAGATGCCCTTGATGCATTAATAACATCAAGATAAGGCATGCCAAGAAGGACAATATAAACATAACCTAACTGTGCATATATCGGGTCATATTACAAAGCTATTTAGAGTGCTTCTTCCTTAGACTGGGAGAGGTAAGAGGTGACATATTTACCTATGGGGTCCAAAATAATTCTAAGGAACCAATCCATATAGACATGGTCTTCAAACTCAGGGGTTCTACACATGCTTCTCCTTCTGTGCCATTCTTGAACATGGTTAGAAAGGTGGGGGGCAGAAGTTAGAAAAAAAGAGGTCAAAAGTTCAATACCTATTTCGTATTGGAGAGGTAGCTATAAATAGGAAATATATTCTTTCACGAGAGTCCTGAAGGAGGAATGGGAGGCATGCAGTTGGTCCATATACCATTTGGCAGTTGTTCTAGTAAGGGTGTCATGGAAAGGGAGAAGATGAATGGAGTCGTTAGTGATGGAATTTGATGAGCACGACATATGGAAAGAGCGAACATGATTTGTGGGCTCTTCTCTGAGATTACCTTAAAACTTGGGGATGTCGAAAGGAAGCGTGAGAGGCATAGAAGGCTAGTTTGGGTCGTGGAAAAGAGGATTGTTGATGAGCTGGTGGAAATTAGGGGGCCTAAACTAGCCATATAGGTGAGAATAGGAGGTTAGTGACCATACCAATAGAGGTTTTACCTGTGAGGTTTACCTTGGTTTCCTACACCGATATTGGTGCCTGACATGATGGTGGTATGAGTTTGGGAGGACATGGAACGAAAGGAAGAACTGAAAGAATCAAAAGAAACAGGGTTTTTATGGGGACTCAATGGAGTACTTGGAGGATGAACTTGAACTCGATGGGGAGAAGTAAGATGTCCTAAAGGAAACTAGGGGCAATGACGATGAAGTCTCTGTGAAAAATGCCTAGGGGGTGCAATTATGTCAAGGAAATGATAATTCAATAGAGTAAAGGATGATGATAGGAGAAAAATAGCAACGAACATCAAGCAAAAACCTAGTGCAGTGGTGCCAAGTGTAAACTAACTATATTAATATGCTACTATAATTCAAGAAAACACGTCCTATCGAAGAAAAATGACCTCTAACCTAGTGGTGATCTAAATCCTTAGACAAGTCCTAAATTTACAGTTTTAGATGGCCTTCCAAAAGACTTCTTACTTGACATAATTTTATCCTCACAAGCAGAGTTATCTAGAGAAAGGTGGGGTATAGAACCAACCTCTAACCATAGGAAGTGCTATAGGGTTTTTTCCTATGATTGGTCACTACGGTTACCTTGGTTGAGTCTTGAGCTTCTTGGTGATTAACTAAAGCATGAGATTCCCTGCCATAGGTTGGGTATCCCTGAGGAGAACCACTCGCATGATGATCTAGCCTAAACCCCTCTAAATCAAGTTTATCACACACTCCAGCCTTGGAATGTGGGATGGTGAAGGATTTTAAGCTTCCTAATATGTAAAGAAGCTATGTATCAATGTAAGTGATCAATGGGTATCATTGGAATCCTATCTCACCAATCCTGCCCCTAACTACAAAAATTGTTTGTCCATGGTGCCCAAGTGGCCTTAATCTACATGTGTTAAGTTATTATTGTGTGGCTTATTGCAACCCTTGGCTTGGCGATGTTAATCAAGCTCACTTTTTCTTAAGTTGTGCAAGTGTGTCCCAAAAGTTATTTAGTGTATGAGTTAATTTAGCATGCTTTATGATTCCATGTGCTGTTGAAAGGAAAGTGCTGAAAAACTGTAAATAATGCTAAAAATGGACAGTAAAATAAACAATAAATTCAAGCACACAAAACACCACCCAAAGAAGAAAACAAGTAGCAAATAAAAAGGGAGAAAACTAGCTACTCAAATACACACAAATATCCAAAATATCTATTGTATAAGGGACTCGAGTCAAAAGGTACTAGGCTGCTGAAAATGCTATAGACAACGAAAAAAACTCAGAAGTGAGAATATTAGAAAGGGATAGGCAAGGAGCTCTAAAAACTAGGATGCACAAGGGGATCCTAAGGGGGGGAGGAAACAATGAACTCTAAAGGGAGTAAACTTATGAAAAAACCTATTCAAAGGGGCTATAAAACAATGGGAAGAAACCTTAAAACCAGTGGTTGAAAGTGTTGTATCCTAGCCTCCTTGTCATCACAAAAAAATTGATCATCTAGCCTAATTTACTAGATGGATCGAAGTACACCATGTAAGCCCAATTTTACCATAGTAAAATTGCTTTCACTATGAGAAATTACTTAATAAACCAAATTTGCTAAGCAATTTATAATTAAACCTATGAAGAATAATTAAATAAATCACTATTTATTTAATTTTCTTCTAGGAATAATTAATTAACCCAGTGATCAATTAATATTCCTTGTCGTATTTGACCGAGTTATGAAAAATAAATATATAAATGATTAATTCTCTTATTTTTCTCTAGGAATATTCAATTAATCACTAATTAATTATTATCCCTTGCCATGTTCGACTAAATCCCTCAGGAATAATTAAATAAATCATTATTTGATTATTATTCCTTAACCATATTAATGGAGATGATAAATAAATCATTTATTTATTTATTATTTCTCAATAAAAGTTTAAATACATTTTCCCTCCTAACCAAATATAATAAAATATTCCAAGTGGTTATTCCAAGAATGAGGTTAATAATATTTTACTATTGCTCATTATTCAAGGATAACTCAAAATTTTGTTATAAATAGAAGGATATTCCATTCATTATTCACTTTTAATTATTTTCATTGTTGCACTCATTGTTGTAACTATGATTATTATCATTGTCGCACACCATTTTTCTTCCATTTGAGTTCCCATTGAACTCAAACATTTTATTTTCTTGGTTTATACATTATAGAGGAGAGAAAGTCTACACAAGATGAATATGTTTGAGGATAGCCAAGAACCCATCCCATAGAGGGGGATTGATAACATTTATTTGTTCCCTTCACAGGTGTTATATAAGATCTATTCTTTGTATATCTCGTTTCCATTGGATTATTGGAGCTATTATGACTATTTCATTTTGTTATTTAACTATGATTGTGGCATAGTTTAGGG
Source organism: Pinus tabuliformis (assembly GCA_031772625.1). Classification (NCBI taxonomy): domain Eukaryota; kingdom Viridiplantae; phylum Streptophyta; class Pinopsida; order Pinales; family Pinaceae; genus Pinus; species Pinus tabuliformis. The sequence goes on along the minus strand of CM062811.1, from coordinate 372,219,632 downwards.
CTTTGGAAGGTTTTGTTTCTATCAGTTGCTGTAGATTTAGAATGTTTAGAAGCCATTTATATTGTTGATATTGTTTTTCATCCACAATCTTAGGTGATTTCTTTCCGCACACCTTTGAGAAGAAAACACTATAACAAAATTGGTGACTCCACTAATTTTTTACTTCAGATCTAGAAACCTAGGTGACCTTCAATTTTTAGCTTAGGGTTTCTTCTTTCTTTTTCAGTCTCTTAATGTTGTTTACTAGCTTTCTAACCCTAGATCTGTCAAATTTCTAACTTTCAGAAGTTTTCTGGTCTTTTCTGCAGCTCACAGGAACCAGCCGTGACACAGAGGGAATTTTTTTCCGAAACTTACCAAATGGGAATCAAGGAGTAGAAATCGCACTTTTCTACCCAAAAAGTGTGATCTAGAGGTCTAAAGTGCACCCCTTAGTGCAAAAAGTGCGATCCCCCTAAATTTGGTTCAATGCCTAGGATTTTTAGGGTTTTTGGGTTTTCGTTAGATTTGTTTTTGGGTTTTGTTGAGAGCTGTCCATTGGGTTGGTTGACCACTGTCCTATCCCGCTTAGGCCTTGATCGACTCTGATTTACTCGTCGAACTAGAATTTAGTCCCTTAGGGCTTCTAGTATGCTTCCACCTTTATAGGAGGAGTTTAGCTGAGTAATAAGTCTGAGTTTCTACAACCCTTTCAGCCCTATTTTCTAGATTTGTACCCTTCTGTTTCAGATCTTCAAATATAGGTTGTTTCCATCCATAGTTTCATATTAAACCTTCTTTGGTCATTGTCCTTAGCGTCCTATTGGTTGCCCTAGGTTAACCCATCTCCCTATATTTTTGCATCGATCTTCCTCTCTAGCTTTTTTTCTATTACTGCGCCACTTTCCAGCAGCCTAGTGTCATTTGATCCTAGTCACACCAACATTTAGATCTCTTGGCGTTTTATTGTGTTTTCAGTTGATTTTTCCACCAACCAACACAGTGTTTGCAAACACAGTTTGGGTGGGCTTTAGTTCATTGATTTTATGTTTCTAATTTCAAATTATTTTCAACAATCTTTTTTCTTTTTTCAAAAATGATCTGGGCTTAACTAATAAACACACTTGCACACCTTAAGTGAAGGGTGCTTGGTTTACAACACCAAACCAAGGCTTAACATAATTAATTTGTCTCCCCACATAGAGACAAAATCATGTTGTTGATCTCCTTTCACCATTTCCATGTCACTTGTGTCTTACCACCATTATGCCACCAAGGCATTTGTTGCGGAGACTCTTAAGCCTTCAGCCCTAGTTTCTGCTTGGGCATATGAATCCTCCCTGTAGGGTTCAAGTTCATAGTCCCCTGAGTCCCCATACTGACCCTTCTCTTGGTTCATCTAATTCCTAATCTGATTCCGAGCCTCCCCCACCATATATCGTCGCCATGTCTGGACCCACTGCTGGTGCACAAATGCAACCTAGTGTTGGCTCTAGTTCTACTCTGGTGGTAACATCTAGTGAAACCATCTCAGGAACCATTCTAGCAGCCCTCATGCGCCGTTTTATGGCAGGGTTAAGCCTCCCAAATTTTAGCGAGTTGGTAAACGACCCTATACACCATGATGTTGGTTGGCCTGCTATTCCGACTAAGCTTCCCTCAGACATCCCAAATTTTGAGGGTAATTCTGTAGAGGACCCTACCAATCACTTCTTCTCCTTCCATATGTGGTGTTCATCCAATTCCATCACCGATGACTCCATTCGTCTTCGGTTGTTCCAACGCACGCTCATTGGAGATGCTGCAAAATGATAGGTAGACCAACCTATTGCCTCTCATTCCATTTTCGTGATGCTTGCTAAAGCATTCCTTTCATATCTTAAGTTACCTCTTTAATACGACACTCGTACAGAGCTCTTGACCACATTTCATTAGTCCTCTGCCACTCGTCTTTCCGATCATGTCAGGAATGGAATAGACAGAGGAACACATGTTGTGCCCCACCCTTCGAAGACCATGTCTATCTTGATTGGTTTCTTAGGAGCCTTTTATCGCCCATTGGAAAATATGTCGTATCCCATTTTCCTCAGACAGAGGAGGAATCTCTCCAAGCCACTCTAAGATATGACCTAATTTATGCACAATCTGGTTATGTCTGTACCGTCATTCCAGACCTCCCCTGTCCTGGAGGTGGCAATGCACCGAGGGCATCTCACACTACCGATGGTATCATTGGAACCCTTTCACATCCTTCGCCATATAATCAAAAAATATATGGCTATCCGCAAGGGCACACCAGTTCCTCCAACACTTATGCCCCTCCTTCTAGCAACATGCTTTTAGGGCCAATCAATGCTCAACCTGTCTATGAAACCATTGCTCCTCCCTATGCACAGCCGAGCAATCCAGCCCCTCAAGCATTTGCCCCAAAGCCTCCCATGCATCCTCAACCCCAGCAGCCACCACCCCCTCAGGGTGAAGTGCTTGAAGAATAGAGTGTGACCAATCCCCAAAATTCGAAGAAAAAGAATAAAGGGAAAGGTAACAAGGGTAACCAAAGTAATCAAGGTAATCAACCTAGTGAACTCAAGGGGAACCAGCCTAACAACTAACAACCAGAAATAGGGTAGTCAACCCAAGCAGAACAAGGCTATTCATATGGACAAGCCTTGTGCATGTTGTGGTGTACATGACCATTATACACATGAGTGTCCTCTCTTACCCCAGATGAACCAAATGTGAGAAGCTCAAGAAGCTTCTAGAGGTCAATAATTGCCTCAGAATCCTGTGCCATATCAACTGACAGTGCTTACAAATCCTTTCCCTCAGCAAGGATTTTTTTTTGTTCGACCTCAACTAGGTCAAGCAGCCCATTTCCCCCAACCTTCTGGTCCTGGTGATTACTAGATCCTCATGATGAATTCTGATGAGGTTAATCCCTCCGATATCAACCTGCAAACTCGGTCGCGTCAATATGGCAAGCCATCGACTTCGTCCACCACTGAATCCAAAACCAAAGCATATACTGAGCCTCTTATGAAACTAAATGGTCTATTATAGATGCCTCAACTTGAAGTTGAGGAAATTCCTAAGATCCCAAAAGGACCATTATGCTGTAACGCGGATTTAACCGAGCTACCCATATATACAATATAGTAGATGACTTGGTGCAATCACCTGCCACCATGTCAATGCTGGAGGTACTCTAGCGATGCCCATCTCAAAAGAAATATCTACTAACTACTTTGGGTGTAGTAGATCCTTTCAACGATCATTTGGTTGTCTTCCTAGTTGTTACATCAGAACATTACCCATTACCTTCATCTGCTGCTTTCTAGGTTCCAGTCTGAGTCTGTAATGCCATCATCTCCCAATGCATTATTGACAAAGGTGCATCCACCTATGCGATGTCCACTGTCATTTGGAAAAAACTTAACTCACCTGTGCTGTCACCATCCACCATCGCTTTGTGTGCTTGGTACGGTCACTCCTCCCAGCCTCTTAGCATGTATCGAAATTGTCCAATGACTCTTGGGGGCAAGATTCTCTAGCTAGACATCAAGGTTATCGATTTCCCTTTAGATTACAACATTCTCTTGGGTCATAGTTACACATATGCCATGTCAGCCGTCGCATATGCAGTTTTTCGTAAGATTTTCTTCCCCCATGAAGGGAAGATCATCACCATTGATCAGTTAACATACTACGATACAACATTCGTGACCTCCCTTGAGTCAATTATCTCGTTAATGTCAGATAAGAAGTCTTCAACTCCTCACACTAAAGTTTCACCCGGAGTCTACAAATATTCCTCATTGTTGGATGCTTTCCATGGTCCTCCCCCTCCCATCTCAAAGCCTAACTCTTTCAGTGTTGTTACAAGCATCACGCTTGCTCTCAAACAGTCTGGTACATCTTATACGCAACCAAATCCTCAACACCCTGCGGTTACCAGCCCTGCTACGCCATCTGGATCCACCCCACTAGGACCTCTAACTTTTTTGGGTGCCTCTCCTATGTTCCCACTAGGAATTGTTCCTCCAGGTTTCGACCATCTGGGAGCTGTTCCCTAGGGACATTACCCTACAGGCTAGATACCATTCTTATTCACTCCTCCAGGAATATTTTCTGTTCCTATAATGGGTTCGTTGGTCCCCCTACAACCACTCCTCCTAGTACGCTAAGACCTTATCATGCTTTGACCCCAGTTAAATCGGTCCCTACAACCCCTCCCGTTGCTCGAGTTCCATCACAAGATCAACAGGAACACTCTCCTATTGCGAAAGCATCCAGATGGGGGGAGAAACTAAGAGGAAAGAACCTAAGGACAAGGCTCCCCAAGCTCCTCCAGCTCCCAAAGCCACAAAGCCATCACCTCTGTGTGATTTGTTTAAAGTTGTTGGGCATGCCACAAATAATTGTCCTGAGGTCCCTCATCTCAAACCTTTGGTTCACGAAACGTTACCTAAGTCAAATATCCCTGAGGTCCATGTTATCTTATGGGGACCAACCAAGAAACTTAGAACGTTATGCACAAATCACCCTTAAGCTTTGTGCAATCATTGTGGTCACTATTCTCATTGTTGCCCTCATCTCTATGAATTTCATGGTTTCTTTCAAGCGCTTTACGAATACGAGACCACTTGTAGTGGATCACCTACTACTCTACCCATGGATTCTAGTACCACTAGTAAACTAGAACAGGGGGACTCTAGTACCACCATCGTGTTCCCTCCCCCTGATGTTGAGAGGATGGATTCCAAGGGCCATATCCTTTACCTCTCATCATCCTGGAGTTCCTTGCAGGAAAACCCTTTTGAGGTTTTTGTGTGCGCTTCTATCGAACTTCTTTCGACAGAATCCCAGGTCTCAACATCCATAGATCCTTCATCTACTAGCTCATCGTCTACCATTCCAGATGATCCACATGCGAACCTTCTTTCTTAGGATGATGCACCAGGTACATCCACTGCATCATGTAATTAGTCTTCCTCCCATTCACCCATCTTCCATTCTGATAAGGACATCATTGAAGCCATAACTACCCTTCGATTATCCTTGGGATGATATTCACTATCGTGCGTAATTCCTTCCATATTTGGAGTCCACCACTCTAAACACATCCAGTATGCCCATAGCATACTGGGGGGCACATAGGGCCCTACATTTCCTTTGGAGGATCTCGTGCCAAGTTGGGTCGAGATTTTTAAATCTTTTTTTCGAGCACTCAGAACACAATGGTGCTCCACAAACTCCTCCTAGTAGGGGGCACCATTCCCACCTTTGCATACCAGATCAATCCCCTCCATCACATATGTTTGTGGGAAGTATCCCATGCTTGGGGTCATGATGGTTTTCCCCTAGCCATCTTCTTAATTTATTAACATAAGTCTCGGCTTAAATACCACTGGATCAAGGTATGGTCGATTATCCTCCCATTCCTTGGATATTTTTTCCTACCGGCCTCTCTGGCGAGCCATATACACATCGTGTATCACAGAAATTTTATACCATATCTTCAAATATTCTACTCTATGTCCACATAGTCCCCATTTTTTACTTAGTAGGTGACGATGATTCTAGACCTCCTCTAGTAGTTCATTCTCATTTTCCTCTTCCCCTAATTCTTCACTAGGAACGATCTTTCCAAGAAGCATTGAGGCCATCTTTAGACATAATGCCACTTTCCTGAAATTAAAATATCCTGATTCCGATGGTTGGTTTTTCCGCTACGATCTCCACAATATTTGGGCCTTCTCCTCCTCTCAAATTGGAGGGAACACACACTTTTATAAGAAAACCCACAGTCCTTTTGTCACATATTTTGACGAGACTGTAGCTCCATTTGATGAACCATTAGAACCCATTGAAAGCTCTCATTGATTACTATAATGGGTCTTTCACGGTTTTTTATGATTTGACACTTCACCCGGAAACCATTTTTCTAAGAAGGGTCACTTCGTCGCCTCTTAAAAGTCAAATTTCTTCATATGCGATGCTTGTACGTTGGGGAACACCTTACCTTGATGTTTTTCATCTCATGTGTTGATTTTCATCATGGGTAACCATTACTCACTCATGTTTTCATAGTCCCTATTAGGCTTATTCTGTGTGGCAACGCCATCGAGTCACCGTTGTTCAGAGCATCTGTGATGAGTCACCTTTGCATCCATGGAGTCTGTTTCACATCCCATTATATCCTATCACAAAATTCCATCCATATTTGCATACCATTCATCCTGGGTTGCCCATTTTTGGCTCCAGTCATACTGTCGCCCATCCCCTCCAGAGTCGAGTTAGTTGTAGCCAGGTCAACCATGCATATTATACTCTAACAAGGGAAGTCAATTGCTATTCCCTCAGTATCATTTTCTCCATCTTCCCTAGTGTCACTCCATTAGTCACATTACTATTTTCCCTCGTGCCTTAGTTGAGCATCCTCATTGCCTCACTTATCGCAAATCATATTCTATCGACATCAGCTCATTTATTCTAAAAGAACGGCGTAGAGGGCAGTGTATATTTCTTCCAGCTTCTATTATTGTTCAATTCCTTTTATCACATTAGGTCCCTATACTACTAGTGTAACTCCTTATTTTTATTAGTGGAACCCCCTTATTATATTATTGTCCCATATAGTCCCCATGTTGTTATTATTATGCCCCATAGAAGCCCACTATTGTTATTGTTGTGCCCCTACAACATTATTGTTGTGTAGTCTCTGATTGTATTGGGACCCCTTAGACTCCTATATATAGAAAGGAGGTCTTGTCATTTGTATCATCCAATAAATTTTCATTTGTGGAATGTAAAAAAGGTTTCCCCCTCGAAGAGGTTGATTTTGAAGTCATTGATCTATCTTTTTGTGAGTTGGTTTCATTACATTTGGTATCACAGCTTTGGATTCTATAGTTTCGCTGCTCCAAACATGGAATCATGGAATTTTTGCTATAACGTGTCCTCTACGAAGTTTCAAAAGCAAAAAAAAAAAACCCATGTGAGTTGAAATCTTTCTGAACCTCAGGTTTGAATTTCAGATCTTGTCTCGCTATCAAAGATACGATTTGAGGAAGTTAGGGTTTTTGTAAGCTCCATAATTCCATCTCAAATGGGCCATCATGGATGTTTCAATATAATTTGTTTTCTACAAAGGTTCAAACTTTGAAATTAAAACCCATTTGATTCAAAAACTTGGTGAAGATCGGGACCAAATTTCAGACCTTTTTCCTCTACATTTTCAGAGATACGGTCTAGGACATTTCGGGTTTATGTAGGCTCCTGAATTACATCCCAAACAGGTGACCTTGGTAAACTCATCATAACTTTCTCTCTGAGCATCAAACTGAAATTTCATCAGAAGTTACAGAAAGAGGACGAATTTTAATTTTTTGTTTATTGCTTTTAGGTCTGAAGATTGAAACAGTGACACGTGGAACTTCATACCACTTCTCTCTACTGAAAAGGTATATAATTAAGTCATCTTGGAAGATTGGGGATAATGCTTCCTTGGAGAATCCAATTGCAATCAGACTAGTTACATTGGAAATAGGACGTAGAGGGCTACTGTAGGTCACAAGTTCAAACCTTGGAGACACGAAATTTCAGAGATACAAAAGAATCGAGATCGGGCTACTAAAAGAATGAAAAAGAATGAATCGAATCAAGAAAATAGAAACACCTAGTAAGAAAAACTAGATGGATAATTTGAATAATGCGATCAAAGCTAAGATAAATAGTTTTAGATGTGCCATGGAAGGTAATATTGATCGTAGGGAAGAAGATTTGAAGAAATACATGGAAGGTTTGAAGGAAGGTGGGACAAAGCTGCTACAAGAAAGGCCTCCTAATGATGAAAATGTAGTAAGGGAAACTCATGATGAGAAAAAAATAAATGTTAATCATGATTTCATAGAATCTAGCATTGGATTGAAGACCCAACATATTCCAAAGATCAATATGAGGAAGTGTGATGGCAAGGATCCCATAAAATGGATAATACAGATGGAGAAATATTTTGATCTACATGATGTGCAACTATGACAAAAGGTACATATTGCATCTTTATATTTACAACCGAATAAAATTTTATGGTATAATTGGCTTTGTTCTCTTAAACCACTTGTCACCTAGTCAACTTTCATGGAGGAAATGATAGCACATTATGAGGATACAAAGACCAACACCTTCTTTAGCCAAATGATAAATCTCAAGCAAAAGGGTTGAATGGCAGAGCACATTGAGGACTTCCAAAAATTGAATATAAGGTTAAATGATATTCCAGAGAAGAAGAGGATTGATGTCTTTGTAGGGAATTTAAAGGATAACGGTGAACATAAAGTTCACCTTTGGGAACATGATTCATTGGAGAAGACATATAGGTTGGCAAGAAAAATTGAAATCAAAATTATGGCAACAAGGAAGCCCACCACTCATAACTATAAATATGGAAGTGTTGTTCTCCTAGCCATTCACCACCTACAAGGTTGAGACCACAAAAATTGGAAGAAAAAAGAGAAAAAGGGCTTTGTTATAATTGTGATAGAAAATACACTAAAATTCATAAGTGTTCTGAGAAGAAATTAATTTATATAAATGGGGAATAGGAGCAAGAAAAGGAACAAGAAATGTAAAAAGAAGAGGATATACACCAGGAACCAATCCCAGAGAAAGAAAAATGAATCTAACCATATATTGTGATGCATTGATAGGAATTACCACTCCTCAAACTCTCAAGATACAAGGGTATATCAAGAAGAAAAATGTAACAATGTTGATTGATTCAAGTAGTACCCATTATTTTATTCATTGTAAGATAGCCAAGGAATTGAATTGCTTCCTATATCCAGCTCGAGAGTGTCAAGTAATGGTTGCAAATCGAGGAACAATATATTTCTCTAGAAAGTGGCATAATATCAAGCTATCCATGGGAGAATATGTCTTGAATCTTCCAATGCTTTCCATTACAATGGGTGGTGTGGATGTTGTACTAGGAGTTCAAAGGCTACAATATTTGGGTATGATAGCTCTTAATTTTCAAGAAATTTTCTTGAATTTTTTTTGGGAAGGAAAGGATGTTGAATTAAGGGGTATTATAGTGAAACCAGGAAAGATAATCAGCTCTAACAACATGACAAAGCTTCTAAAGAAAGAAAAATAGGGAAAAATTGCACAATTATGTTCACTAGAGGTACCCAGATCGAAGTCATCTATTTCTCCAGATCACCAAAAAGTTTTGGACAATCATTCCAAGGTATTTTAGACTCCCAAATGCCTCCCACCTATTCGTGATCATGATCATGCTATTCATTTGATTCCAGGAAGTGTTCCCACAAACATCAGGCATGACAAATATCCATATGCCCAAAAGAGTGAAATTGAACGTATGGTTGCAGAAATGCTAGAGCTCAGTATAATTCAACCTAGTCAAAGTTCTTTCTCTACTCCAGCGGTATTGGTACACAAGAAGAAGGGATCATGGTGCATGTGTCTGGATTTTGGGGAGCTCAACAAGCTTACTGTTAAAGATAAATTTCCCATTCCTATCATTGATGAATAATTGGATGAATTACATGGAGAAATTTACTTCACCAAGTTGGATCTTCATTCAGGATATCATCAAATCAGAATGAAGATTGAAGAAATTCCAAAAACAACGTTTAGAACTCATAAGGGTCATTATGAATTTTTTGTCATGCCTTTTGGCCTTACCAATGCACCTTCATGAATTCCATTTTCAAACCCTTTCTTAGAAAATTTGTGTTAGTATTTTTTGATGATATACTAATCTACGTCAAGTCTTTGAAGGATCTTGTTCAACATGTTGAGAAGGTGCTCAAACTATTGGAGGAGAAACAATTATATGCGAAAAGCTCCAATTGTTTCTTTTGAGTACAAGAGGTGGAATATTTCGGTACTCAGTTAGTTCATAGCTCATCTTATCATCCTGACTCTCATGGGAAAAATATGATAGTGAACAAATGTTTGGAAGGATATCTTCATTTCTCTATATTTGATAAATAGACACAATGGCTCAAGTGGTTTCCTCTGAATGAATGGTGGTATAACGCGTCCTTCCATACTACAACAAAAATGACCCCATTTATGGCACATTATGGATATCATCCATCGTCCATCACATCATCTTTAAAAGAAAATTATAAGTTTCAAGTAGTGGAGGATCACATCTAGCATCCAAAACAAGTTCTCAAACTCTTAAAGGATAACCACACTTTGGCAGAGACTAGAATGAAACAAAAAACAGATCAACATCACATCGAAAGAAGTTTTGATGTAGGTGACTGGGTATTTCTATGACTATAACCATACAAACAAATGTCCCTCAAGCAAGCTAATAAGGGTAATAGATTATCACTCAATTATTATGGTCCATACAAGGTGTTATAAAAGATTGGTACTATGGAATACAAATTGGAGCTTCTTGCATCTTCCCTAGTGCACTCAATTTTCCATGTTTCATGCTTAAAGAAGGTTATAGGTGAGAAGATCCCAGTTCAAACAATATGGTGAGAAATTGACGAGGAAGGATAAATCATATTTGAACCTGAAGCAGTCACAAAAACAAGAAATCAATAAATATGAAATTGATCAATTTCAGAGTATCTCATTAAGGGGAAGAACTTACCCATTGAAGATTCCACATGGGAGGATGAGAATTTTATACAGAAGCATCCAGAACTACTCAAGTGTTGAGGAAAACAATTTTCAAAGGAGAGGGGCATGTTAGGTCCCTATACTACTAGTGTAACCCCTTATTGTTATTAGTGCAACCCCATTATTGTATTATTGTGCCCATATAGTCCCCATGTTGTTATTATTATGCCTCATAAAAGCCAACTATTGTTATTGTTGTGCCCCTACAATATTATTGTTATGTAGGCTCTGATTGTATTGGGACCCCTTAGACTCTTATATATAGAAAGGAGGTCTTTTCATTTATATCATCCAAGAATTGTTCATCTGTGTGATGTAAAGGAGGTTTCCCCCTCGAAGAGGATGATTTTGAAGTCGTTGATCTATCTTTTCTATCTTTTTGTGAGTTGGTTTCATAATAGATCAAGCAAAGGGTCTCATCATTTCCCTTTGACTTGGTTGTTTCATGTTCGTGATTAATACACTTGATGGTCCAATGGTGCAGAAGATTGTACTAGCAATTTCCTTGTGTGTGTGAGATGTTTCGGCCCTCATGAGGGGGTGGCCCTTCAGGTAGCTCCCCACATGACCGGATGCCTTCATATTATGCTACAACCTCACATGTAGTTCAAAAATTTTCATGGGTTCAGTTCCTATCATTTAAGTGTTCATATCATGCACATCTCCTTCAGATGATCCATTCAGTTTTGTAGAGCCCTTCCCTATTTAGTTGGGCATCTTTGGTTGTTCTACCCTTGCTCCCACCCATTTTTTGAGGGAAGGGCCTTTATATCTAATGTAATCACATGATATTTTATTCAGTCCTGGCTCATGCTTTTTCCAAGTGCATCATGTATATGCAACACATTGTATTATTTTCTGGCTCAGTTATGCTGGCATGTCATGTACCATTTAGCATGTACATCATTGCTCAATTTTATGTTTCTGGGCGCATCATTATTTTTATACTAAGTTATCTCAGCGGGTATAGGTATGCCTCCGTCACCTCACTGAGATTCGATACCACAACATAAAAGGAGACTTGCGTTGGCCTCGTCCCCTCTATCCATATTCTCTTTTTCTTGAGCTCTATTGGTCTCTCTCTCTCTGTCTCTCTCTCTCTCTCTGAATCCACTTTACTGTCTAGTGATTGTCTCTTTACAACGTACTTCGGTCAAATATTTTTCTCCTAACACTCGTACGTTGGTGGGAAATCTGTTATGACCAGAAAATTGATCATCTAGCCTAATTTACTAGATGGATCAAAGTACACAATGTAAGACCAATTTAACATTAGTAAAATTTCTTTCACTGTGAGAAAATACTTAATAAACCACATTTGTTAAGTATTTTATAATTAAACCCATGAAGAATAATTAAATAAATCACTACTTATTTGATTTTCTTCTACGAATAATTAATTAAACCATTGATTAATTAATATTCCTTGTCATTTTTGACCCAGTTATGGAAAATAAACAGATAAATTATTAATTATCTTATTTTTCTCTAGGAATAATCAATTAATCACTAATTAATTAGTATTCCTTGTCAAGTTTGACTAAATCCCTCAGGAATAATTAAATAAATCATTATTTGTTTATTATTCCTTAATCATATTTCTTGAGATGATAAATAACTCATTTATTTATTTATTATTTCTAAATAAAATTTTAAATACTTTTTCCCTCCTAACCAAATATAATAAAATATTCCAAGTGGTTATTCCAAAAATCGGGTTAATAATATTTTATTATTGCTCATTATTCGAGGATAACTCAATATTTGTTTATAAATAGAAGGACTTTCTATTCATTATTTGCTTTTGATTTTCATTATTGCACTCATTGTTGTAAATCTGATTATTATCATTGTCGCACACCATTTTTCTTCCATTTGAGTTCCCATTTAGCTTAAAAATTTTATTTTATGGGTTTACACATTCTAAAGGAGAGAGACTCTACACAAGCTAAAGATGTTTGAGGATGGCCAAGAACCCATCCCATAGAGGGGGACTGGTAACATTTATTTGTTCCCTTCATAGGTGTTATAATAAAATATATTCTTTGTATATCTAGTTTCCATTGGATTATTGGAGTTATTATTATTGTTTCATTTTATTATTTAACTATGGTTGTGTCATAGCTCAAGACTTTGGCAGGTTTTGTTTCTATCATTTTCTGCAGATCTACAATGTTTAGTATCCATTTATATTATTGTGATTGTTTATCATCCACAACATTAGGTGATTTCTTTCCATACACCTTTGAGAAGAAAACACTATAACACTCCTCAGCTCAACAAGTCTCTTCCCAGATGACAGAGGCATAGTCTAAACCTTGTGGGATTTTTCCTCTTCCACAATGACAAATTACTAGGAGAATATAGGCCTAGGGGTGATGACGAATAGGATAAAACCCCTTCCTAATACACTTGCAACAAAGTCAACAAAACTAGAAAATTATGAAAAATTTTATGGGAAATGACATAATGCAGAAACTAACCTAAAAAGTGCATTCATATGCAAATAATGGTCTCAAAAATGCATTTGGATGAAGAAAAGATGTTGAAAACCATGTTTTGTCCCTGAAATTCTCACTTGGAAGATCTTACCCAGACTGTGTCGTCTCCTTCTTAGCTAGTGCTTGTAATCTACGGAAAGATGTGGAACCCTAACAAAAACAATTTTTTTTTCGAAAAAACAAAGGAGATCTAAAAATAAAAATTTAGAGGCTAAAAATAGTGAGAAAAACACACAAGAGGGAGGAAAGTGCAGTAACTAAGGAGTGGAATTACTACACCAATGGAGTCACCATTTGCTACTGTAAATATTTCAGAAAAGTGTACCAATAATACTTCACTTAAGTCATTGGTGACTAGTGACCCTAAAAACGTAACATGGCTACTTTTATGCTTCAGATCTGCAATAAAAATGATAAAACGCTCCATTAAAATATATGATGCAAGCCCAAAACATATAGTAGCAGTAAAGAAAAGTGAAGTAACCCAATAGAAGACTTTAAATGAATAATAATTTTATTGAAACACCTAGTGAAGAAGATTTAAAACATGGGTCTATAAATCCCCCTCTGTGGAATGGGCCTTTTTGATGTCCTTGTGCTTCAACGATCTTGTTGTTCTTTCCCAAATGTGTGGAAAACTGAAAAGCAAGGTGGAACTCAAGTGGGAGCTCAAATGTTGTGAGATGATAATGGCAATAATGATAATGATCATGGTGAATAGTGTGTAGAAAACCCTCTTAGTTATAACAAAGTATTGTGCTAAATTAGGAATTATAAAATAAGAAAATATTATTGACCAAATCAAAATCTAGCCATCAAGAATAATTTATTATAGTTTTTGGGGAGGGAAAATATATTCAAAATGGTCAAATATCTTTATTTAGAAAATATTTGAAGTAATTAACAAAAAAAATGATTTATCAATTATTTTGTGAGAATTAAGAAAAGTGTGAATTTGACATAACTATTAAATAATGGTTTAACAATTATTCCAAAAATAAGAATAAGGAATAATAAATAAATAGTTATTTATTTAATTATTCCAAGGTGATTTAGTCAAATGTGACAAGGAATACTTATTAAATAATTATTCCTAGATAATATAAATAAATGTTGATTTATTTAAATATTCTTATGGTTTTTTGTTTTTTTTTGTTTTTTGTTTTTTTTTTTTTTAATCAGAAACAATTTAATAAAAATGGTTTACTAAACTATTTCCTATGGTGGAAGTGAGTTTACTATGATAAAGTTAATCCTACATGGTCTATTTCAATCGACCTAAGAAGAAATGGCTAGATGATCATTTTTTGGGTGATAACAACACTACTGTAACAAGAAATTTGTCAATACCCTCCTTCAAATATCACTATGGACTATCAAGTCATAATGATAGCAATAAGAGAATCAACAACATTCAAATTATCACTATATACATCTCATTATATAGCCAAGGCCTTAATATATTAGACATCTCACCCAATTGGAAAACAAACATTTTTTTTCTCAATAAGAGCTATCAAACATTCTTTCAAAGCAATGATCTCTGCATACAAGTAATTTGTGTCAAAGAGCACACTACAACATAGTCAAGCCACTAGCACTAGTCAATGCCAAAAATTTTATCATAGGAGCATGAAGTTTACTTATGCATTTAACAAGTCACCAAAGCATTCTCCAATATAGTGAAAACACTTCATCTAACACCATAATTTGTCATATAAACAAGATTATGCCACAACCGACATTTTTGCAACTGGATCACTTAAAAAAAAATTTAGTGGGCTCATTTAGTGTGCATATCCCAAATAATTTGTTAAACCAAAAATTGATTTTGTCTATAATATCTATCCCAAGATGAAATCACACAGTTCAATATAAAGGTAACAATTTATTCAATCAATTAATCCATCAAGAAGAAAATGAGCACAATCATATTATAATTGTTAACCTGTAAGAATACACTGTAACATCCATGGTGAAAATTCCATATAATAAAAGTTAATAAAGGAAAAATTATAACCACAGATGATTAGACACTTATTCAAAGCTAAATGCTGGGAGAAATCCTAGTGATGGGGATCACTTGTGATTGTTTATGCATAAGGAAATTGGAAAAGGCAATGGCTAAGGATTTGGAATGGAAAATGACATTTTGGCACATTTATTTATGAAAATAATGGAAATTAGGAGAAAAGGGAGCTAAAAGGTCACAGGTTCCATGTCAGGATGATATTGAAGGAAAATAATGGAAAGTGAAGAAAGTAGAGCTCTCATTCATAAAAAGGCTTTAGAGGATCAATTGGTACCGTTTTGTTAGTTTAGTTTTGTATCTCTCTAATTATTCTCTCTCTCTCTCAAACACTTGGAGACTTAGATTTTTGTTGGCGCACTCTTGGAGGGTGTGGCATACATGGATTTTTGGATCAAGAAGGAAAAGGAAGAGAAACAAAGTGCAAGGGGGCATCAAGATATACAATTACATCAGATTGTGCTTGCAGGTATCGAGTTACATGTATGTTTCCTTTAGTAGTTTTGGCATGCATGGCATATGCATGTGGATTTTTGGTTGTGATCTATCATTGGCATGGAGGATGGTCGGGATTAACAATTGATTGACTAGCGTTGCCATTTCTTGGATAGCCATGGTGATTGTGGGTTTAATTTCATTGTTTTGTTTTGGTTGGTTCTCATGCTTCCTTAGATTGGGTTCAGTTATTAGTCCTGGAAGCCCTCGTTGGAGAAATGCCTAGAAGCCCTGTAACAACTTGGGCTGAGTTACTGGTCTTGGAAGCCTTGGTTGGAAAAATTCTCTCAAAGCCCTTAGAGGGTTGAGTTGCTAGTCCTAGAATCCCTGATTGGAAAAATGCTCTGGAAGCCCTAAATAAGTTGTGGGTTGAGTTACTAGTCCTCAAATCCTTGGTTGGACAAATTCTCTAGATGCCATGGATGTCTTGGATGTGGACCAATTTGATGATGATTTTTTGATGTCTGAGCATGAGGTGGAATCACTATCTGATAAGTTTAGGTGGATGGCCTCTGGAAATTGTGGATGATTTTTTATTGATGTGTTCTATGATATCCCACATTCATGCTTGGAATATGTCACAGGTGAATGGATGAAGAGATATTTGGCTCAACCATTCTATGGTTGGGTGGAATGTGGAAGTCCCATCCTGGGTTTGGAATTTGCATCATTAATGAAAGGTTATTTCTCCGTGTATTTATATGAGAATTTTAATGGATTGTATATGGTCTATATGGTTGTAGTTTCATGAGTATTTCTACTGCTATTATGCTGGTTATGTATGTATTTTATGAAAAAATCCATGTGTGGCTCTCATCGTGTTTTTACTTGTAATTGAAAGATAAATGTATCTATGAACTAATGGATAGAGTGGTAGTTGGTGTGTTGAGGCATCAATGGTTCTTAACAATTCTTAGCTAAGTATGAGACCCCTATGCTTAGAACTGTTAATTACACCTATAGATTACGCATTTTCAATATGTTTAATGAAATGTTTGTCATGGCTAATAGGGGTCTAGTCAAGGTCCTAAACAAGTATTTTCTTTAATACTATCATTTCCATGTTATTTTACTGAATTGAAGATATGGTTTAATGCTGGGCAGGGACCTAGGCTCAGGGCCTGAAAAGGTGGCTCAAATCCTAGAGTTGTTGGCATAACACTGGCAACTTTGGTCTTTGGTTAGTGGCAGGCAAGCCTGTGAGAGCCACTTTGAGTTTCTAGTCGCTCCCTTCCCCATAGCATGAGAGTGACTATGGCCTAAAAGATCTAGAACATTAGTGGGACCCAGCTACAAGCTGTCTGAGTGGATGACATGTCTCCTGAGGGTCTTGTAGCTGATAATTAATGTTGGTATGGTGTGCTTCCATCAGTTCCACTTCATTCACGTGACTTAGGAGTTCGAATCATATCATAGAGGCCTCTCGTCACATGTTTACCCTGGTTGGCAGGTTGCTTGGGTAGATATGGGAAGAGGGTGTTATAGAGTGGTATTAGAGCATGGTTCACCCCTCAAACTGGATGGGCTGTATGTTGGTCATGCATGCATGTCAGTTTCATGTGTGTCTCTCACCCTTGCATTCCATGTGCTTGTTGCATTTGCATGATGTTGTTCATGGTTTCGGTGATGCCATCATGTGAAATTTGAGGTGTTATTTTGGAATGCATTGTTGTGAGTGTATGACTGGTTACATGTCAATTTATGTTGCTTACATGTATCATTGTAGTATGCTTGGTTACATTCTTGCATGTTTTGTTACATTCTTGTATTCTTCGTTGCATGCATCATTCTTGCAGGTTTGATTTCAAGTATTCTTAATTCATGCTTGGTCATCTGTGTTTATGCATATGTGTGGATGGTTATGCATCACTTGTGCATGTGGTCAAGTGTATATTGACGTAATCATGGTGGTTATCATGTATGAGGTAGCGGTGTATGTTTTTGTTGAGGTCATGCATTGGTGACTGGACCCTAGCCAGAATGACAGTTGCATGGTTGTATGCTTATATTTTATGTTTCTATATGCTGACATGATTATGTTATACATTTATCATGCTGAACTGTTGATATTGCAGACAAGGTATCCTCCCCAGGCTATAGTAGGGTACGTTGGTTTATTGTAATTTGGTTTAGCTAACATGATACACCTCACAGGAATAAATATCAAATGGCTAGTAATATGGTTGACTACAAATACTCTCCCTATGAATAAGAAGAGGAGTATGGTGTTGGGAACTCTTCTAACTTGGCAGTGACACTCAGAATTTTAAAGGAAGAAATAAGGAGTTGTAAGGAAGATAATGACAAAATCATACAGCCACAGGAAATGTTAGTAGAGTTAAATGTAGTCATACTTCAAATCTTGTTATATTTGTGGTGATAGGGACCACTTCGGATCAGCCATGAGTAGGAGGATAGAACTAAGAGGGCATGTATTGGTATATCACATGGTGGTCACAAATCAAATAGAGATGACACAATCAGAGATGGAATATTGTTGGATGCTTCGGATAGGAGACGAGATAGACATAAGTATGATTCCCGTTCTAATTTAGATAAGCACTAGGATTGTCATCAATATCATATTTATAGGAGGAGTGATAAGGGGTATTTTCCAGATGAGTTTAAGAAAGCAAGGCCACCTAGTTTTCATGGAGAGGTAGATAAATCGCAAGATGCAGATGCATGGTTTCTATGCATGAATAACTTCTTTAGATTGCATGACTATTTAGAGAACATGAAAGATAGAGTGGCTAAATTCAGTCTCAAAGGAAAAGTAGACATTTGGTAGGAAAACGTGAAGAGTCTCAGAGGTATAAATGAGGAAGATTTGACTTGGAGTGAGTTTGAGCAACTATTCAGGAAGAACTATTTGTCAAAAAGATACTTTGATGACAGTGCGAAAGAATTCTACGAGGTAAATATGGAATCCATGACAGATGATGAGTACACTAGCATATTCTTGGAGTTGCTAAGGTATGTGCCTTACCTCAAGTAGGATAAAGATAAGATTCAGATATTTGTTATTGGATTATCGGTTGTTACACAATATTTTGTCACACCTCCTACACTTCCCTGTGACATACCCTCAAGTGCCCAAAACATGACCATTGTGCAGTGTACTCATTCATATATGCAGCTTAGATCCTTCCTAAGACATTGATTGGAAAATACCTTGAGCTTTACCTAAAAGAAAAATATCTAAAGCCCTAATTTGAGAATCATCGCACTTATGAGACTAAACACAAGGATTATCACCTATTGCACTACACTTGACCTGTGATGGAATTGCTATATTCACTTGTATACCCGCGATGATCCAAAGAAGTCAATTTTCCCAAAGAGGATGAGAACCTTCGCGATCTCGAAGCTTCTAGAGTAGCGAGCTGGAGGTTGTTTGGCATAGATGAGGTTGAATTCTCCCAACTTGGCCTCTCGGTCTTATCCCTATGAGCTACCTCCTTGAGATAAGTGCCTACTCCTATCTTTGGAGAGATCCTAACTCCCTTTCCCAACATATATATTCATCCTCTCCCATTCCCAAACGGTTGGTCTATGTCTATTTGCACCCTGATGCTAAGATTGTGCCTATATGCTACTGATTTAGCTTGGAGAAGGTGTGCTTGGAGACATTAGCTTGGACTTGGATATTGATTCAAGGATAGACTATCAACATCAAGGCTTGGTTGTATTCTTACCCTTATTTTCTATTAATATACAACTATTGGTTCATTTTCCCTAAATGTGTATGCTCATGTATCATTTAGCTTAACATTCCTTGATCAGTTAAGTAGGTTGCTTTTGAATATTCTATTTGTATTTTCATGCCTTGTTGTGTCTTGATCTCTTGTGCAGGTGCATAAACGTTGAGAGTAGCACAAACGAGCCCATGACATAAGTGATTCAAGGTCTTCAACAAAGGAGATCGAGATAGCATCAGAACAAGCTAGGTCCTCTTCTTCATCTCTCTCTTCAATTGTAACTTAGGAGAGTATCTGATAGATTGTCACTTCGGTTTGTAGACCCACTAATTGGGCTAAAGGGATCATCTCTATCCGTAGAGAGGATTTACCTAGACAACAAAGTGGTCACTCCGCTGGGGATGCTATAACCCTTTCCATCCATTCGTTCAGCTATATCCTACGACTAGTTAGACCAACCGTTGATTTTTCGGCTTGTCTGCATCAATCTGGATTTATACCATCACTAATTACTGCCTTAGAGTTCTATGTCTGGATTGTTTCTTGGAATATTTTTTCTTTTTTCTCATATTCCATTCCCATCGCCAGTTTAGCTCTAACAGTTGTGATGGCATCACGAGTTTTTACCTGTATAATCGTGATGGAAAAAATTTCTTCACTATTTGATCGTGCTGAAATCATCACTACTTTTTCTATACAAAGTAGTGAGGATGACCCCGAACATTGTGGGTTTGGCTATGAAAAGTAGTGATGATAACCAAATCATCATAGGTTTGGGTATATAGAGTAGCGATCATCCTTGAGTGTGAGAATTTTTAAGGTTTCTTCCTTAGAATCTAGTGTGTCTTGGCCCCTAAGGTCTTTTCTTATCCTATATGCTTGGATTTGTCAATTTTTGATTGATAGTCTTGATTAATTTGAAAAAAAATCTCATTGGATTTGAAGTGAAATCTGATTGAGTTATAGGGTTTCTAGTAAAATGGTCATCACTTGTTGCTTGTTGGTGTGATTGAGATGTTTTTTTTTGCCAATTGATTGAGTGTTTTTTCCTATGGAAATCATTGAAAACATCGTTTTGCATTTTTTTTAGCTTGTATTTTAAAATTTACTTTTCATGAAAATGTATTAGATTAATTGCATTGAAAAGTTATTTTTTGAGATTCGTCATTGAGAATGGATCACATTTTTCGATGATTGAAAGATAAAAATGTGTTAGGTGCATCAAATGATTCTGAAATAAAAGAAAAACATAATTCATATAAGTGCATCTTTGTAAAGTAAAACCATTTTTCTTTCGAAAAACTTGCATTTAGGATAGTGAAAAGTGAATATCATTTTTACTTTTGGAATTGCATTTGGAAGAAAAAAGTGAAAGTTAGTGGAAGACATTTTTTCATGACAACTTTTGTTTGATGCATTATTGGTTGAAATTTCTTCCCTTGATTAGTCTAGCTTTCATTGAAATGCAAGTTTTCCTTTTCTCATATAGTTACATTTTAGTAATTCAGGTGACAAAATGGCGACTCCACTAGGGAGCCTATGATCCTTTCCATTCAATCCTTCACCTTGTTTTTGTGGTGAGTTTGACCAACCGTCCATTCCCAAACTTGTTTTATTGTTTTTAACTCACTTTCTGGTTATTGCTTGAAGGTTCTTAATTTATGCTACTCTTGAAGATTTTTTATTTTTCTTTATCTTTCTCAACCATCATGGTTTTTCCCTGACAGTCGCGATGACATCATGGATATGTTGATTACAGTACCAATGATCACTGTTTTTCTTTTAACAGGTGCGATGATATCAGAGGTTAAAGAAAATTAGGGTTTGTCTTCTTGTTTTCAGTTTTTTGCCTTCTATCAGTGGCTTATGAGTGTGATTTTAGTGTCCTTGTCTTGATTGACATCTTTGTCTGATCACAATTGCCTCTTGATTTGGTTTAAGTGTGGTTGGAGCTTGATTTTCATTCTAGGGTTTCTAGGACTTCTAATCCATCCTTCATTCACTCATTGGTCTTCTCTTCAAAGATCAATTACCCTTGTTCAAAGAGTCTTTTGGTGTCTGGACATCTTTTTAAAATCACTTTTGGTTCATGGGTATTAAGTTGTTTTCATTAGTGTTGAATTGAGTAGATGCTTTGAAAGTCACTTTAGTTCCATTTGGCAAGAAATAGATTAGAAAATTGCTTGTTTTGATTGAACTGAAAGGAAGTATTTGCTTTGAATTTTGTGTTTCAAAAAGCTAACGTGAAAGTGTTTATCTTTTAAGTATTTTTCGAAGCATTTGTTGCATTCAAAATCATTAATGTGAAAGAGATTTTCATTATTATTGAGTTTTTGGCATTCTCTTTTCCTCTTTTGCACTAGATTACATTGATTGCATTAAAGTGAAAAGGATATCATCATTATATCTTAAGGTAGATTGCTTTACGATTTTATTTTGGCATTGCATATGCCTATGAAATGAAAGATTAGATTTCACGTTTTGCATTTAGCATTGTAAAATTTCCATTGATGCATTATTGCTTGTTTGATGCATGATTTGCGTGTTTCTCTTCCCTAAATAAGTAGCCTTCATCAAATGAACGGATTTCAATTTCATCATTTAACTACATTTCAAGAATAGGTGACATTGTTAAGGCCTTGAAATTGAAACATAATTTCAATATTAACTTTAAAATATATCAATTAATATAAGGAGCATTTGAAACATTAATGTTGATACTTAGTGGTCTAGGCTAGAGATGTGTTTCGAAGTCTATAACACTCTACAGTTGTCGTTCTCTCTTGCACTAGATAGAGCTAGCACAGAATTCTGCTCCCATACTGTCGAGTATATAAAGGGAGACCCTCATAGGTTGCAAACCTTTGTCCATGGGAAGCTGAGTCTATCGCCATTTAAACGTGAAACACTGAAAAAAAACATTCGAGCAAATTTCCTACACGTACATCAATTCGTTAGTAAATTTATTTTCTAAGTTGTATATTGTAGTTCACAATTACTTGGTACTCCGTTTTGCCTAGAGTATCCTAAGTAGTCATTTTGATCTTTTTTGACTCCCTAAACTTGAAAATATCATCGAGCACTTGTCCTTTCAAGCTCGCTAAACCAATGAAATCGACTAGAGTCACCCTTTCATCCTTTTCTCGACTCTTAAAACAAGAAAAGGAAAAGTTTTTGTTTCAAATTCTAAAATTAATTGACCATGGAACACCACCTTCCTATGGAAATACTCCTTAGTAGATATTAGGTTGATACCAATGGTGAAATTTCCTGAGTCTACTAGTCAAGAAAACCTCTCTTATGGGAATCCTAGTCCTTTTCCTTTTTTTGGAAATACTAGGGCTCCCTATATGGCAACATTGTCCCTTCCTGGATTGACCATTGGTCTTTCCATTTCGTTGTTTTTGACCTCGGTGGTTCTGAGTGTCGAAATTGCTTTCCAACTGATTTCTCCTCCACCTGAACAACATCAACCTCATGTTGATCCCTTTCCTTCTTCGCCTAGTTCTTCACCCCATTCTTCCTCTTCGCCTGGTGCAAGTTTAGATTCTATTAACTATGAAGCTAAGAAGAAGAAGGAGATGACGAAGAAGAAGAAGAAAAATAAAGGGGGCAATGAAACAACTATTGTTACCAATGTGACTAATGAAGAAAAATCTTCCAGTTAACCCAAGAAAGTAAAATTCCCTTGCATGTTATGTAAGGGCGACAACCTTCTTTGAAATTATCCTGGTATTCCCAAGGTCTTAGAAGTGTTGTCTACAGGTTCACATCAACTTTTTTCATCGGCCTCTGGTGATCATGCTAGTGACAAACCTTCAACCAGTAAATCCCATGGGAAAAAGTGAAAAGTGAAATTTCCCTCTAAGTTGTGTGAAGGTAATCATCCTATTCAAATTTATCATCTTATAGATGGAGCTTCCAAAGAGTTGGAAAACCTTACAGCTTCTCAACCTCATCTTTCAACTTGGTATCAAAATCTTTCCCCTGATCCTTCACTAGTTGATCGAATGATTGATAAAAAGTCATCTTTGGTCAACCCCACTCTCTTTGAAAGTGAGTATTGTGAATTTTTTTTCGACCAACCATTGGTCAGGAAAATGGTAGACTTGGTTCCACCTTCATTTAACTGTACCTTTCCGGTAGAGAGTGAACCTCATATTGCTTAGGTTCTTCTGGTTTCTTCAGTTTCAAATGAAATACTCTCATCCCCAAGGTGCATGAGATTTTTTCTCTTATTCCCATTGAGCAAGAGGGTAGCTCTCATGTTCCTACAACACCTCCTCCCAGTATTTTAGTCACTTCTTTTGATTGGAGTCGATTAGCAGGATATCATCTTTTGTATTATGTGCCTTTCCATCTTAGAGTACATGATTACCATATGGTCGTACCTAGCACCCAGAATCTTTTATCTTTTAACAGAGCAACCAATCAACCATTAGGGATCATTCCTAAGTTACCTATTACTTTAGGTGGAAATACGGTCTATATAGACGTGTTGGTTGTCCAAGGACTTTTAGATTTTGATCTACTCCTTGATCATGACTATGTTCATGCCATGGGAGCTCTTGTTTCTTCCCTCTTTCAAGTGATGTGTTTCCCACATGAAGGAAACATTGTGATCATTGATCAACTTACATTTATTAGTCCTGAAACAACTCCCACTCAACCATCATTCCTAAATGGTTCTCATGTGCAAGTGGTATCACCCCCATCATAGGTTAATTACGTGGCCACCTCTTCCATGCCCACATCTATTGATGATCTAGTAGGTGATGTAGTACGCCATGTACTAGGGGCATTGGAGCCCAGTTTTTCATTTGAATCTGTGGACATGTATCCCTTCCAGAATGTTGTTCTCCCATATGATGAGAACCTCTTGGAAGCCATGGCATCGTTTGGTCTATGATGAAAGGTCAGTGGAGAATATTTCCTTGTCTTGTGTCAACCTCCTCAAAAAATGAAACAACGGATAGGAGCAAAGTTCCTTGTCTTGTGTCAAGCTCATTAAAAAATGAAACAAAGGATTATGAGGATAGTTCTTTTACTATGTCAACCTCATTAAAAAATTAAATAGGTCTCCATGAGGATAGTTCTTTTGCTATTTCAACCTCATTAAAAATGAAATAGGTTATGAGCATGGTGGTTTTCCTATGTCAAGATCATTAAAAAATGAAACACCCCCTTTCCAATTCAAGCCTTTGATTAGATCTCGTAATACTGCAGTTGAGTCTTTCACTTGATCTCGTAAGTGAACCTTCTTTCCATCCAATTAGGCGCATGAAATGAAGATTGGGGGGCATGTAACTCAAGTTGAGTCATTATGCTGGGGGCATGCAATCTTATTTCAAGCATAGTTTATCTTTGTTTCAAGCTTGTGTAAAAATGAAACCAAATCCAAGCATAGTTTTCCTCATGTTTCAAGCTTGTGAAAAATGAAACCATCCTCAAGTATACTAAAGCATAGTTTCCCATTGTTATAGAAATATTTGGACACTACAACCCCAATCACATATGTTGATAAACCAAGGTCTTTCAATCCCTTAAAAGTGTTGTTTCACACCCTAAAGAATCATGGTCAATTGATTACATCATTTCCCAGAAGTTCCACCTGAAAAGCCACTTAGAACTGGCCAAAACTCAACCATACAGACTGCTCCATGGTCAAGGTGTGATGCATACTGAAATAGCCTTCTGTGGGGTGCGATGAACGAGAGCAGACAAATAGTAGAGACAGTTTGCTAAGTCGAAACCCAAAGAATCTTCTAGAAACTTCTCATATGACACTTGCCTCTTTGAATTCGCCCAAGGATGAGTAAGAGATCAATGAAATCTCCAAATGGAACCAAGAAATATTAGTGAAATGACAATAATCAAAAACCCAAAAGCTAACTCACCCCTCTGCAAATATCTATAAATGGCTCCCTCATCTGAGAGATCTAAAGGATGGAATTTTGTAATTTGTAAGGAAGTGTTGTTGGTTTCTCTTTGAGAATAGACATTGTATTGTTGGGTGATCTTGCTTTTCATGAGGTGAAGAGGGCTTTGATGCTAGGAGGATGATGGTGGATTAGACAGCTGGGTTGTAATCCTCTCTTCTATTTCTACTATCAATAAATTTCTTTGAGTTTTCCTCCATATAATCGTGTGTTTGTGAATCTTGTTATTTGTAGATGCAATTGTATGGTCAATGTATTTTTGATTCTACATTGTTTATGATATCATAGATCAAGATGCTTTGATAGTGTTTTGTTGCTTTGCCTCTACAAGTATTCTCTAAAGTAGGACAAGTAGGAGAAGACTGGCGAGCTCTATCAAGGGAGAGAGGAAACGAGCAAGGCGCCAAGCGGAAGGTACATGTTGGTTCTCTTTGCTTCTCTCTTATCTATCATACATAAAGGAAATCTTGAAGAACTTTGAATTGTTTGTTTCTAAGATAGCTATCCATCTTAGTGGGACTAGGAAATTCAATAGGTCGATATGGCAGTCGACCTAGTCTTGCCTTCAGAAGGTTCACCTTTAGATGATACATTTTCCAAAGAGAATGAGAACGACACCGTTTAAATTATTTTTGTTAACACGGAGTCTGATGAACATGGAGGAAAAATACCCGTTCCTTTACAACAAGAGGAAGTTCCCCATTTCGAGAGATTCATCCAGTTGTTTATTTGGTCCCCCCTCCAAGCAATCTAGTCGTACCCTTCAATTGGAATCAACTAGTGGGACCCCGCCTTCCATCTAATGTACCATTCTGAATCACAGTACAAGCTTACAAAATGATCATGTCTGGCACTATCATAGATGAAGGGGCTTTCATGAGTATCCTTTCCTCAACTGCTTGGAAAGTGCTTGGTTCACCGTTGCTTTTGCTTGAGAATCAAAATTTGTTAGGCTTCAATAAAGGAATCAGTCGACTATTAGGGATCATTCTGAAGTTGCCTATAACTTTGCAAAAGGGAAACCATTCACTTGAATGCGATGTTAGTCCAAGGACCATTAGATTATAATCTACTCCTTGGATGTGACTACATTTACATCATGGTAGCTATTGTTTCCACACTCTTTCGAGTGATGTGTTTCCCACATGAACGCAGAGTGGTGCAAATAATCGACCAGCTTTCATTTCCCGATTCAAACATAGCTACGGGTCAAAAATCATCCCTAAATGGTCTTTTTGCGCCAAGAATGTCTCTTCAACCTTTAGTTCATCCACCTAATTACCGTGAGTAGTCCGGTGAATGTAACGAAGCTTAGGGGGCATGCACCCTGGTCTGCTTCGGCAGGCAAACCTAGCTGAAAAAACATACATCCTTGTAGGTTATATGACCGGTCTGAAACACCATTTCCGTGTAGGATATGGGATCAGTATGAAACAATTGTCTCCTAGAAAGTTATGTGATTGGAAGCTCACACCATTCACCTTCGTCCATTTCGATGGACAGAGCCAAGGAAGTGTTTTGTCTGCTCCATGGATGAAACAATCCTGCTTAAATGCAGGAACTTCCTTAACATAACTTGGAAATTCTAGTTTTCTCAATACCTGGGGGCATGCAAACCTTTTTTATACAAGTGAAAAATGACCAGTTTCATTTCTTAGCATCTTTAGCCATTTACCTTCTTAGTAACAACTTCTTAGGTTAGGCGATTGGTCTGATCCACCATTCACCTTTGTCGGCGGCATGCAAACAAAGCAAAAGAAATGTTTTATCTAGATGAAAGACAAATCTTTCCTACCTAACCTCAGTAGTTCCTTAGCTCTTAGTGTAGTTAGCTCTACTGTTTGGTCATTTCCAGCCTGCATAAAAAGGCAATGAGCAAAGTTTCGCGTGGTGCAAGCTCACTAATAAATGAACCTACTAATGAGAGACATCTTTAAAGCGACTGACATGAGCAATGTTTCCATAAGGTTCAAGCTCGTTAAAAAATAAACCCGCCACTGAGCATAGCTTCTTCCAATCCAATCTCATTAAAAAATGAATCCACCCTCGGTAAATAAGCTTTGTGATTGCCTTGCTATCAATGTTTTGAGCCTTGGTTGTCTTCTTACCGTCACCTCCATTCTTTTGGCCAATCATACATTCCACTTTATTGTTTACCCTTTTGAGGAACAGCTGCGACGAGTGATTCTATTAGCCACCCTCTTTACACTGTCATGTTTGAAAAGTCCCAAACTTACTTGCAACTAGTTGCTACCTGAAAACATCACTCGTTCCTTAAAAACGAGTTTCTTTTAAGCTCTTTTTAGACTCGTAAAATATGAAAAGATTGCTGAGCCACTGGCCTTTCCCGCTCGTTAAAGTAAGGGGAAGCACCATCCCTCCTCTACATTTTAATATTTTTGTACCTAAGGGATCATTCCACAAAAATATTGAGCACTTGCCTTTTTCGGCTCGCTAAAGTGATCGAAAAGTCATCCCTTTCATGTTATTTTATACTTTTTCAGACTTAAGGGATTATGCCACGAAAAAGGATTGTTGGAGTTTCCTTTCTTTCCCTTTTCAAACTCTCTAAACATGACAAGTACCGAGTTATCCTTATCATTAAATGCGTTAAAACAATAGTGACAAACTTGTCCATTCGGACAAGAATGAGTTTCATTGTTGCTAGACTCGCCAAACATAGCGACATGATTGCCCGAAGGGCAAACTATAGAACAAGCATATGTTATCCTCCTCAAGCTTGACAAAAAGAGGTACTGGTCAGCAATGACTGGGGAAAAAGGGAAGAAAACTTGAAGAACTTCATTGGTAGTAGGTCTCTCTTGAACATGACACTTTCACTCCATCACCATGATTGAGTCAAGTTCGGTTATTCCATTCACTGGTCACATCACCATTGGTCCTCCGTACCATCCATTTTGGGGTTAACACTACCAATCCATCTCGGTGTCGTGGATATGTTCAAGAGAATTCATTCAGAGAATTTGCCACCCAACTAACGCCTCATCCACCGCAATACCTTCACCCTCCATTTTTCATGACCTCCATTCTTGAGCCCTGTATCATCAGATTGCTTTCACCTCCAGAAAATAATTTGCTTCATTTCGTGTCGTAGGTGTGGGATTAATTAAAGCCCTCCTATGATGGGTCACTTCTTGTCGACATCAGCTCATTATCCAAGAAGTTGACTTAGGAAAAAACTTTCAGTACATTGAAGATTGCATGCTTCAATGGAAAGTTTCTCACTTCCAGTGACAGGTTTACATTAATGGCCTTCGATTGAAATATTTTGTGTGGTGTTCGACATCAAATCATATATTCACACCATGTGAATTGTACTACAGTACCTTGACGGTCATTACCATTATCGTTGATTCCTCTCGTGCCTGTTAACAATTTACATCATTGGCTGGTAATCAGGCGATGGCTTTCCATGTTCGACTTCAGAGCATCATTTCACATGGATCGACTTGTACATTGGGCGAGGATTGAACAAGTTTGAAGACCCCGGATCTAGTTTCATCCATCCAGGATGCGATATATTTAGGAAAATAAAGACATCAAATGTACACAGAAGTTGCACAGATGATCATCCAAGCTAAGGGATGATGACTCTACAAGAATCACCAGTCTGCAGCAGCAGAGAATTATTTGTCCTATGTATATGAAAGTGAATTTATAGAGCTAAGCATGGGAATGCCCGCCTTAGCTAGATCATGAAAATAACATTAAGATGATGCATTGTATTGTATTTTATACAGGTCACCTTCCAGTTCGAATACCTCGGATCCCCATGATAAAGCATTTCACTCGACATCAGAAGATTTACGACCTCATGCTTTAGGGGGCAACTGTTATAGACATATTTTGGCACTGCAACCCCAATCAAATATGTCAATAAGCCAAGGGATCTCAAACCCCTAAAAGTGTTGTTTCACACCCTAAAGAATCATGGTCAATTGATTACATCATTTCCCACAAGTTCCACCTGAAAAACCACTCAGAACTGGCCAAAACTGGAGCATATAGACTGCTCCATAGTCAAGGTGCAATGCATACTAGCTGCTACACTAGCTAGGTGTGATGCATACTGAAAAAGCCTTCTGTGGGCTGCGATGAGTGAGAGCAGACAAATGGCAGAGACAGTTTGCTAAGTGGAAACCTAGAGAATCTTCTAGAAACTTCTCATATGACACTTGCCTCTCTAAATTCGCCCAAGGATGAGTAAGAGATCAATGAAATCTCCAAGTGGAACCAAGAACTATCAGTGAAATGACACTAATCAAAAACCCAGAAGCTGACTCACCCCTCTACAAATATCTATAAATGGATCCCTCATCTAACAGATCTAAAGGCTGGAATTTTGTAATTTGCAAGGAAGTGCTATTGGTTTCTCTTTGAGAATAGACATTGTATTGTTGGGTGATGTTTCTTTTCATGAGGTGAAGAGGGCTTCGATGCTGGGAGGATGATGTTGGAGTAGATAGTTAGTTTGTAATCCTCTCTTCTATTTCTACTATCAAGAAAGGTCTTTGAGTTTTCCTCCATATAATTGTGTGTTTGTGAATCTTGTTATTTGTAGATGCAATTGTATGGTCAATGTATTTTTGATTTTGCATTTTTTATGATATCATAGATCGAGATGTTGTGATAGTGTTTTGTTGCTTTGCCTCTACAGGTATTCTCTAAAGTGGGACAAGTAGAAGAAGAGTGGCAAGCTCTATCAAGGGAGAGAGGAAACGAGCAAGGAGCCAAGCGGAAGATACAGGTTGGTTCTCTTTGCTTCTCTCTTATCTATCATACATAAAGGAAATCTTGAAGCGCTTTGAATTGTTTGTTTCTAAAATATCTACTCATCTTAGTGGGACTAGCAGATCGAAAAGACACTATTTTTCCCACAAACACCCATGTTTTAAGATTGTGTAAAAATGAAACCATTCTCATTTTATGTGTGGTGATTGCCATTTGTATCAGCCTATTTTTCCATATGAGCTTTGGTTTTTTCATTCCATCATCACCATATTTTTGGCCAATCATATACTTTCACTTGGTTGTTTTACCTTTTACTAGGTAAATCTATGATGAGTGGTCTTATTAGCCAACCTCTTGACCTTTACATGTTTTGAGAAGTTCCATCATCACCAAAACCAATTGTTATCCTTTTATAACACTCGTTCCTCCAGAAGGAGTAATCTCTAAGTTCTTTTTGACTCTCGAAAAACGAAAAGATCGTCGAGTACTTTTCTTTTTGAACGCATTAAATTAAATGAATTGATGTCATCTTAGTATACATTTACCCCTTTTTCAAGTTGGGATTGACTATTTACGAAAAAGCTACACCTTGGTCGAGATGGTCAAGAGGTTCTCTCGAATATTGTTTTCTACCTTTTAAGGTTCGAGGGAAAAATTACGAAAAGGGACGATGGACTTTTCTTTTTCATCTCTTTTTCAAACTCTCTAAATATGAAAAATATACCTATTTACTCTTTTGTCAGACTCATAAAAAATTAAATGAAAAAAGACTTGTTGCCATGACAAGCCCGAGTTTCTCCTTTCTAAGACTCGTAAAACATACTAGGATGGATTAATCTGAAGCGTGAACTTATACAGCAAGCATATGGTATCCTCTTCAATATTTTGTAAAAATAAAGAGGTGCTCACTAGAAATAGTGGGGAAAAAGTCAAAGTGAAACATCTCTTGTATTGGTAGCATGTGGTTCTTGAACACGTCACTCATCTATTTCTCGTGTTCGGTTTGGGATATCCTCACCCAGTCACTTGTCCTTCCAGGTTTGGGTTATTCATTTTGCCTCTGGTATGACTATTCCACTTCGTCATCATGAACCATGGTCCTATGTTGAGTCAAATGCTTCCATAGTTGGGAGTCGTGTCGCCAATATGTTCAAGAGAAGTCCTATCTGTAGTCTATTACCTATACATTGTCTCACTCTTTACTACAGTCTTGGGTCCTACTAATTTCATTCCACTTTATCCCTTGTTTCATCTCAATGATGAGGGAATCATTATGGCCCTCCTTCGATGAGTCACTTCTTGTTGACTTCATCTCATTATCCAGGAAGATGAGTTAGAAACCCCCTCTAAGTACCTTAGAGCTTGCATGCCTTAATTGGAAATTCTTCGCATCTGACAACAGTTTTTCACCATTGGCCTTTGATTGTGTGATTCCATGAGTGTTCAACTTCAGATTCTTTTTCCACATTAATGGATTGTATTGTCGTACCTTGAGATCCATTGTCATTATTTGTGGTTTCTCTTGTACCTGTTAATGGTCGACATCATTCGCCGGTAATCAAGTGGTTTTCTAGCATGTTTGACTTCAACACATTTATTCGCATGTTAGAATTTGTACTTTTATCGGGCCGGGATGGAGAGCAAACCTAGAGTCTTATCTGATATGACTTAGGCTACATGGAGTTAAATGTTATTCATGATTGTACACATGTTTCATCTATACAGATGGTTGTGACCATAGCGTGGGACTTTACATTTGTGGTGATCCTTCTATATCAGATGGCTACGACTACAACTTATATCTTAGATTCACAGATGATCCCTCTCATTAGGATGGCTGCACCCATACCATGGATCCTTTCATATAGTGCTTATTATCTAGATGACTACATCCATACCATGGATTCATGTTTTGATATCAGATATGTATATTTATATGCGTTCTTGACTTGTAGGTCTTCTGATAGTGTTTCTCCTCATCCTTGGAAAAGCTCGTAAAGCATCTCAGCCATCAATCCTCATTTATCCTTCATGCTTTAGGGGGCATTTGTTACACAGTTGTCACACCTCCTGCACTTCCCTATGGCATACCCAGAAGTGCCTGAAACATGACCATTATGTAGTGTCACACGGAATGAGTCGTTCTTGCGGACAAGACTGACCTCCCTAGTATCTAATGATATCTAGCGATAAACAAACCAATAAAGTTCTATCTTTCTCTAAATATGCAATTCATAAATAAAGGCAAACAAGTGTTTTAGGCCTACCTTGGGTCCAATGCAAGTTTGTGGAAGCCTCGCTCCGTTGATCCAAATGAGCTCCTTTGTAGAGAATCTACAAACACAAACAAGAACACAAATTAAATAGCACCTGAAAAGCCAATATAATAAAGCATACTTATCATGATGATCAAGGAATTCATGAAACAAATCACATTAGACAATTTGTTGAGAAAAATGAATCTGATTGTATTAATTTAAATCAAAGAAGAACTTTACAACCTGTGCCTTGATGCTGTACAAGCTCCTCCCAGGGTCCAGCAAGAAGTCTCCTCTACTTTGACAAGTTTCACTCTCTTCCCAATGAAGCCAAAAGGTATGTGATCTCTCCTCTCAAGCTTAACTAGGAAGTCTCAATTCCACCAACATTTACCCTAAAAAATGTTCAACTTCTAACTTCCCTAGCAACTAGCCCAATGCCTTAATTTATAGTGCAATGGAGGGAAGTTACTAGGTCCACCTTCAAAGGGATAAAGCCCTCCTTGAAAGGGATAGCTCCTCTCATCAAGGGATTATCTCCTTCACTTTTGGGATGCATGAACCACCTAGGAGCGAACCATCCATGTCAGGATTCCTTCTAGAATCATCTAGAATTAACTCAAAGTGAGTTTTTAAGAATAAACTTGCGCCTTTTTGACTTTCACAGGGGTCCGCACCCACTCCTTTAGCGACAGAGTGGGAAGGTTCGCAGGTAACATGAACAGGGGATGCGGGACCACAGGCAACAGTGAGAGAAAGTGCGGAACCAGAGCTTTATTGATTTTTAAGGTCTTTCTCTCGTTTTCAAAGCTTGACATGAAGAGCTGAGGTTTGAGACTTGCTTAGGAGGATAGTATGAATGATGATAGACCCATACTGACTGCAAATTACTCATGGTGACAATATTTTTTGTAACAGATTGCCCCCTAAAGTGCGAAGTCTGTAGTAGATGAGGATTTCATTTATCATCTAGGAAGAATGAAGTACTTTATCATTTCGAGGATCATCTTCTGGAGAGCCCGGTTGGAACCTGTAAAAACATTCAATGCAAAATATATATATGAGATCATATCATTGCTGAGGTAGGCATTCCCATACTCAGATCAAAACTGACTAGAAAACTAACTACTGCTCTGATATAGGAATGATCTTGTAATACATCACAAGTATAGACACATGTAGACACAGTATGAACGCAACCATCTGTTTATGAATAGTCCACTGTATAATGAATACAAAATTCCTCGCAGCCTGGATGGTGGAAACTAGATCCAGGGTCTTGATTTCCACTTCTCGAAATAGTATGATTCTATCTATGCGAATGAATGTGTCAAAGTCGAACATGGTAGAAACCACTTGATTACCAGTCAATGATGCAAACTGTTAACAAGTGTGAGAGAAACCACCAATAATGTCAATGGCTCTCAAAGTACTGAGCATAATCCATGAGATGTGAATAGATGTGTTGATGTCGAACATGTCACAGAATCCTTTGATCAAAGGTCAATGATGCAACCTATCATCGAAGGCAAGAAACATGCCATTGAGGCATGTAGATCCCAAGGTACTGACGATTTCTAGATCATCCTTCTAGATAATGAGCTGAAGTCGATAGAAAGCGATCCGTCATAGGCAAGCCCACAACATGAAATCATAGATCAAGTTTGAAGAAATTTAGTTCCAAGGACTGACTCAGGGATGGTCAAGATGGATGACAGATATTTCACAGATGAATGGCTTATTTGCACTGACCTCTTGAACACATAACGACACAGCAGATGGTTTGGTGACAATTGACCCAAAGTTAATACCCAAAAACCAGCTGAAGACTTTAAATATGGTTTGATCAAATGTTAGGCAAAGGATTTCCCAACCCAGGTGAATAAAAGTGTCGTGTTCAAGAGTGGTTACAAAGTATGACAAACAAGCTCATTTTTCTCTCTTTTCCCCCACCATTTCTGGCAAGTACCTCTTTATTTTTGACAAGCTTGAGGAGGATAACATTTGCTTGATTATAAGCTCATCCTTTGGATGAGTCCAACTTAGTTTAAATTCGAACCCTAATAAGGAGTGGTCCATTCCTATTTGTAATTGAACAAGTCCTTTACTGTTAAATTTTAACGAGTCCAGTATAGGAGAAACTCGACGTTTTTCTTAAGAAGACTCCATGTTTGTCCTTTTTCGTAAATTTGTGTCTCCCAAGCCCGAAAAGTATAAAATAGTACTTGAGAGAACCGCTTGATCATTACGACCAAGGATTACTTTTCATAGTTAGTGCCTTTGATCCGAAAAGGTAAAAAAGCGATCAATGACACGTCGTTTTATAACCAATATCGAATTTGAAATGACAAAAATCGGGCACTCTTTTCATGTTTTTACGGTCAGAAAAGGGCTGTAAGTGGACCGTATTTTTAGTTCCATTTTAACGAGTTTAAAAAGAAAAACTCGGCGATCTTTTCATGTTTTAGGAGTCAGAAAAGAGCTTAAAGGTGACTCTAATGTTTTTTCGTCGAAAATGACTGATTTTGCCTGAAAAATCTGTTATCTTGAACAAAAACTCAAACATTACGCATACCTGTTTAAAATGGATAAAAATGCTTCAAAATTTACCTCTTTAAAATGAAACATAAACAAATTAAAAACTCATTTATTCAAAAAAATTATAAAAAGGGCTTTTGTAAATTCATTTTTACCGTTTGAGTTCTGGGTGAGAAAATAGAGCTTTTGGTCAGAAACTTCCTGTGAATATTGCGGAAAATCCGTCTGTTGGAATTGAACGTTGTCTCCTCCAGGTAATCTACATCATCCTACTCTTTAATTTCATCCATTTCAAAGTTGTTTTTAGGTTTTGATTTCATTTTTTAACGGATTTTTAGGTTCAAAACCCGCGCACGGGGGTCCGCAGGCATAGCACAGGTAACCTATGGACCCCGACTTTTTCGTAAAGGGAAAAAAGTCAGGGTCCGCACCTGTCGTGAAGGCAAAGTGCGGACCCATGCACTGTCTCTAACAGAGAGGGTGCGGGCCCCGCAGCAAGGGTTTTTAAACCTAAATTTCTCAAATTTCACCCGAAAACTTTGCTTTTAGATATTCTAATTTGCCTTTTTTTTTAATGTAGAGTATACATCATGCTTGATTGGCGAGAATGGGAGCATGAGGATGTAGATCTCACCGCTATAAATCATCAACCTTCAATTGATGCATTGAAGGCATGTGGCTTATACAAATTCTGGGCCATACCTGGCATGAGGGCCCAGGTGGACATTTTGTAGTGGCTGGTAGACAAGTGAAGCACACAGGACCAATGCTTCTTCATTGGTGGTCACCAGCTCGAAATGGAGCCGGCATATATTTATTTTTTGACTGGTTTGGCTAAGAGAGGTGAATGCTTGATTCTATTCGGGACTAGGCTAGGTGGCCAGTCTGTCGATAGCCTCCGGCTAGAGTTTTGCAACGACCAGACTACAGACGAAGGGATAGATATGAAAACCATATCCCTTCCGGAATTGAAAGTGATTTCATTTACTGTTACCAGACTCTGTGGGAGCGCAGCACTACATATATCCACTGGATCCCAGATGTGGATGGCAGTAGACTACTTTCGAGGCACCATCTTCAACTAGTGCGATGTTTTGTTGGCTAATGTGAAAGGCAAACCGACTAGAGCAAAGAACGGAAAACTAAAGACCTTTGGATATGGTGCTTTATTCATGAGCTTTGGTCTGGAGAGGGTGCCAATGTTGGTCCCACAACACCTCACTGTTGGAGCTGGACTTCCCCGAGAGCCCAAACTAATGTGATGGGTTGCAGTTATGGCCCGTCATCCTGAGGAGGGGACAGAGGTCGTTCGATTCACTCCTAAGTATTTCCATTGGTTGGAGAACCAAGTTTTTGCTATTCAGGACTTTCCTTACGCTGGGGTAGATTTTCGTGGTGACCCAGACATGGCTCTTCCACCAGGAGAGCAATGGGATGATTCAGGTAAAATCATTTTCAACATTTTGTAATTTTATTATTTTTTTTGTTTTTATCTCGTCCCAAAATTGATAGTAAAAGTTTCAAATGCAGATGTAGGTCCATGGTGACCAGCCGCTCTCCGGCCCTATGAGAGGAAACAACCAGCTGCAACAGCACCAGTCCCATAGGACAAATCAGCAGAGACCTTGGCCGAATTGGAGAGTAATCTAGAGCGTTTGACAGCAGACATTCTGGAGACCAGCATAGATGACATTCCTCTTAGGCTACAACGCTATGTGATTGGTGTCCCAGGACCTTTCAGGAGGTTCCTTTGCAGGGTGGCCCGTACAGTGGTTTCTTATCAAGATCATCACCAGTGATAGGATGATCGTCTGTTGTAGACACATATGACATTTTTTACTTTTTGTACTATCATTTTTGCCGATCATAAGGTGTTTTTCAACCTATGATCGAAGACGATGTATATTTGACACACTCCTATGTTATACTATATCACTATTACCATCTTATCTTGTAAAACATGTAATGGAATGTTTTTAAATTTACTTGTATGATTATTGCAAATGTCTACTTAACATCCGAGAAGCAATTGCATCTGCTAATGTATTTAATTATCTTGGAATTGCTGATATTCGATATAGTCAAATTCACATTCCAAGAGATGAACTCTCAAAAATAATCTCAATAACACTGGATTTCTAATGGCATATACTCTATTAAACTGTAATACAACGAGTTCAGAATCTAACCTCACTATCAAACTCTGAATCCCAAATGAAATAGATTAAGATAATAACTTAGTCATTGCACTATACTCTGCAATATTGTTTTTTCTTTGACCGAGGCCTACCCCATGCATAGATACCAACTCGTCAGAGGGCGAATAGATAACCCAAGCTGCAGAAGAAATGTTCCATGTATTATGACAAGCACCATCAGCAAAACCAATGTATGTTTGGTGAGGCATCGACATCTGCAATATCAAGAGTAAAACCAAGATAAGCAGGAATAATGACGAAAAACACTCTCTAAGCTAAGCACACTTTTTAAACTAAAACACACCAGCTAGAAAGAAAACTAACCCTAACTAAAAACCTCCACACCCAGATTTAAGCATAATACCTTTTCAGGTAAATACCATTTCTGGGTTTACCTAAAGAGACCCCATCAAAGTCTACCAATTCATAGGCCCCTTTCACTAGCTTTCGCTTAACAACATAAGGACCATGCCACATGGGTACGAATTTTCCAGCACCTAATTTATCGTTTGCTTGATCGTACAATAAGACTAGGTCTCCTTCCGAAAAATTCCGAGGGGTAACATTTCAATCATACTGAGCTTTAATATGTTTGGCATGAGTTTTGATTGCTAATGCAGCATCATGTCAATTCTCATCTAGCTAAGCCAAGTATAACAAACAATTTTCCTCTTCGGAACTGGCTGGAAGTAATTCGATGGCCATTTGCAATGACGGGATTTCACATTCAATGGGCAACACAACTTCCAGACCATAAACTAGTTGGAAAGGAGTGAACCCGGTTGACATTTTTACTGAGGTTCGATATGCCCAAAGCACTGAAAATAGCATGTTATGGAAATTCGACCTATGAATCCCAATGATTCGTCGGATCATGATGACTAGAACTTTGTTGATGGCTTCAACTAGACCATTAGCCTGTGGATAATATGGAGTTGAACTATCGTGACGCAAGCCAAGTTGGCCTGTAAGTTCAGTCATCATAATGTTTCGAAAATGACGCCCATGATCAGTGATAATCTCTTGTGGAACATAAAATCTAGCAATTATATGATTGAACACAAAAATCACAGCAGTTTTGTTGTCTGCCTCAAATGTAGGCATCGCCTCGGCCCACTTGGTAAAATAATCTACTGCAAGGATGATATACGCATGCCCCCCAGCTGAGTGAGGGTTACATGTAATAAAATTGATACCCCATTTCGCAAAAGGATTGACGGCAATTATAGGGTGGAGAGGAGTAGGTGGAGCACGCATCTTTTGATCAAAAATTTGGTAGTTGTGGCATTTTTGGACCGCGTTAATACAATCTTTAAACAAAAACGGCCAGAAATAGCCAGCGCGCAATATCTTTTGGGTTGTGGCAAATCCAGACATATGACTGCCACATGCTCCAGAGTGATAGTCATTTAGAACCCTTTCAGATTCCTCATGAGTTAAACAACATCGAAAAACAGAGTCCACCCCATGACGATAAAGTGTATCTCCAATAATTTTGAATTGTTGGGACTGGAATCGTATTTTTCGACGTTCTGACCTTGAAATTTCTGGCCGAAAGGATTGGGTCTGGAGATAAACAATGATATCCCCATACCATGGATCTAAAGTGCTGATTAGAAACAAGGATTCGTCTGCAATGGGCTCCTCCGCCACAGTTTCCCTATCAGCACGCGGGAAGTCACACACTAACTCCGCAAAAACTAAAGATTTCTTCGACTTAGACTTTTCAAATTCCAAGTCGAACTCCTGCAGGATCACAATCCATTTGGAGTACTTTCCCCCTAGCAATTGTTTGGTCAAAATATAGATCATAGGGTTGCAATTAGAAATTACTGTAGTTTTGCGTAGTAAAATGTAATGACGAAAACGTTGGACAGCTTGAACAACTGCCAATGCCAATTTCTCCACATGTGAGTATTTTAGCTCAGTTGGATTTAAAGTTCGACTAAGGTAATATATCACATGTTCAGTACCGAATTTGTCTTCCTGAACTAACACCATTCCAATGGTGGAATGCGAGGCGGCGAGATAGAAGAAGTAGTCCTGGTTGTAGTTGGGAGGATGCAATAACGGTGCATGGCTCAACGCGTGTTTTAGTGCATCAAAAGATTTATCAGCTATCTCATCCCAAAAGAATGTAGTATTCTCTTTCAACAACTGGGTAAACCCCTTTGTGATCTCAGTGTAGTTAGGAATGAACAAACATAAAATGTTTGCTTTCCCTTGCAAAATTTGGAGTTGGTGACGACTCGAAGGAGGAGGAAATTTGACAATAGATTCAACCTTCGAGGGATTCACGCGAATGTCGGCTTTCGAAACAACAAACCCGAGTAACCGACCCATTTCTATACAGAAAACACACTTGTGTGGATTCAACCTAATTCGATAATGCCTACACCTCATAAAGATTGCTCGTAAATGGATGAGATGATAAGCTCGATGTAATGAATGAGCAGGTAAATCTTCGAGATAGGGTTTCACAATGTGCTTGATGTCATGAAACGCGTAAGACATGGCTCTTTGAAAAGTTTCCCTGACGTTCTTGAGCCCAAAAGGTAATTTGCAATAAGCAAATGTCCCCCATGGAAAAATGAAAGTCGTGTTTGGTTGATCAGCAGGTAGAATATTGATTTGATTGTATCCAGAAAAACCATCCATGAAGGAGAATATTTCACTGCCGGCACAATCATCAATGATTTGATCGATATAGGGAGTTGGGTAATTGTCTTTTGGACAGGCTCAATTAATGTCCCTATAATCGATAAATATTCTTATTGTCCCTTGCTTTTTGTTAACAGGAACAATATTCGATACCCAATCCGTTAACATAATCGGATAAATGAAACCTGCTTTGAGTAATTTTTCAACTTCTGCTTTAATAGTAGTAGCTTTTTGCGGGTGGATCTGACGCAAACGTTGCCGAATGGGTTTAGCATCTAGGTAAGTTTTGATTTCATGAACAACAATTGTTGGGTCAATCCCTGGAATTTCCTCATATGACCAGGAAAACACGTCACGGAATTCTTGAAATAGGGCCTTATATGTTTGAATTTCATCTTCCATACAAGAGGCACCTATATGAATGTTTTCAACAATTCCATGCTTAACCGAAATATCAATAGGAATAGTTCTAGAAATGTTTCCCAAATTTAACTCAGAATCAGGATTTTTCATTGGATTCTGAGGTTCGTTGACATATTCAGCCGTAAAAATAGATGAAAAATCATTTTCAAAGCGATCAATCTCAGGTAAAAAAGAAGATCTATGATGAAGATCTTCCCATGGTAAATCATCGACACATAGGATTTCACGAATTTGCTCATCAGTGTGAACAAGTTCGAAAAACTTTGTTGAATCCGAGTTTGATGTTGAAAGTGATTCCTCATGGACCATATTCATTAAGTCGATTTTGGTTCAAGAAGGGTCGGAAAATGACTGCACGGCCTGATACGCAATTTCATATGGACTCAAAGGCATAACATCACCAAATGAGTCTATCTCAGATTCAGAAGGTACGATCTAAGGATCATCATAAACAACAGTTTCTGATGAAATCATATGAATGGTTGCAGTAGAAGACGATGCGTTGATAGGAGGAAAAGGAAAAGTTCCTAGTAAACCAGAATCTTTAACTAGTCCTACTCCAACATCCTTATACGGGATAGTTGTTTTGCCGACATGCTGAATACTTTCAGAAGAGGCTGGGTCGGATGAAAAGTAAGTCAGCTGGTCTATAGTTATGATCTTTCCATTATGAGGGAACTTTATAAGTTGAAAGACCGATGAAACGACAGTTGTCATAGCATAAGACCAACTATGACCCAAGAGAAGGTTGTAATCTAGAGGGGCATCAACCACCTCCACATCTAGATTAACAGTTTTGCCTTCAACCCCTATAGGTAAATCCTGTAGAATTCCAAAAGGATGAAACCCACGGCCATCAAAGGCCTTTAGAATCGTCGGGGATTGAGGCTCCCTCATCAATCACAGTCCTATAACAAGGTCTGTTTTTGACTAACACTAGGATCTAGAAAGCCATTTGATGCGGTAAGCGTAGTGTACTATTTTCTAGATCGAAAATTATAAGGTTCGAGTCCTGAACATCAACAGCTCCTATAGCCAACAATAGCAATTTACGTTGTGCTAGGCATGATTGCAGCACTTCCAAAGCCAACATTACTGAAGGTGAAATAGCCAAATCTTCAACAATGTTATAGTTCTGAGTCGCTCTCGCATGTGGATTGAAAGCTGACTTTCGAAGTATACCCTTGGCCGGCGGTTTGATTACTAAGTATGGGTTAGATTTCTCGATCTGTAGTGGATCGGAACCATGAGTTGAAGTTGATGGGTTCGAATGAGAAGATTCTGCTTCTTTACCATCAACAGGACTTTTACTTCCATAATCATGCGATCGAGTCACAATCCTAACATGGGACATCATCATTATGGGTTCTTTAGAGGCATTTGAGGAAGAACCTATCATCTTACTATCTTGACTAGGAAAAGGATCCTTCAAAACAGCAGGGGTTTGGGAACCTTTGACAATTTTCACAACCTCTGCACGATGAGGGCAGTCTCTTGTAAAATTTGCTTCATCACAAATGAGACAAGGATAACGAGATTTGCATTTCTCATCAGTTGATTCCGTTTTTTCTGGTTTCTCTTTCGAATTTTTATATGTTTTATTTTTCTTCTTCCCTTTCTTCTTACCGCCGAATTTTGGTTTGGCTGTAGATGACTCTACAACTTGAATATCGGCGGAGATTTCCATGGAAGAACCTCATGTCGAGGAATATGGTAAAGTTATGATAGGAGAAGAATTCTTAGAAGATTTCTTCTTACTTTTGGTTTTAATCATACCAATCATACCATCGGCGGCATGAGACCCTGAAGGAGCTGCAGTTATTTGATTTTGTTTAGGAAGGTCGGGGATTTTCTCGTGTAACGTACTTGACTGCATATAAACTAAGTCAAGGTACTGAGCTTGAGTAATTACTTGCTCTTCAGTAACGACTCCTGCCTTAGTTACATCCTCAGTGATCTTCGGTAATGAAGACTTTACAAACCATTCAACTAAGATTTGATCTAGAATAAAAACTTTCACTAAACGCCGTTGACGTCTCTATTCATGAATTTGATTTGAAATGTAAGTGGATGTTGACTGTTTTAATGAAGTTAATAATTCCGTGCCATTGTCATATCTGACTGGCAACTGAAAATGAGTTAAAAACGAAGTAGCTAACTGACTAAAATTATAAAAAGTTGCTCACGGTAACTCAATGTACCACTTGGCCCCAAGACCAATAGAGTGCACTGGAAAAACCTTAAATGGATTGAATCATCTGAAATGGAATTAGACGCACACCAGAGGTGATAAGTCATCACATGGTTCGACAGGTCCTCTCTTGATTTGCCTTCAAACTTAGGAATATCACTAGGCAACTTATTCGGCATTGGCGGCCAAAATGGAAGATAGTTAATTGGATCGTTCGTAAGGTGCAACAAGTCAGGCAAGTCCAAAGTTACAATAAATGATAACTGTCGATTAGGGTCCCTAAAACCCTGGGTCATGAGACCAGCCCTAGGAGGAGGATATCCAGGATAACTAGGAATTGGAATTGCATTTGGGATATTATATCCTCCCGAAAAACCAGGATTAACCTGACCATACTGGGGTTGTTGAGGTTGTTGATATGTATATCCAGGGTATGGTTGATACTGATAGACTGGCTACTGCATAGCAGGATCGAATTGGTACTATCCCTCGTACGGTTGATAAGTAAATTGAGGTTGACTTGTGACAACCGTACTTGGACCAGGTTGTCCTACAGGCATTTGAACCGAAGTCTGAATTATGGATCCAGACTGAGGTAAAGATGTCTGAGGAGTTGATATAGGAACAGTAGAAACCGGAGCTATGGATACTCCAGAAGTAGGTGGGGTAGATTGAATAGATGTTGCAACAGTTGCAGAAGTCGTTTGAGGTGGAGTACGAGGCGTACTAGGCCTAGACTGAGAAACTACAGAAGGTGCAGAAGTTTGAACAGTAGACTGGACAAGTTGTTGGGGTGAACTAGAAACCAAGGGTTGTCCAGATTGAGATGACAACTGCACATTCGGTTGCAAGATCTGTTGAGATTGAGATGGATGCCACACTAAACTCATTCCGGGGTACGGACCCATAACAGGTTGAGAATATTGAGGACCGTAATCATGTTGAGGATAGGGTTGATAATTCAAAGGTACATTTCTAGCTCCTTGGACATATGATTGACCGGAAGGTGGTTGGAAACCTTGGGTTGGGTACTGACCTTGAGGTTGATAACCTTGAGGTATGTACTGATACTAGGGTTGACCTTGAGGTACATATTGATACTGAGGTTGACCTTGAAGTACATACTAAGTCTGGGGTTGACCTTGAGGAACGTACTGTCCCGTAGGTATGTACTGTCCTTGAGGTTGCCCCCCAGGTGGAAATTGGGTACCTTGAGGTTGCCCCCCAGGCGATACTTGAGGACTTTGAGGGTGCCCCCTAGGCAGTAATTGGCCACCTTGAGGTTGAGGATTAGGAATAGTACCTGACATCATAAGAATATCTTCTACACTCAACGGTTTAGTTACATTATTTCCAGTTAATAACCCTTGTTCAATAGGTTGAGGAGATGTTAGAAAATTATATATTACGGAGCAATGGAACACATAAAATATTCCAGAAATATAAACACAGAGAACGCAAAAAACAAGAGAGACACAGATATATGTGGTTCACCCAGTTTGGGCTACGTCCACCCCGAACAGCCAGTCCTTCCTTTCTATTATCCAGCAAAATGAAGAGACACAACTTACAGCAAATCCGCTGTAATATCCTCTATTTTCTCTCTCAGTCTCACCTCTCTGTTTCTCGCTCATAGAATACATATCTATTTCACAGCCTCAAATACAATACCCTCATACAAATAGAGGGGTTGCCTTCTAGGGAAAAAAAACCCTAAACTAAACATAAGTTCTACCGTCAGATCATCCGCCTAATGAACGGCCCAGATTGACAAGTCCCCCCCGCACCCCCCCGCGTGGAGGGGTGTACAAAACTTCCTGGGGTATACATCTGGCTGAAACAAAGACCTCTAAACAATCATGCTCCACACACAACAGGAGATGCTCCCGAAAAAGTAC
The DNA here is from genome assembly GCA_031772625.1 of Pinus tabuliformis. Classification (NCBI taxonomy): domain Eukaryota; kingdom Viridiplantae; phylum Streptophyta; class Pinopsida; order Pinales; family Pinaceae; genus Pinus; species Pinus tabuliformis. Next base: position 372,175,398 of record CM062811.1, on the reverse strand, counting down.
CAGGAAGTGACTGATACCCAGAGGGAACAGAAGGACCACCGTATAAAAACGTTTCTGGAGATTGAGAAAACATGGACGACTCTCTTGACATATTTAACGAAGGATAATAACCCCTAGGTGTTGGGTGAAAAGGAATGCGAGGTTGTGAAAAACTTAGTCCCAGGTTTTCCAAAAAAATGGTCAATGAAAGATACCAAGTGTTGCTCCTAGGTGAACTGTTAAAGATCGATTCACGCTCCCTAAGTTCTACAACTGGTTGATTTTCAGGGATAGGGATATTTTCTTCTTCCGGAGTAGCAAGTTCTTCAATAGCTATAAGTCCAGAAGGAAGATTTTGGGTAATTATTCTTTCTACCCTAGGTGAACCGAGACCACTAGAAGTTGGAGAGGCAAATCCTGATGTCGGCGTAGCAGAAAATTTAGTTTCAGGTTCAGATATTTCAGGTTCCTCACCTAAATCACTACTAGATGAAAAACTACCAGTAACTTCGGAGACAGAAACATATTGTGGATTATAATCTGCTACTAGAGCTTGATAACTAGGATGTACCACTAAAGAAGACTCTCCTTCTTCAGGTGACCCAACTCTACTGTCTCTAGGAGTTACAAGTGCTCATAGCCCTTCAGGCTAGCTCGGTGAAAACTCAGGAGGTTGGCCCCGAAGTCTACGGGACTTCCTCGGTAATTCAGCCACGATTAAATATTTTAACTACTTCACATGCAAACAAAGAAAAATCTCAATGAAAACCACCTAAAGCCTCTAAAGAACCAAACAATTTTGAATCACATGCCTAAAGAATCTAGGAGATCAAACAACACACAAATAGTAACTTTCCGTACTGAAAACACTATTTGGTGATGAAATCCAACGTCACAGAGTTCAATACAGAAATGGCGATTGGAATAGTTACCCCGGCAACCTGCTTAATGAATAGTCTGGCACAAGTTTCTCCACTAAACCGTCTCGAGTGAAGAGAACCCCCCAGAAAATCCAAGTGAGTCTAGTCGACGTCTGCTCCAGGTATAGTGGGATCTTCGCTCCACCATCACCTTAGGAAAGAATCCTATAGAATATGGTGACTATGGCTACCAACGGAAACAAATATACCTGGGGGAACAATCTACGATCTGATACGCAAGCAAGGGTAGAGTAACAAGCTCAATCCCCTTGAAGGCTCCTTGACATAATCCAAGGTTTACCAACAGGTGACCCCAGGCTCCTCGACAATGGTTAATCTAAGGTTTACCGTTTTTAATATGTGAATATCTTCTATCGTTCCCAATGAGGAAGGATTGAATCCCAAACTGGTTCAGATATGATCTCGTGCTTCTCCTTTAAGAGGAGCTTTCCCAAAGCATAGATGTAACAATTGGATTTTATCTCCTACTGCAAGATACAACTACTTGTTTGTTTTACTATCTTGGAGAGTTAATTACTCCCTGCTCTAAGATACTAGCCTAAGCTATGTTGGTGATATAGATCCCTAGAAATAAAAAGATTACTAGATAGATTTTACTTTAAGCGTTATTTTTATTGGTTTTTTCTTTAATTCAAGAGGTGCGGAGATGAAACTTATTGTGTGAAGACTCGACTCGAAATCACTAAAAAATGCACTTAAGATGATAAGCAATCTTTTCCCTTCAATGAATTTCTAGCTTGGAAAGAGTTGAGAATGCAAACGCTTGTAAAAACAAATATTTTCCTTAACAAACAAATCAAAAGAAGAGTTCCTTGTCTTTTCCAATACACTCAAAACGAGACAACTAGTTATGCTCACGAAAATTTCCCTTTTCTTTCAAACACTCAAATACTACAAAAACAAACATTTTTCAAAAAGAGATTTTTTTTTATTTTCATAAAACACTCAAAACTATGGAAAAATCTAATCTTGAGGTCTATAAATTCTAAGAAGTATTTGAAGTAAAAGCTTACAAGATTTCTTTTCAAGGATGTTTCACTTAGCTATAAACAAACTAAGGACTAATTTGTCCAGAATCAAAAATCAGTCAAAAAACAACCAATTTTTGTTTTCTTTTCTAAAAATGAAATCCAAAACTTTTAACACAAGTCTTTTCGAAGTTTCGCAAAGAGAAACACAAGATGGATTCCTCAACAAAGGCAGATTTTTCAAACGGTTAGACTCATAAGAAGGCCAATAAAAACCAAGGTGATCTGAGGCTTCTAAGGCTTATAAGCTCTGAGCTACTACAAGACCAAAATGAAAACCAAGCCCGGTAACGAAAACTTCTAGGAATTTCACCTAAAACCCTAATGCCAATGGAATTAACCTAAGAAAAGTTCCTAACAAGTCACATGCAAGTTTGGGCAGGGGTCGAAAACACCTACACAAATCCTAAGCTGACTAAAAGAGAAAATCTTAAGTTTTTCAAAATTTCGACAAGGTCCGGAGGCCCACAGTCCACACAGGTGCAGTACCGCTCTGTGTGTAAGACAAAAGTGCGGCTAGGTCCACATTGTGTTACAAGCAAAGGGTGTGGTCCTCTCTCAAAAGTATGAAAAACAAAAAAAAATTCAAGATCTACTAAACCTACCCAATTCCACACACAACAAGCCAAAAACAGAAACAAAAACACAATTTCTCAAGTCAAAGTAAAGCAAATCAAAAAATCAAGTCCCCAGTGGAGTCGCCATTTTGTCAAACGGAATGAGTCGTTCTTGTAGACAAGACTGACCTCCCTAGTATCTAATGATATCTAGCGACAGACAAACCAATCAAATTCTATCTTTCTCTAAATATGCAATTCATAAATAAAGGCAAACAAGTGTTTTAGGCCTACCTTTGGTCCAATGCAAGTTTGTGGAAGCCTCGCTCCGTTGATCCAAATGAGCTCCTTTGTATAGAATCTGCAAACACAAACAAGCACACAAATTAAATAGCACCTAAAAAGCCAATATAATAAAGCATACTTATCATGATGATCAAGGAATTCATGAAATAAATCACAAAAGACAATTTTTGAGAAAAATGAATCAGATTGTATTAATTTAAATCAAAGAAGAACTTTACAATTTGTGCCTTGATGCTGTACAAGCTCCTCCCAGGGTCTAGCAAGAAGTCTCCTCTACTTTGACAAGTTTCACTCTCTTCCCAATGAAGCCAAAAGGTATGTGATCTCTCTTCTCAAGCTTAACTAGGAAGTCTCAATTCCACCAGCATTTACCCTAAAAAATGTTCAACTTCTAACTTCCCTAGCAACTAGCCCAATGCCTTAATTTATAGTGCAATGGAGGGAAGTTACTAGGTCCACCTTCAAAGGGATAAAGCCCTCCTTGAAAGGGATAGCTCCTCTCATCAAGGGATTATCTCCTTCACTTTTGGGAGGCATGAACCACCTAGGAGCGAACCATCCATGTCAGGATTCCTTCTAGAATCATCTAGAATTGACCCAAAGTGAGTTTTTAAGAATAAACTTGCACCTTTTTGACTTTCACAGGGGTCCGCACCCACTCCTTTAGCGACAGAGTGGGAAGGTTCACAGGTAACATGAACAGGGGATGCGGGACCACATGAAATAGTGAGAGAAAGTGCGGAACCAGAGCTTTATTGATTTTTAAGGTCTTTCTCTCATTTTCAAAGCTTGACATGAAGAGCTGAGGTTTGAGACTTGCTTAGGAGGATAGTATGAATGATGATAGACCCATACTGACTGCAAATAGTCATGGTGACAATATTTTGTGTAACATGTAGTGTACTCATTCATATATGCATCTGTGATACTTCCTAAGAAATTGATTGGAAAATGCCTTGAGCTTTCCCTGAAAGAAATAACTATAAAACTGTAATTTAAGAATCATCGCACTTATGAGACTAAAAACAATGATGATCACCTGTTACACTGCACTTGACCCACGATGGAATCATTGTTTTCATTTGTATACCCGCGATGATCCCAAAAGGGAAATTTTCCCAAAGAGCATGAGAAACTTCGTGTTATAGAAGCTTCCAGAGCAACGAGCTAGAGGTTGTTTGGCCTCTTTGTCTTATACCTATGAGCTACCTCCTTGACATAATGGCCTACTCCTATCTTTGGAGAGATCCTAACTCCCTTTCCCAGCATATATTTATCCTCTCCCATTCCCAAATGGTTGTTCTATGTCTATTGGCACCCTTATGCTAAGATTGTACCTATATCCTACTCATTTGTCTTGGAGAAGGAGTGCTTGGAGAATTTAGCTTGGACTTGGATATTCATTCAGGGAGAGCCTATCAACATCAAGGCTTGGTTGTACGCTTCCCCTTATTTTCTATTAATATACAATTGTTGGTTCATTTTCCCTAAATGTCTATACTCATGTATCATTTAGCTTAACATTACTTGATCAGTTAAGTAGGTTTCTTTTGAATATTATATTTGTATATGCATGCCTTATTGTGTATTGATGTCTTATGTAGGTTCATAAACGCTGAGAGCAGCAGGAAAGAGCCCATGACGCAATTGATTCAAGGTCTTCAACAAAGGAGATCGATATAGCATAAGAACGAGGTAGGCCATCTTCTTCGTATCTCTTTTCAATTGTAACTTAGGGGAGTGTCTCGTAGATTGTCAGTTCAGTTTCTAGACACACTAGAGGGATCATCTCTGTCTGCAAAGAGGATTTACCTAGACAAAAAAATTGTGACCCCACTGGGGAAGCTATAACCCTTTCCATCCATTCCTTTAATCAGATTCTATGACTAGTTAGACCAACCTTCGATTTTTCGGCTTGTCTGCTTCAATCTGGGTTTATACCATCATTGATTACTGCCTTAGAGTGCTAAGTTTAGATTATTTCTTGGATTTTTTTTTCTCATATTCCTCACCCATCACGGGTTTAGCTCTAACAATCGCGATGGCATTGTGAGTTTTTACCTTTATAGTCGCGATGGAAAAAATTTCTTCACTGTTTGGTCATGCTAAAATCATCCCTACTTTTGCTATACAAAGTAGTGATGATGACTCCGACCATCACGGGTCTAGCTATGCATAGTACCGATGATAAACAAATCATCATGGATTTGGGTATGTAAAGTAGCGATGATCCTTGAATGTGAGAATTTTTAAGTTTTCTTCCTTAGAAAACAATGTGTCTTGGCACATAAGGTCTTTTTCTATCCTGTATGCTTGGATTTGTCAGTTTTGATTGATTGTTTTGATTAAGTTGTAAAATTTGTCTCATTGGCTTTGAAGTGAAATCTGATTGAGTTATAATGTTTCTAGTCAATTGGTCATCACTTTTTGCTTGTTGGTGTCATTGAGATGTTTCTTTTTCTAATTGATTGAGTGTTGTTTTCTGTGGAAATCATTGAAAACATCGTTTTTCATTTGTTTTAGCTTATGTTTCAAAATTTACTTTTCGTGAAAATGTATTAGATTAGTTGCATTGAAAAGTTATATTTTGAGATTCTTCATTGAGAATAGATCACATTTTTCAATGATTGAAAGCTAAAACTATGTTAGGTGCATCAAATTATTCCAAAACAAAAGAAAAGCATAATTCATATAAGTGCATCTTTGTAAACTAAAGCCATTTTTCTTTCTAAAAAGTTGCATTTAGGATAGTGAAAAGTGAAAATCATTTTTACTTTTGGCATTGCATTTGGAAGATGAAAGTGAAAGTTAATGGAAACATTTTTCATGTTGCGTTTTGTTTGATGCATTATTGGTTGAAATTTATTCCCTTGATTATTCTAGCTTTCATTGAAACATAATTTTTCCTCTTCTCATATAGTTGCATCTTAGAGATTTAAGTGAAAAAATTGCGACTCCACTGGGGAGCCTATGATCCTTTCCGTTCAATCCTTCACCTTTTTTTTGTGATGAGTTTGACCAACCATCCATTCCGAGACTTGTTTGATTGTTTTTAACTATTTTCACTTTCTAGTAATTGCTCGAGGGTTCTTAATTTGTGCTGCTCTTGAAGAATTTTTGTTTTTCTTTATCTTTCTCGACCATCACGGTTTTTTCCCTGGCAGTCGCAATGACATCGTGGATATTTTGGTTACAGTAGTGATGATCTCTGATTTTATTTTAACAGGTGTGATGATATTAGAGGTTAAAGAGAATTAGGGTTTGTCTTCTTGTTTTTAGTATTTTTCCTTTTGTTAGTGGCTTACCATTGTGATTTTAGTGTCCTTGTCTTGCTTGACATGTTTTTCTAATTAAAATTACCTCTTGATTTGGTTTAAGTGTGTTTATACCTTGATTTGCCTTCTAGGGTTTTTAGGACTTCTAAGTCGTCCTTCATTGACTCATTGGTCTTCTTTTCAAAGATCAATTACCCTTGTTCAAAGAGTCTTTTTGTGTTTGGACGTCCTTTGCAAATCACTTTTGGTTCTTGGGTATTAAGTTGTTTTCATTAGTGTTGAATTGAGTAGATTCTTTGAAGTCACTTTAGTTCCATTTGGAAACCAATATATTACAAAATTGTTTATTTTGGTTGAACTGAAAGGAAGTATTCTCTTTGAATTTTGTGTTTCAAAAAGCGAAAATGAAATTGTTTATATTTTAAGTAGTTTTCAAAGAATTTGTTGCATTCAAAATCATTAATTTGAAAGAGATTTTCAGTATTATTGAGTTGTTGGCATTCTCTTTTTCTCTTTTTCACTAGATTACATTGATTGCATTAAACTGAAAAGGAAATCATCATTATATCTTAAGAAAGATCAATTTAAGATTTTGTTTTAGCATTGCATTTGCTTATGAAATGAAAGATTATATTTCATGTTTTACATTTAGCATTAGAAAATTGTCATTGATGCATTGTTTCTTGTTTGATGCATGATTTCAGTGTTTCTCTTCCCTAAATAGGTAGCCTTCATTGAATGAAAGGATTTCAATTTCATCATTTATCTGAATTTTAGGAACATGTGGCATCGTTAAGGCCTTGAAATCGAAACATAGTTTCAAGATTAACCTTAAAATATATCAATTAATCTAAGGAGCATTTGAAACATTAACGTTCATAGTTAGTGGTCTAGGCTAGAGACATGTTATGATGTCTATAAAACTCAGTAGCTGTCATTCGCTCTTGCATTAGATAGCGCTGGCATGGACTTGTGCTCCCTGTACCATCAAGTATGTAAAGGGAGACCTTCATAGGTTGCAAACCTTTATCCATAGGAGGTTGAGTCTGCCTCCTTCTAAATGTGATACACCGAAAACAACATTCAGGGAGATTACCTATGCGTACGTCAAGTCCTTAGTAAATTTATTTTCTAAGGTGTATATTGTAATTCATGGTTACTTGGCACTCCCTTTTACCTAGAGTATCTTGAGTAGTCATTTAGATCTTTCTTGATTCCTTAAACTTGAAAACATCATCAAGCACTTGTCCTTTAAATATTGCTAAACCAACGAAAGTGGCTAGTGTGATGTACGAAAGTGTTCCCTCTGCGGACAGAGGCAACCCCTCTAGCCCTAGAGTGGGTCTAGTCATAGCAAAGATAGATAAACAATTGATTTCCTTAAATAGCCATCATTGGAGGCCTACCTCAACTGGTGGTCAATGAAGTTCTGTTGTGCTACTCCAACTTCCGCTTCCTTCTCCTCAATGAGTGATCATCCTGAAACAATGCAAAGGAAATACAACAAAGCACGTAACTGGAAAACAAAAATGATCTATTTACTCACAAAGTCTAGAAGTCATGAGCTATCAAGTAAATTACATACAAGACATAGGAAAACATCACTGATTATATTAATAATGAAATAAGAGCAAGCTTACAACCAAGTCTTGATATTGCAAGCTTTCTCAGAGGATCCAGCCAGTATGCTTCTCAAGCATTCACTATTCAACGATGAATCTCCTAACATACAACGACGCCAGATTGATTTTGTATCTCTAAGATGATAATGGTCAGCTATCATGCCAGGGCATATAAGATATTTGTTTTGGGCGGTTTTGTTTTATTTTTTGCAGGACCAATGTATGAAACAGTTTCAAAACAGTGATGACTAACCTTCTTGAATAATACTAATATTAAATAAAGGGCTGCTATTACAATCTACATAATGATTTAGCTTATTTGGTGATGAGTAGAAATAGGGAGATGATATGACTGTTACAATTTTCAAAAGAAAATTAAATATCCATAAGTAAGAAAAACTTCAAACAATGTTAAGAAAGTTTGACAAAATATGCCTAAGATTACAAATATACTGATGATTTTATGATTTAGATGGAATTACTTAAACAAACAGCTTTTATAATTCATTCTCTTTAAAGATGATCACTTCATAAGCTTATAAGAGTGAATTGAAACTCAACTACTCCTATCTGGTTATCTTTGTAAAACTTAAGAATATGAAGAAAACACAGTGAATGAAAACTGGAAAACTTACAAGGAATACAAAACTGTATGAATAAAATTTAGGATCCTTTGCTTTCGTATTAATGATTCAGAAAAAGCTGAGTACATTTAGTGCTTACAAATGTTTCTCCAAGTGCGAAAACCTTAATAACTCATTAAGGAGAGTTATTTATACAATCTTAGAGCTATGAAAATATCTTAAACAAATTTACAGAAATAGATTAATACAAAATTAGGAATATGAACTAATAGTCGATTTGTCTCTATTTTGGTGTTGAAATGTTGATGACTATTCCTAGAAACGATGAATGATGTTGAGCTATTGATGACTGTCCCTGGAAATGCTGAATGTTGTTTGATCCTCCTTTTAGTCAAGTAAATCAGTTAATTGTTCCCAACGTTTCTTATCTGGGATAGATAACTTAGTCACCCTTTGATAAACCTCATCCATTTTTGTATATTTAGTAAAAGTGGGTTCCACTAAAAATATTTGTTTGATTTCATTTAGGATGAAAAAGGTATCTCTGAGTGCATTTAGCACAACCCTTGGTGTTGCTACACCTCTTATGTTTGAAACTATAGCTGCATTGGTACTAACTTCTGCAAGTTTTCAAACATTGTCTTCAATGGGCATTAATACCATTTATCACCAACATAGAGGGCAAACCTTTGCTAGTTAAGGGTTCCAACCCGCTGAAAAAATGTTGAACTATGACATTAACACTGCTTCATTTCTCCTCTAACTGAATAAAGATATTTTTCTTTGTAATATTCTTCTTCACTCCCAATGGTAGTTTTCGTGTATAAATACATAATTCTCCAAGCTCATAGTTGTCTTTAGAATTCAAAAACTTGATTATTTCAGTGGAAACTTCTGGCATGTCCTCAAGTTCCTTGGAGATGGTTTCAATAGCTTCCTAAGCTTTCTCCAACAAGTCCTTTTGATCAAAGATTATCCTGATATAAGGCTATATATCTTTGATTGATTCAATAATCTCTTCCCATAACATTTCCTTTACCAAACCCAGTTTATTTCCAAGGTAAGATTCTTTGATTTCTTTCTGTAATACCTCTATTTGACTTTTTTCCCTCTGCAACTCAATTGCATGTGAACTTTCTGCAACTGCTTTCATGTGTTGTAGTGTCTTCAGTTGATCTTGCAATTTATTCATTTCCTCTGTCTGAATAGACAGATTCTAAACAGATTCACCAAGTTGTTCAACTCCTACTATTGTTCCTATAGTTCCTGATGTGCCTGAGGCAGAAGCTGTAGTTATAGAGACTGTTGTAAGAGGAACTACATCCATTGGAATATTGGCCCTTTTTATAGTTTCCTCTTTCTCTTTGACAAGTTTCTCCATTTTCTCCTCCATATGTTTTATTTGTAGATTTTGTTCCATGATGAGCTTCATCATGTCAGATTTCTGAGTTTCAGTTTCTTCAATCTCTTTAGTCATTGGGTCCTTCGAAGCTGGAAATTTTAGCTGCTTCCTTAATGCTGAAATCTCTGTATTTTTTTTCTTGACAATTTCTTCAGCAGCCTTTATATCAGAGGGATCGTATCCCATCTTCAGCACCAAATCTTCCAAAGCTTTGATCTTGGTGTCTTTGGCCAATAAGGAAACTTTCCGAAGCTTAAGCTGTGACTATATATTAGCCAAGGTAACCTGCATTTTTGACAGACTCATGGTAGTGTTAATTAAACTACAAGCAATCATTTGGCCAACCTGTTTGTGCATTTGAATTTGGTCAATTGGATGTACATCTTTAACATCCAATTGAAAGTAGGTTTGCTTCTGGTAATGTGCAATAGTCCTGGTCTATGGAATTTGAGCTTGTTAGAAAGCCATCTACATTTTACCTTTCTTAGAGTCAAAGACTGAAAGAATCCTGACTTGAGATCTGGAAGAATGTTTCTAGAATTGAGTATAAGTATTCAACTTTAAATCCTCATTCTTCTTTCTATTTTTGTTGAAAACATGAAAAATTTCATCATCTTTATCCTTCTGAATACCTTCACTAGTTTGAATCACCTACTATTCATTAGATGTGGTGGAATGAGTGGGACACTAAATAGTATGTCCACCAGACTGTGTGAAAAGACGGGTTTCTACAAGTCCATCAAATGTTGTTTTCTGTAACTCAATGGTTCCATTGACCTTCGAAGAGATCTTAGGTCTCTTCTTCATATGTACAATTCTAAAACCTTTGACTTGATGCTTCAGTTGTAGGGGATGACTATTCTTCCGTCCCTCGTTTAGTTGTCTTTTCTTGTGCAAGTGGAGTTTGTATATTGAAAGTAGAGACTGCTTGTTCTTCATCTTCTTGAAGGTTGTTCTCCTTCCACTCTAACTGATTTTTGTACTACTCTATTTCAGGCCTGGCAGTATGATGGTGCGCATTGAATTTGTTTTCAACCCTGAGCCTAGAAATCACTCCCATTAGGTCATAAGACCAAGTGAATTTGAGGCTAAACTTCATTTCCTTCAATAACCTGTCTGCTTCTTCTCCTGTTGCTCTAGTATTATAGATGAATGGACCAACTTGAGCCTTTCTCTTGAAGTGTGATTTCTTCTTTGCAGCATAAAATGTACTTCATCTGCATTTAACCTCTACCTAATATATTCTAATGATTTTTTTTTTTATACGGAGGTACTTAGCAAGCTTGTAGGGTGGAAGCCGACAGCCATAGACTTTGATCTCTATATAATTTTCGTAAAGATATCAATGTCCTAGTGTGGCTTGATCAACCAACTGTAACAATTTCACAATTTCATCACTTATTCTTGGTACTGGAGTGCTACATAATATTAATGGTTGGATGAACAAACAATTCTATGAATTGTTTATATGTAAATTATTCCTTCTCCTTCATTCCCATAGAAGTCCAAAAGATCGCTAATTGTTGGTTTCCTTCTTCATCTAGCTTCTACAAGGTGAATGGAAACTTGTATCCTTGAAAATATATAAAAAGATATACAAGTACTGAAGCATACTTGAATACCTCTTTAGTATTGAACTAGACAAATTGTTCATGAATGTCCTCAGTTAGAAATTGGCTAAAATTATAACGAAATGTGGGTTTGGAACCAGTAGAAAAGATAGATAAGAAACCAATGATGGCTTCATTTACATATTGATTAGAATTGTAACCAAGAAGATAAGAAAGAATGGTGGTAATTTTCTTGGTTTTGTCTAGGAATATAGATGAATCATAAGGAGGGTTTCTTTTAGGCAGAGGGATATCTACAGCTAGGAAAAGATCTATAGTTTGAGCTCTTTAAGTGAAATCTAGATTTTGATAGGATTTTATTAGGCTTTCGTGAGAAAAAAGATGGGTTGGAGCAATAGTTGGGGCCTGCAACATCTGTTGAATGGACTGAGCATTGATTGAGCACATAATTTATCCTATAGGTGAGATGATAGCTCTTTGAATGGGGTCATAGGATTCTTGGAATTTCTTGACAAACTCAGGTGCTTTGTGTATCTGAGGGAAAATGTAATGAGGAAGCTGGGAGTCCCAAAGTCTTATTTTATGTGTTTGATCAACTAATTGATCCTCCATCCTGTTATCACCTAGATTGAACCTTAGGCTAAAGGAAGGCAATGCCAGGGTAACCACAAACCATGCTTAGCCAAGTATCTCTCCCTACTAGGCCAGGAGAGGGCCCTCTCCATAAGGCTCTCAGCCAAATTGAATGGATCTAGAAACTGATATTAGGCTAGTTATAGTAGCAGAAGGCTTGATTTGATTTTGAAGGGTTTTGCTGCATCAGGGGAGCCAAACAGTTAAGGCAAGGAAATTAGGTCAAAAGTGTAGGGTGTTCGATGGGGCAAGGCAGGTACAAGGATTAAAACCTTAAGGTTTTATGGATGAGGTGAAAAGATAGGGAGGGAGCTAGGAAGAGCATGTAAACCTCATGGATTCTTCCTAAATTGAAGAAAACACAGACTGTGAAATGTCTACCCAAAACAGAGCATAAAAGTTATGGATTTTTCTTTTCAGACTTGTATACATTAACATAAAGAGAATGAAATAATGAAATGGAGTCAACAATACATCTTAACACACAAAAGCATAAGAAAAACTGAGTTGAGCATTATACCACATGGATACCAAAGAAATAGCTGTAATTTTTCATTAATCTCCTACTGTAACGGGTACAAAATGATGTCTATCAAAGCCTAAGCAATCCCATTGAATCCAACTATTGGCTTAGTGGGGCCTGACCCAGGTTTAAAGGTGATTTAGCCAAGCAAATCCTAGTACTACTAGCCCTTTCGGCAACAGTCCATGGAGCGTGGACTGAGGTCTCACCCGAAGTAGTATGGGAGGGTGCTAGAACCAGGTTTTTGCACCCTTGGGATGTTTGATGGGCTTCTAGAGGTCCGCGGTCTGACCTATCACTGCGTGCACTTGTGATGCCTTCACACAACTCGGCTTGGGGCCCTACCCATATAATACCCAAGTTCCTCGCTTATTAACTGATTACTTAGCTTATGTGTGTAATATTTATGGTTATCACAGCATATCCAAAATTTATATCAGTGTGCGCGATACATAAATGGACATAAACATAAAGAAGATAAGCACAACAATTACAAAGAATTAGGAATCAACTTCTCTTTATTAGCTTTTTGTCCCAATTATAGACTTGGCTCAGCCCTGTGCACTCAGTTGCAGACTATACTAGGCCTCTATGCACTCAGCTGCAGAGCCTCTTCCTACTACTACAACCCAAGACACTTAGACTTCTACTCTAAGCTCAAACCATTCCTTTGCTACTCTTCCTATCATCGACTGACTTTACAACTTAGAGCCTCTCTCTATTTATACAATCCCATGGTCTGCCAACTTTACACTAATTTACAATACAATGCTTAGGGCAGACAACCCTATGACTCAATTGTACACTTTGCGCTCCGCACCCGTAATTCACAGAGTTCTACACCATCTTTGACCAAAACATGGGCTTTGAACCCCAAAACCTACTGTGGGGGGATTCCATGCCCAACAGGCCCGTAACACAATCATCATGACTCCTCCCTGTTATAGACATTTTTGTGCCTCGCGTCAAGGAGCAGGAAATGTCGATAATTACAGGGATCCTCAGTCCCTAAACATGTTGTTCTTACCCCTAAAAGAACAAGGTCATCAATCAACAGCACTTCCAATCAGTTCTCCACCTGAAAACACTTCAGAACAGGCTTATTTTGGATCATGTCAGCTGCTTAACTGAGCTTCTGCGCTGTATTGCAACTGTCCCACTCTGTACCTGCGCTGGAACTCAAAAACAATGAAGCCTACCTGCGCTGGGCGAGATCGGCCAAGTGGCACAGTCCTCCTGCAAGGTGTCAATTGCCCAGGAAGCTTCCAAACTGACACTTGGTTCATCAGATTCGCCTTGTGATGAGTAAGAGGTACTTGATCACCATGTATAACCAAGGATCTCCAAGTGGACTCAAGAACTGAAGATTAACTGAAGAGGGAAAGGACACTAGTCAGCTCTATGCCAGCCTCAAGCTGACTCATCCTCTCTTCTTCTCTCCTATATATAGAGCTCTTCTATGAGGTCTAAGGAGGCTGGAATTTTGTATAAGCAAGGAGGTGCTGTTGGTATACTGCCAGGATTATTGGGTGATTGTTTTACTAGAGGTGAAGAAGAGAGTTCTTTTTGCCGAGGAGGTGCTGCTGGATTGGGGCCAACATCATTGGTTGTAACTTCCTCTGGAACCCTGTTACTTTCTATCAATAAAGTTTGCATGTTCTTCTATATACTTGTTTTACATAGATGCTTTTGTGTTTACATGTATATTTGATGCAACCTAATCCATGCTTCAATTATGATTGCTTGTATCTCGTAGTTTGCTCCCTTTTGTTGTGCAGATTCTGTGTGTAGCTGGATCGGCTTGGAGAGTAAAGAGCTGGGAACGGGATACAAAGCGAGAAGGACAAGGATCGACTAAGCGCAAGACACCAGGTTGGTTGATCCTCTTTCTATTCTCTCTGTGCTTTCATAAAGATGAACATGAAAACTTTGTCATTCAGTTGTTGCTAAAGTCTGTCACCTTTAGAAAGGGTTAGTGTCATCCGCATCGGATACTTTTCCCCACAACACTCCCAAGTCACTCTGCTGGTGCGATGATCTTGGAACAGAGCCCTTCCAACCGTTCCTTTGCTTCCCTGAGGTCTGCAATGCACTGATCTGCATTCTACTGAATCTGCTACATTTCTGCTTCTGAGTCATCCGCGTCTAACTTGTGTCTCTTCTCTAGTACCAGCTTCTGGTGCTTGTGTTTTTAGTCCCACACCATCTTCCGGCGCCTTGGGCCACAAAGACTGTGCTTTGGTCGATTAGTCAGAGAGTTGGCCCACTTGTGTAGGGTTTCAAGTGGTTGTCGTTGACCTTCCCTGGGAAAGGTTCTCCATTGAGTTTGACTAGCTGGACCAGGCCTCCATCGGTGACCTCTTTTACCACATATGTTCCCCCCCAATGCATTCTGAAGTTTCTTGAAAATTTCTCAAACTTTCTATCATACAGTAGTACCAGGTCATTTACCTTGAAGGTGCGCAACTTGATATGGCCATCGTGCCAGGATTTTTCACATTGCTTTTGTACCTGCTGGTGAAATCCGGACAGAAATCATTCTTCCTCAAGCTCTTCTAATTGCACGAGCCTTTCTTCTAGAGCTTTGCGGTCAATCAGGCCTGTGAGTGCTACTATTCGAAGACTAGGGATGATGTATTCCATTGTCATGACTCCTTCTGTACCATAGACCAACCGAAGTGGTGTTTGTCCCGTTAATTTCTTGCATGTTGTCCTATACGCCCAACACAGTGGGTACGTGTAAGTCCCAGTCGTCCCATTGCGTGTTAGATACTTTGGTTAGTGCAGTCTCCAGTCTTTTATTGAATGCTTCTACTGTTCCATTGGCCTGTGGGTGGTGCGGTGGATTTTTCTGGTGATAGACCTGGAACTCTTTTGTGAGCGCGCTGATGATTTCATGTGTCCTGTGATCACTCATTAAGATTTCCAAATAGCCAAATCATGTCAACAAATTTTCAAGAAAAAAATTCAGTCGTAGCAGCTGTGTAGTCCTTGACCAGTTGTGCTTCCACCCATCGTGTTAGGTACTCCATCACGGTGATGATGTAGCACGCCCCTCTCTTTCCATGAGGTTTGATTGGGCCCACAAAGTCGATTTCCAACTTCTCAAATGGATGTAGTGTTTTGGGGATTTAGTGGGATCTCGTCCTTCATGATGGTTTCCCTGTCCTTTAACATATATTGCAGGCCTTACAGTGCGCTTTTGAATCCTAGCGTAGGGTCAGCCACCATAGCCCTGCACGAAGAATCTTTTGTGTGGTTGCACGTCTTGCATAGTATCCTCCTGCAACGCCCCCATGTGCTTCCACGAGGATCTGACATCCTTCAAATTTAGGTACTTATCTTCACAATATCTCATCATTTCCCATCTTGTAGAGGTGCCCCACGATGACAGAAAAGTCTATTGCACACACCACCAATTCCTTCTTCTGTTGGATTGAGTACTCCTTTGGTGCAGTTCCTATTGTTAGAAAATGGATTATATCTTCGAAGAGCTCATCCGCGATGCGCACTGCAAAGGGTTGTGCATCAAGTAGTTCCTCCTCCAAATTTGTTGGTTCCTCGCCTGTCTCAATTCGTGACAAGTGGTCTAGTCCTGCTTTCAAGTGTCCTGTCTTGGCTATGACCTCAAAATCATATTCTTGAAACACTAAAAGTCATTTGCATATGCGCCCCCCCAACACAGGCTTGTTCAATAGGTATTTCAATGTGGAATGGTTGGTATACATCTTGAAATGTCCTCCCAGTAAATAGTGTCGGTATTTTTGGAGCACATACACTAACCAACCCCTCACATTCAGTGGTAGAGTAGTTCTTTTCTAGTTTGGATAGTGTTCGACTCGCAAACGCAATCCAGTGATTCACACCCTCTGCGCCATCTTGTGTGAGTACGGCTCCTAACGCGATATACGATGCATCAACGTGTACTTGAAATTCCACGTCTCATTTAGGGAAGACCAAGATTAGCGTGGAGGCCTGTTTTCCCTTTAGGACATCCAAACTCTTCTTGCAATCATCATTCCAGCAATATGTAACATCTTGTTTCAATAGTTTTTCCATTGGCACGGTTATTTAGGCATAACTTTTGATGAACTTCATAAAGTATCCAGTGTATCCCAGGGTAGCACGTAGTTGTTTAACACTTCGCAGTGCTTCCAAATTGAGGATAACGATAATCTTTACAGGGTCCACCATCAGCCCTTGTTTGCAGACTACATGTCCCAATAGATTTCCAAAGCGAACGAGGAATGTGCAGTTCTTTAGGTTCAACACAATCTGGTGTTGGCGCCAAGTATTCAACATAAAACGTAAGCTTGCTACATGGTGCTTAAATAATCCAAAAACAGTCCAATCATCCAGACAGACCTCCAAAAATTTGTCGATGTATTCTTTGAACGCAGCTACTACGATGTGCAAAAATATAGTGGTGCATTCTTCAGTCCAAACAACATTATGTTGTATTGAAATCATCCCCATTCTGTCGTGAAGGTAATCTTGCTCCTATCTTTGGGTGCAATCTTGATCTGATGGTATCCCGAGAACCCATCCGTGAACGAGTATGCTTCTTGACCACCAACATTCTCTAGTACTTCATCTGTGAATGGTGTTGGGAATGGATCGTGTACGCAGGCATCATTTAGATTCCTGATGTTTATGCATATTCTTATTTCACCCTTCTGTTTTTTTTCCTGTACCACCATAGGACTCACCCAGTCGGATTCTTCCACTGGTTCAATAATTCCAGTTGTGAGGTTTTGTCTGATTCATCATGGACCTTTTCTTTATACTTTGGATTCAAGCGGTAAAGCCACTGCTTAACTGGGTTCACGTCGGGTTTTAGGGTGATCCTTATTGTCACTAAATCGCCCAAAATCCCTTTTAAGTCCGTAATTTTTGTCAGGAACAAGTCTTGGTATTCTCGAAGTAACTCAGCGACCTTATCGACCGTGGCATCATTCCAATAGTCACCAAGCATTGCGTATTTTGGTTCTACCTTCGTTCCAATGCTGACCTGCTTCGTCTTTAGCGGCGCGGTGATGTTGGGGTCTTCAAGTGATGGTCCGTAAACTTCGCGAGAGTCTTCTGTTTCTAAAATGTTAATGTTCCGTGGGTCCTCATCATCTTCTTCAACATTCGCATTATAACACTCCAGTGCGCTACTGAACTGCATCGCCCATTCTGGCTAAAATACTTCCATTGGCTCTTGTGGTATTCTAAAGGTAGCGGCTTTCACTGCTTCTAGTGCATCATCCACAGTATCTGACCAACGAACTTCAAATGTGAATGTTAACAAGTAGCCCTCTGTCTATTCAAAGGGCTAGTGGTCTATTCCTAGTAGTGCAGGATAGGGATTGCTATCATCGACAGTCTCTATCACTTCAAAATCTGCCTGGACGCTCGTGCCTTCAATATCGACTATCACTCCTTGCAATCTTCCCATGGGAAAAATCTTCTGCTGGTTCTCCATTCGTAACTTAATAGGGGACCATTGCAATGTGGGTCTACCCATGCATTCTCATGTTTGCTTTGGTAGTACATTCATGTCAAAACCTAGACCTAGGATTACCTTATCCATTTCATACTCGTCTATTTGCTCAGTCAACCTCATTTACCTTCCTGTGCGTAATGCATGCTTTCCCAATTTTCAGACCACGTGCAGTTCTACTGACCCCGTGCACTTAGTGCTTAGTTCGTGTAGCCCTTTGACTGTCTTGCTATTGCGTAGTAGTTTCAAGCATGCCTCCGGAAAGGTAATGATCATGGAAGGATACATCCTTGGTTCTAGTTGATTCTTAGTACCTGAAGTGGAGGCCTCCGTGAAGCTCTTCTTATCTTCCATGAATGTCTCCTTTGTCCGTTCTGAATCAAACTTTGTTTCCTTTGTAGGAGCCTTGTGAACCCACATGCTTTCTTCTGGCTGCTTCCCTTTATCATCTCCCGTTATCACACCACTCCTAAAAGTCATGTTTATATTTGGGTCTTCTTCCTACAGTTCTGACCTCATCATCTGTAAATTCTGGGTTGTAGGGGGCTGGAGTACCCCCTTTTCATGCATCTTTGCAATTAGCAAAGGGTAATCTTCTGCCTCATGATCATACTAACTACAATACCAACATGATATCCTACTCGGGTTCATACAATCACGGGCATAATTCCCTGACCCTCCACAATTGTAGCAAATTACCTGACTACAACCCCTTCGTGGTCCCATTCCACCTCGACCTCAACCACACCCGTGAAACCCAGTGTGCACCATCCCTGCATTTGAGTTGAGGGCTCGCATTTCGGCCTGCAACCTGTAGGCAAGAGTTTGATCCATCATTAGTTCATAGCTTCGGCAGGTGCGTTCATCATGGCCTACCCACCTACAGAAATTACAAAACAACTGCTAGGATGTTTGTGCATACTTCTGCAACAAATGACAATTATCCATGGTATTTTTCCCTCCTATTTTGGAGATCACGCACCATAATTCAGACGTTGTGCTTGGCCCCACCTGTGCCTTCGATCTTAATGGCATTGGCCCACCTCCTGCCAAGTAGTTCGCTAATATTGGACAGTGATCTTTGTCGTGGCCCTGGCCCTTGCATTTTATGCACCATACTTCCTCGCAAACTTTTGGTCGAGGTGCCCTATCTTGTCTCAAACTCTGCATTTCTAGACATAGATTCTGTAGCTGTGCTTGAATCTGTTGGACTCCCAATCCAGGGTCTTGTATAGGGGTATCATGCAACCTCATTTCTAGCTCCAACGCTTCGGCCTGGGTGGAAGGTTTTTGCTGTCACAACATCATCCCTAAGTGTGGCGTAAGTGAGGCCACAAACTATGCATGATGCTGCACATCTGTTAACTTCATATTGGCTTCACGGATCGTACTTTTCATCCTTTGGTCCAGATCCCAGGGGGTCTCGCCCAGGAGAATCGTGATCTCTTTAAACCCGATGATTGACAGTGTCTCTGATTTTGGTCTGTTAAATTCCATGTTCAATGCATTCTGGATCTCTATAATTCCTGCGTTTGGGTGGTAATTAGAATGCTTGATATACCACATTAATGTGTGATCCTGCAGCGCGCTCACCAGCGTAGCCTTTTCGATATTATCATCCACCACACCCTGTGCTTCCCATACTTCTCTTACTACGAACCAGAATTGGTTCAGATTTTCATTCCCTACTCCTTTGAATACTGGTAGTTTAATCATGCTCACCATACTAAACTGTGGAGGTGGTGGAGGTAGAGTGGGTGGAGATGGAGGTGAGGGGGGTGAAGCGGGTGGCGACGTGGGTTGAGGTGGTAAATGAAAAATTCGCTGCCTTATCAAACTGACCATGCTTCTCGGAGAAACCTTTGCGAGCTCGTCCTCACTCTCCTGTGAGGGTGAAATTAAGGGATTATTTTCTAATTATTCACTACTTCCACTTCTATAGATCTTTCCGCTCTACGTAGTCCCAAAAATTGATTTATTCACATAACCTGCTTTTCACACAATAGCATCTTAATCCAAGTGGTCAAAGATTTAATGTACTTACCTCGTGGTCCCTTTAGCAAATGTCACTCTGCCTCACTGTAGCTGACGGTCGTTTCTACCGCGAACTCAGTGATAAATCCTCCTATTATTTGGTCGAGCCAGTGGTCCACAGCTCGCGCTATTTTATCTTCTTAGACTTCTAGTCTGCGCACTAGTTCTGGAGCCCAAACTATTGGATGGTCGAGCCTACACCTTCCTTGGCTGTCTGTTAACTTTACGATCAACTCATATAGCTCAGATGGAAAATATGCAAATAATATTTTGTGTATTTTAGTGTACAAGTAGCGATCCAACCACTACTCCTTAGGTACTCGCGGATTTCTGTTTTCCTGCATTGCGAACTCATGAATATTCTTGTCCAACCACTCTTCAATTCCTTTCTTCATAGCGTTCTAGTGGTATGGCATTAGACATCCTTTATGCAGATCCCAGTCCTGGCAACGGAACCATTTGTTGGCTTAGTGAGGCCTGACCCATGTTCAAAGGTGATTTAGCCAAGCAAATCCCGATACTACTGGCCCTTTCGGAAATAGTCTGAGAAGTGCAGACTGAGGTCTCACCTGAAGTAGTATGGGAGGGAGCTAGAACTAGGTTTCTACACCCTTGGGATGTCTAATGGGGTTTTGGAGGTCCGAAGTCTGACCTATTGCTGCGCGCATTTGCGATCCCTTCGTGACCTGCGGTGCAGCTTCCGCGCAGCCCAGCTCAGAGTGCGACTCGTATAATACCCAATTTCCTCGCTTATTAACCAATTACTTAGCTTATGTGTGTAATATTTATGGTTATTACAACATATCCAGCATTTACATCAGTGCGCGTGATACATAAATCAACATAAACATAAAGAAGGTAAGCCCAACAATTACAGAGAATTAGGAATCAACTTCTCTTTATTAGGTTTCTGTCCCAATTATAGACTCAGCTATAGGGGTCCACGCACTTAGCTGCGGACTCTACTAGGCCTCTACATACTCAGCTATAGAGCCTCTTCCTACTACTACAACCCAAGACAATTATACTTCTACTCTAAGCTCGAACCATTTCTTCGCTACTCTTTCTATCATTGATTGACATTACAACTTAGAGCCTTGCTCTATTTACACAATCTCATGGTTCGCGAACCATGGGTAGGCCAACTTTACTCTAATTTACAATAAAATTCTTAGGGCGAACAACCCTATGACTCAATTGTACACTTCATGCTCCGCGCCTGTAATTCATGGAGTTCTACACCATCTTTGACCAAAACGTGGGCTTTGAGCCCCAAAACCTGCTGTGGGGGGATTCCATGCCCAACACCAACCTCTAAAAATGACTAGGGAAATACATAATATAGGCTTCAAACCATCCATCCTAACCTCAGCGGGTCAAATCCATGAGAAGAGGGAAAGATCCAAGAAAGGCTAAACTGATAACAAGAGAATAGGGTGGTCAAAGTGACTCATCCCTAATCCAAGCAAACTGATTCATTACACCTTATGGACTTGATTTACCTAATTTATTTACCCCAGTAAGTAATATAAACATCATAATTACATTTAACTCATCATTTACATATATAAATTCATTATTTTCCAAGGTGAAAGTGAAAACTGGGATGAAACAGTGAAAATCCGGACAAAGTGTCAAACGTGCATCGCCAGTGCTAGGCATGCAGCACCAATTCCAGGTGTGCCCTTCAAGTTTAGCTACACTTTGGGATAGCTCAATGGAAATCTTATCGAGTCTATTTTCCATATCCGCCTTTAGTTTTCAATTCAGAGCTCATTTCACGTTTCAAAGTGTCAATCTCTGAAAACTGGTCAAAACATGCAGAATGAGGGTGAAAAAATGTATAGTGTTGTTGCAGGCAACTTTTGGAGATCTCCCTAAACTTCAAATTGAGCTCATGATAGTTCATTGGAAATATATCCCAGTATAGTTGTCATTTTACTTATCAAGAAAGTCATTTGGACATTCCAGCTAGGTGAAGACTTGATTTTCCCAAGGTCACTCTAGAAGTGCAGCAACTCTCCTGTGGCACCTGTATTTTTGACATATATCCAAAACCATGACACTTGTGTAAACCATTAAGGAGGTGATTCTTCCTGGTTATATGATGGACAAAAACCTCTCTCACTTTTGTTAAATTCATATTTTCTTGGTCAGAAACATAGTTTGAAGAAAAATCGGCACTTATGTATGGCGAATGACTTGTCCCTTCCAATGAATTCTTGACAAAGGATGGAGACATGATGTTGCTGATATGAAATGGAATCGTACCTACTGATATCCATTATGCCTCTTCTACTCAAATATATCTAATTCCATAGCAAACCCTAGCTCAGTGATAGAGGAAATTAGGGTTCAGTGAAGGAAAAACAAGGGATTTTTAGAAATGAAGGGAAATGAAGGGGATGGGGGAATTCTAAATTATTAGGAAAGTTTTGGGAGGTAGGGAGGGATGTTAGGAAATAAGGGAAAGTGTAATTTCAAATATTTAGTAAGGGTAAGGTGTCCAAAAGGGAAAAACACAGGCCTAGCCTAAAAAAATGTCAAATTGTAACATTAGGCTAGGGTTTATGGGAAAATGGTAAATTTGAGGGATATTAGTGATGGGAAGTGTTTAAAAGGGTCTATGAAGGGTAGGGGAAGGCATATGAGCATTTAAATACAAGTTTTGTTAATTTTTTTTATCATGGGATTCATGGAACCAAGAAAAATGCACTCAAAATCCTAGGAGAGGGAAATAAGCCTTAAAGGCACAACTGAGGCAACAAGGTATAAGATGACCCACTCACTTACAAATGATAGTTTGGAACCTATAATAATGATGACAACTCTTTTAATGATTGTACACTCAGCTAAGGGGTGACATGGACCAGTACTTGGAAAACTTTGGAAGGAGTGAAAACAATCCTAGACCTAATACCCAATGGCCAAATTTTTACTTGAAGACTCACTGAAATGAAAAAATTTGACTTTGTCACCCTAAGACCACTTTGTAAGAGCATGTTTGATCCTTGGTGGATGGCTACAAGTACTGACACTAACACATCTAGCAGTAGATTTCAAACAAATCGAATTCAGACAATGACTCATTGATTTTATAGTCTCTGTCGACTAGGGGAGTATGAATGAAGTCAACTTGTGGATGAATGACTGGATTTGGGGTCTCTGCAACTTGTTTTCCTTTAGGAGGCATTCTGTTAATTGAATTCAAAGCTGAAAGTGACAGAAATTGGAAGAATTGGGTTGAAACACAGTGATAATAGAATAACAGTGTAAGTGAAAATGGAATAGGTTGACCTGGATGTCAGCTTGCTTCTCAACAGAATTGAAAATTTAATTGAATGATGAATTTGTCATTTTGGCTGCAAACAACAAGTATCTGGTGAATTATGGGAATGCACCGTGTAATGCTTTTTATGAAAATTAGGGCTTATAATGAATAAGATGGAGTGGGTTCGTTATTAAATGGTTAAATCCTCATTAATTCTCCAACGGGGTTGATAAACGGTTAAGAGGAATATTAATGTGTGAAGGGTGCCGAATTAATGGATAACGAGCAAACAGACAGTAGCTGATTGGACATAGTAAGTGACATGGGAGCAGACGTGGATGATGATGTAGGAGTGGGGGTAAATAGCTGCATGAAGACCGTGTTCGGGAGTAAGTTGGAGTGGTAAGCTATTTCTGGATTTTAAGTCTCGAATAAATAGGATGGGGGAAATGTAGTTGAGCCAATTGGCTTCGATTAAACTGTTGAGCCAATTTTATTTGCTACCTATTGACAAAAATTTAAATCAAATCCAATCACAATTAAACTGTATAATTGGATTGTATGAACTAGTGTGGAATTTAAACAGTCTCCACACAACTTTTATTTGCAAAATAAACATCAATAAGAGTAGTGGCATTTGGATTTGCAACACTTATAGAATTTATTGTTTTTTTCTTTTATTTCTAATCTAACATTTTATTTTATATGGACTTATTCATCAAAATATGCCTAACATTTTTTGATTAAATATTCTTTTTCTCCATATCCTAAGATAACATTTTTTGAAATATATTTTCATTTTTTGACTAATTGATGCTAACTTACCAAAACCAAAAAATGCTACAACAACTTGCATGTCAGTGCATACAATTTTGTGTGTGAGTGTGATCGATGTTTACATAGAGAATACAACTTGTACAAATGAAGACGAACCTTATGCATAGCCAGAACATAGTTGCAAGCATGACATTGTGACCAACATGAAAAAAGTTGTCCGGTGAACGATCAAGTGAGGAGGATGAAAAGACTCAACACGAGCTCATGGGATGAGCCTCAGTTCTTGCAAATATCAAGGAAAATTCCAAGGAAGGCTCCAAAATTGAATTCAGGATACAATTTTGGAGGGTGTTGTAGCCACTAAAACATAACCCTAGATGGGTTAGTTGTTGATGAAGACAATTGAAAATATTTAAGGAAAATTTTTTATATGGATAATGGATAATAATGACTCTTCAAATCTAGTTCAAGAAATATTTGATCACCTTCCATTAAAGATAAGTACCTTTTATATTTATTTCTTCATGAGACTATTCTTGTTTAGATTTATTGTTTTCATCCCCCATGCATAAATATTTGAGTATTTGATAACTACTAACCTCTAGGTGAGATGTGATAAGCATATCCTTCTTGAGAATCATATACAATGTACGAAAAAGAGAGCTAGTGTTGGAAGATAAAAGATGGTGTTGCAACAAGAAGAGGTACCTGATGAAAGCTTTTGCAAAGTTGGAAAAGTAGCATAAAATCCAAAAGTTACAGTATGGAAGTGCTACAATTTCCAATGACAAATAAGTTCTAAGGTATTTGATTGTTACAAGGTATGTATAGCATATTGTTTCATTGTTATGATTTAGCTGTAATGTTGAATGGCAAGTCAAGTCGTAAGGTATGATGAGACTCATGCATATACACATGAAATTAAGTTTGATTTTTGATACATGTAATATATTGGTGCACTTGATATTTGGCAAGTATCTTACATTTCAGACATTGTGGACTTCTTTATTTTACAAAGCAGGATAGAAACATTAATTTTGTTATATGGTAACTTGATACTATTGTCAATTCCTACGATAAGCATTTTAACGTTGATAGTAATAATGTGGCAGTAAGATTGAAACTTTGGATTTTCTAAATATCTTCTTGTTGATGTTGATACGGTTTTGATAAGTTATGATAACTTAAAAACATAGTAAATTTGACAATGTGACGAAAAAAGAATGCCTTGACTTGGTGATGTTAGTATTCTGAAGAAAATTGTTTGAGTAATGTGATAAATAAGTGATTTTGTGATTATGATCCTTGAAGTATGAAAATACACTTGTTAGTTTCCCTAATTATATAACACTAACCTTTGATGAAGCTATTGATGATGACCTAACTCTGTGATCTCACAATTTTGTCGATGTGTGATAGTATTATAATAGACATGTTGATGTATGGATTGCTGATTAAAAAGGCTTCCCATTCCGAGGGAGAGAATCTTGATAAGATCCCAACAACTATTATTATTTGTGATGGATTACTATAGAATAAAGAAAGTCTTTTGGACATGAATAAATGATCATTTGATGTTGTTTAAGGAAGAGACCATAGTGGCTTCATCATACAGGATGCTTAGAGTCATGTTCATTCCAAAAGGCCCTTTAGAGAAATAAATAAGCCATGTCAATACCAAGGAGACATTGTAGCAATAAGCTCCATCATTTATGTTGAACATCGTATATTTCAGGAAGCTATGAAATAATAAGTTTGGAAGGATTCCATGGCTGAAGAATATGAATCAATTGTGAAGAATGACATAAGGCATGTTGTTATAAGACCTAAAGGAAATTATGTTGTAACTTAAAAATGGTTGATTGAAAAGTACAAGGAAAGCTTCTTAGCTAGATGATTCTCTTAGAAAGAGGGAGAAGACAATGATGACATATTTTCTCTTGTTTCACACTATAATACTATTAGATCGATTGTTTCCATTGTTGCTAGTCAAGCATGGACACTTTACTAGATGGACGTAGAGGAGACATTTCTTCATGGAATGCTACAGGAAAAAGTATAGATGGAGTAGTCTCAGGGATTTGAAGTAAAGGATAAGAAGACTCATGTTTGCCGATTGAAGAAAAAATTGTATGGTTTGAAGAAAGATCCTCAAGTATGATATTCCTGTATTGACAATTACTTGGTGAAGATTGGATTCACAAGAAGTAGCATTGTCTCCAACCCCTATTTCAAAGTGGTTCAAGGTATGCCTTTGGTTTTTGTTTTATGTTGACAATATATTCTTGATAGGTATTGAGCCTCTAATGATCGAGTGGTAGAGGGAGTTCGCCTCTAAGTTCAAGATGAAGGATCTTGGTATGATGCATTACATTGTGGGACTAGAAATTCGGCAAAGACCTAGATATATTTTCCTTTCTCAAGGAGAGTATCTTGTAAAGTTATTAGAGATATTTGGAATGACATAATGAAAATCCATGGCCACTTTGATGGAGATGAATTTGAAGAATTTATGTGGATATTTTTTGGGACCTATCTTGACTAACCCTTCCTAGCATCATCAATTGGTTGGAGCATTGATGTTCCTTGTGAACACCCATTCAGATATATGATTTACACCCATTGTGAACACCCAATGGTCACAACATGCACTATAAATGTAAATCATTTTTTAATAAAAATGTACTCTCATGTTTTATCCTTTGGATTATTCTTGTTGCCCATGTGTGTTTAACATGGTATCAGAGTGGGTGAATTCTAGCCCTGCTCATATTTGAGTCACTGTTTTCCTGTTGCCTTTTTTTGTGCTTCTTTCACCAAACCTATGCATTGACCATTAATGTTATGTGTGTCGTGAACTCTCGGTGCAGTGATATTGCTGGTTGATTAATTCATGCGCTGGTGTTGAAGCTTTACTCGGAATAGAGCATTGAAATAGTGCTACACATTTTGAAGTTTATATGCCTGCTCCTAATAAAAACTCTATATACGTGTTGGTCTAGATATTTATATATGATTGAATTCATTGTATATATTTGTGCTGGCATATGTATAATTTTTGGTGCGTTAAATGAATACAAAAATGTGGTGTATGGAAAGCATTGAAATAGTGTGAGGCAGATGCGTTGGTCCATATTTAAATATGCAGCATATGCATTGGACTATGAAATGTGGTTATAAATATGACTTTTACTATGTGTTGAAGGTCGTACAAAAACGTTGAGAGTTAAAAGTCCTGGCGCATTGGCTCATTTTTGTTCAAGCTACCTACTCTAACCATTGATGTTATGTGCATTGTGAAGTGGTGCAATCATATTGCTCGTTGATTCATGCATTGGCGTTGAGCTTGAAGTTTGAGCGTAGTTCATGGCATTTGAATGCATATATCTCCATGTGTTGGAATGGACAGTTGATTTTCCCTGTGTCGTGTCTCTGTACGCCGGTCAAAGGAATTCAAAATGTTTTGAACGTCCCTGTGCCTAGTCTCTATTTTTGGTCTCTGACTCACTGACCATGCTGCCCCACTGTCTAGCGTTGTCCATGCTGTCCTGACATGGTTTCATAAATGTTTCATAAAGGAAGCGTTGTGCGTTCCATAAATCAGAGGAATTCTTTCAAGTGTGCTAGTTTATTTTTGGTGCATTATACCTACTCCGGATTGGCGCCCACGTTCCTGAGGTCACCAATTTCGTAGGTGAGGTTCTGAGACTCTATGCCACCAAATGTATAATTCCAGGGTAGAGAGAGGATCTGGCGGATTTGAATGCGGATAGACGGGTCGAGTCTATACATCAGTCGGCCTCCATACACATCAACCTCGGCCTCACGGCCACTCACGACTTCATGAACAGTTGACGCTCCGAACAAACCTCATCGAATCATTGGAATCAGTCCATGCTTGATAGGGAGAATCTTTGTAAAGGGAAATATATCATACCCTGAGATCTTTTCTACCAGCTGGAGCATCTAGTGCTGCTCGTCTCAGTACTACCATTGGTCTAGTCTTTGAAAGAAAGTTGATTCTTTAAAACTATAGGTGACCACTTGTGTTCATCATGAGATGAGTCCACGGGGTTTTTATCATTTCCATCATAGTTATGAGATGTTGATAATATGTTTCCAGACATGTTGTCAAGCAGCAATATTATGAGCAGAGAAAAGGCAATGGAACCCCCAAAATTTCAGAACACCTCCACAAAGAGGAGTCTACAATCGCACCTTATGCCAAAATCAATAGGTATAGCGCTTGCTAATTAACGTAGGTATAATGCTTGCTACACGTGTTATTCCAGAGGTGTCATAAAAGTAATGTTTTCTGTGGTATTCACATTGGATGACAACGTTGTAGTTGAGAGGTTTTCAAGTCACTAGCCTCGCAAGTGCCCATGCTTGCGTAGTCGAGTTTGGAGGCTGATTCCATATATATTAACGGTCTTCGGTAAATGCTTGGTCCTCTACAGGAATAACATAGTTGAGCGCCAGTCCTCTGCCACCTGTTTATAACCCTGTGTGGAAGGTGGAGCATTATAACAGCCTCCGGGGTGGTTGGACCCTCGGCATCCAGCTTCGGATAAACAATCAGCTACGTTTCTCCAACAGCTGTTCTGGCTTTGCCTGTGTAATCAGATTGAAGAAGCTATTGCCTCTGTTCATCTTCTTTATTCGTCATTGAAATCTTGTTGTCAAATCAGGGCTTAAGAATTCATAGAGGATACAAAATCGAAGAACAATCCACAGAAAATCAGTCTATACCGATCAGAATACCTGTTATCGTATTACTCTAAGCGCATTGTCATACTGTCAATTCTGCATTCAAAATGCCATTCTTCAGATAATTACTCCCACGTACTTCAAATAATTATTTTATTAATTTCGATACTTGCATTTCTATAACTCTGAAGGAAGATAATCAACAAGGGTATTGCCTTTTCAATAACCATTTCCTTAGTCGTATCATTTTATGCTTATCGACTTTCCTTGTGTCTCAAACAATTGGAGGGTTGAGTAACAAGAGTAATTGGCAGTGATATTGTTTGGAGTTTTTATTGTCTTTATTGATATTGTTTTGAGATCCTCGCAGAGTAGAGCTAGAATTCTTTTAAAGGTTTTGAAAGCTCTACAAGGAGCATATTTGGGCAAAGATATTTGTTGGACAAGAAAGTCATTTTGCAAAAGGGAGTAAAATTTTGCTGAAGAAAAATGGTTCCAATTGATGAAATATTAGAGTTACTAGACAATCTAATACTCTCTACTATAGATAATACAGTCAAAATCAGCAAAGATTTTCTCACCGATATTCATAGTTGTTTACAAGATGTACATGAAAATATTGATTTTTTACGACTTGAATCTCAATTCCAGCAAGAAGAATTATAACAGTGGAGTCATCATTCTAAACTTGTTTCTGTTCAGAACATTGAAATAGACTCCCATAAGAAACAAATTGATTCAAATCCAGTACCCAATAAAGCAGCAGTTGTACATGCAGATGTAGAAACTTAGTCTGCACTTCCCAAGCCCATCATCAGACCTTGGGAACAGCTTGTCCACAACAAGCACAAAACTGGTCTTGGATATGACAAGGACTTGTCCTGTCATATTCCAAACTACTCAAAGCACATTCAGTTTCAGAGTAATGGATTCATTCATGACAGTTCACATCCAGTTGTTCTAGATTCTGCCCCTCTTCCTTAGCAACAACAACAACAACAGATTGTGAAATGCCAACACTGTAACCGAGTTGGCCATTTGAAAGATCATTGTTTTGATCTTCATCCATGTAAGCACTATCATAAAACCAGTCATTCTTAACATAGATGCTTTAAAAACAAACGTCCTGCAATAACAAAGATTCATATTGCATGGATCACTTCTTGGCAATGGACATCAACAGCCAAGAAGATATTCCAAACACATGTCAGAACTTGTTCCAGATTATTGAACAGTCTTGCAGTTGATTTTTCTCCATCATCTCACCTTGTATCTGGCAGGGGGGAAATGATGGTCATCTACAAGCTTCAAAGTCACATCAAGAGAGCCTGAGCCACAACCTGCCACACGAGTTTCAGAGTTGTAGCCAGAGACAAAGATGCCCCTGAGCATGCCTTCAGTTGGTAATCTAGGACACTTCCTCTAGCAGAAGACTTTAGCTTCTTACCAGTTTAAGAAGAATTCCAGAAACAAAATTGAGAACACTTCCTCTAGCATAAGACTCCAGCTTCTTTCCAATTTTGGAAGAGTTCCAAGAATTGCATTAAGCATTCCAGAGTTGCTGGTCATCCTTAAACCATCACAGGTTGAGACTTCCCTCTTTAGGTTGAAGTTTTCCCTTTTATGCGGGGTGAGACCTCCCTTTTATGGTTGAAGGTTTCCCTCTTCAAAACAATAGAAGCACTTCCTCTAGTAGAAGACTTCAACTTCTTGCCAGTTTTGGAAGAGTTTCGGGAACTGCATTAAGCGTTCCAGTGTTGGTGGTCATCCTTAAACCACCGCCCTTTATACCAACATTTAAGAGAGCACATTCAGCCTAGTGCTGCCATGCATTTTTGCACAATTTGTATTATAGCTCTCTTCTTGGACTCATACATAACCCTTTGGATTAAGGGGGTGAATGTTGGACACCTAATCCTCAATGGGTTAGTGTGGAAGACGAATAGACAAAAGCAGTCCAGGAGACCTTGGGACGTGAAACCCAACGGTCACAACATGTACTATAAATGTAAATCATTTGTTAATAAAAATGTACTCTCATGTTTTATCCTTTAGATTATTCTTGTTGCCCATGTGTGTTTAACAACAATTAACACTTTGAGTCAATTTATGAATAAGGCCCTTCATGCACATTGGGTTACTGTGAAACACATACTGAGATATTTGCATGGGATGGTTAACTTTGGTCTCAAATAGTCTACCAATGATATGGATGCACTGATGCTAACTAGGTTGGAAATTTTATTGATAACACCAGGATTGTACATTATTTTGGGATCTTCCATGATATCTTCGATGAGAAATAAATTAAATTTTGAAGCCTTAATCATGGATGAGGTAGTACATTGTTGCTAGCATGGCTATTTGTGACGCAATTTGGTTAAAGAAGATATTTGGATAGTTATTTAAGTAGGTTCTTGATATATTGTGAAAATGAGAGTGTGATATGATTGGTAGAGAATCTTGTATATAGCCAGGAAAGGGATATCTTCATGTATTGAGACAATGTTGCTATATGAGACAATTTTAGGCTTGTGGTTGCTTCCTTCGTGAGAGGGATAAATGATGAATACGATCTCCTTTTATGACATATATTTTTTCTAACATAATATTTTCTTTGATGTCATGTATGAATAGGAAAACAAAGGACTACTTCTCTTGGTAATGCATTAGATTGAACTCTTTAGTGAGTTTTTTGAGATAGTAGTATATATGAGAACTTTGATATGTCTCGTATCTTCAAAGAGAAGCATGGATTGATGGATGTGACTCTCTCAGGTAAGGACCTCAATTGATTGAGAATATTGGGCATATATCTTACCCCTTGTTTGGGCTCCCAATGAAGGAATAGAGCGTTGAGGGCTCGTGGGGTTGAGGTATCTCTAGACAATATGGTGTTTGCAATTCTTATTGTTGTGGTAAGCACTATCTCACCTATTCTCACCATAGGGTGTGCGTGATAATTTTCATTTATGAAAAGTTGGGTATCTCCCCCTATCATGATTAGTATAGTACACCTAGTATGCATGATTGCCTCACCATATGACCAATGGGTTGAGATGATTTGAGATGGTGTCAGCGTTGTATATCAAGTGGTATCTTACTCAATTATACAGGATGCAAGTGCTCTACCGCTTGACTCTTGAGGGTCAACATGGGAAGCTTAGAAGACATTTAGATGGTCATTTTCTATACCCTATATGCAAATTTGTATCTCACCCATTGACTAAGCAAGAGGATGGATGTGATACTTGTTGGTAGATGTATATGTCCCATTTTTACTAGGTGATAGGATTGAATATGTGATCCTTAGCTCTCATAAGAAGTCGTATCTTCCATATTATCATTAGGCAATAGGATGGTTGCAATATTTCCTGGTAAGTTGTATCTCGAATATTGTCATTGGATAGAGGGTAGTAGCATTGGGTTTCCTACTAGAAGATGATTCCTGGGTAGTAACATTAGCTCCCTGTTAGCAGATGATTTCTACATTGTAGCATTAGCTCCCCGCTAGCAAGTCTGGGTGGTAGCATTAGCTCCCTGATAGATAGAGGGTGATCATTTGAGCTCCCTTATGATGTCAAATTCTTATTCTTTTGGATTCGAGAGTTTTCAATAGACGAGAAAAGATGAGTTGGGTCGAACAGAGATGACTAGTGTCAAACATTGATATTTGAGATGGAACATATGTTGCAGTGTTAATTTCTTTATAAATGAGAGGGAGTGCTAATTTGGAGGTTCAAAGACAAATTCCCTCCTTTGGATAGTCTTCCTCATCAAGGAATACCCCTCTTATCCCTTCGAAGAATTTAATTTGGTTAAGGAAAAAATATATTTTTAACATGGAAACCTACATGTGCACAAAAGGATAGGTGTTGGGTGTAGTTTTTAAGCATATCTTAGAAACCTCTTTCCCCATTTTTGATCATTCTTTCTCTACAAACCTATGAACTTTGTGTCCCAATTACGATTTTCCCTAGTTATAGGAGAAATCCTTTCTCAACATATTATTTTTCCATATTTCATTAAATATTGAATGGAGTGATGTCTTTTTGAAATGGCTAACTAATGTAATTGTAGAAGAAGTTTCTTGGTTATTTTTCTTTGAGGTGTTGCCTACAACTAGGGACTCAATATGTGCAATTGTTGTTGTTACTTGTTGTTACACTTCAAGGATTTTTTGTTACAGTCTGAATTTTTGTCGTTACACCTCGAGTTGATGTTACATCTCGAGTTGTTGTTACACCACAACTGCCAAAGATCATGGTTGTTGTCTTCAAAGACAGTTGTCAAGAATCATCAATTATCTACGTACGGTCAAATGATATCACCAATTATGATTGTGGAGATGGTGTATGTTGGCTTGAGGGGGCCTGACCCAAGTTCAACATTAATCAACCAAAAAAATCCATACACTACTAGGTCTTTTGGCATCAGTCCGCAGAGCGTGGACCAAACTCTCACCTGAAGTAGTATGGGGGGGTGCTCAAACCAAGATTTTGCACCATGAGATGCTTGTGATTTTGTTTTATTCCTTCTATTCTTACCTTCACGCAAGTCACTTAGTTCTAGGGCTTCCCAGATTAGCCCTCTACTCTGGTCATCAGTACATTCAAGAAAAGGTATGATTAGCCTTCGCGCAGCCCTAACTTGTGGCTTAGGTACTTCCACACTGCTAGGGCAGCGTACCACGCATATTCCCAAGCTAGTCTAAGTGTCTTTCTTATCTTATTAGATACTCACAGTTATAACCGCATAAATAGATATTCTTATTTGCATTTAGTTAACCAACATAATTACAAACATTTGTGCATCACATAAGAATTATAAAGGAAATTCATACATAGAATGATAAGATGCATTAAACGAAACCAAGATAGGAATTTGCAGAATACTTCTCCTTATTGATATCTTCAAGTGACTACAAACTCTATTCGCCCTATGCACACAGTTGCAGGGGTCCACACACTCAGTTGCGGACATCCACCTTAGGCCTCTTTGCACTCAGCTGCAAAGGCTCTACCTATGCTATGACCCGAAACTTAGACTTCTTTCTTCAGAGCTATGACTGGCTAAGACTTCAACCCATGACTCTCAAACTACTTAGAGCTTAGCTATTTTTATACAATCCATGGTCTGTGGAACATGGGTAGGTCTTTTACAGCTGACTTTACTTTACCAATCAAAGGGAAGACAACCCTTTATGACTTATGAAACCTTTGCGCTCTGCTACCACAAAATGCGGAGACTTTACTATTTTATTACAAAATTCGACCCAAAACATGGGCTTTTAGCCCCAAAACTGTCCTTTGGGGGATTTCATTCCTAACAAACCCCCAACACAAACATCATGACTCATTCTCGAGTCACTCGGTAGGCACAGAGATCTTTGCGCGAAGCCCAGCTTAACCCATATGACTGCAACCTCGACAGTGCATTGGGCTACCGCCTGCTTCTCATCTTTGACCATCTGCTCGATCACTACTCCTGCACTGTTGCCCTGAAGCTTTTGTTACATTGCTTGCAGAGTCGTAAGCTTGCCTTCAATAGGTCTTGTCACTGTGTAAGCCTCATCCAGCCAGGGCTTCACTCTTGCATTCAACATGGCTTCCTTATCTAGTGCCGCATCCACATGGTCCTTCAGCTGCTTGGCCTCCTGGAGCTTTTCTAGTCTTTGTGTCAGTGCGATGGTTCATGCTGTGCCTCTAACCTCATCATAGCATTGTTGTAGCTCGCGCGCTTCTGTCTCTAGTCGCTGGACATTGGGGTCCTCCTACAAGCTTGTCAAGACCTCAAACGATTGCTCAAAAGCTACATGTGCTCTAATACTGCACTATCCACCACTGCTACTACTTTTGTGACAATGGTCACCCACTGTTGCTTCACTCCTTGAAGAGTTGAAGGATGGGCATTCAACTGCAACTCTATGATCTGCAGGTTCAACTCGAACTGAACCCTCTCCATCTCAGTACGAGTGTCATTTACCCCTATGGCTAGCTTGTGGATGCACACCTCAACTGGCTCCTCCTTCGGGATGGCCAATTCTGGGACCATTCAACATGCCTCCTTGACATCCTGCATAATACACTTGCTCTTATTGGCCACCTCAATCTCTGTGGTGATGGAAGCATCTCACTATAGTGCCATCTGCTTGTTGTTGATTCGATGTTCACTGGTCACTTGGAGGGTGAGGTGCTCACGGGCCCTTAGCTCTGCAATCACTCCATCCTACAAGAGATGGAGTGCTTCATAGAGGAGCACTGCCAGATTCAAGCCTACTCCCTTTAGGGCACTGACAGTGGGAATGTCAGCATCATTCTCTGCGGTCAGTGCTCCATCAGGAAATACTATTGCACTGGAGGCCTTTGCGAACAACATCTCAGAAACCTCTGAAGTGAAGATCACAAGACTGGTAGACACTGTACTAGCCTGCAATGCATGGGTTTGCAGCTCCAACAACCCTGTCTGATAGCCCCCAAGATTGTCTGTTGTTGCTGCTCAAATTGTTGCGCGGCCTCTGTGGTGACATCCCTCACTGTGTCACCGATATCATGCAAGTCGCCTTTTGTTAACGTGATAGGGACTAGTGATGTCTTGGTATCCTTCCATTTATTTCTAGACCCTCCCTTCTCCAACTCCCTTGGGCGCTTGATGTGGCAGACATCTCCTGAGGGTCCGTGCCATGTTGTTTTGTTTCCTCCTTTGCCTCATGTGAAGGGGATCTCATTCCTTTGTCATAGCCTCACTCTGTCCCCAATTGTCTACTTCACTGTCTGTTGCGTGGCCTCGCGCTCCACCTGGGCATTTTTAGCAGCCTCCCTCTTTCACTTTTCGATCAGCTGAGTTGTCTTTGGCTTGGCCTCCTCCTTTTTTTGTGCGGCGGACGTACTTCCTCCCACCATCAAGTCTGTGGTAGAGCACCATTCTTCCAGCCATTGATCAAGTACTGCATCAATGGCCTCATCCGTTGCCAGGTAAGGTAAGTCATAGCATTTCTGTGGAGGGTCCTTCCACACCATGATGGATATATGATGGAAGTCTGCTTTAAATTCTGCATAGTCCTGCAGGTTGGCATACACTGTAGGTGACAACTGTGGTTTTTTATTGATAGCCATGCGGATATTCATCTCCATCAAGATCCAGAAGATCTTGTCCTTGACTTGCTGTGCATCCTTGGTCGCCCACAACAAAGTGTACTTCTCTACTTCTGGGAGGTCTGGTGCAACCGAAGGGAACTGACTTTCCTCTAGCAGCTCCCACTCTACCAGGACAATTAACAGCAAGAGCCACACATATTGGAATGTCTTTCTAAGCTCTTGTGATTCGCGACAATTCACCAAGAACTCTCCGTAAAGGTAGTCCAACCAGTTGAACTGGACTTCTTCAATGCACTCGGCTGTTAGCGCGACGACAGGCACCAACACCTCATCAGCACGACACTTCCTCATCACCTTCCCTGCTAAGATCTATGTGGCTACCTTCACAGCAGGGTCGCAGATGCTAGATATAGAATATCCATGTGGCTTCTTCACCAGTTTAAACTTTTCTTTCATAGACTCCACAAGGGCCTGTTCTCCACCTTTTCCACCAAACATCATGGTAGGATTATCTCTTGTATACAAAAATCATGTTATCCTGTGAATCAGTCTATCTATGATGGGTATTTTCTCCTCCAGCCATAGGCACCCATCATGCACCAGGCATAGGAGCTACCTGATGACCAATTTAAGTCACCGAGGTGCGCAGCACACAAAGCAGGTTAAGTAACCCTGCCTTGTCTACTCCTCTGAGCCACCTCCACGGCTCCAATGCAGTCATTCTGGTATTTTTATCAATGATGCAGTGCATCAGTTGCTTAATCTCTAGGTGTGGGAACTTCTCATGATCAAGCAGGTCCCAGTCGTCAAGTTTTAGCAGCAGCACCCACACCAAGTGTGGTCCATCGAAAAAAATATCATCCGACAGTAGAGGCATTTGCAAGGGGGGCTTGCTTTCATCAATTTCTTTCAACACCTTGGTCTTGGGCTTGCGTAGAGGGACATACTCAGACAATCGAGTAATACGGTCCGCACCGTGGTCATCAACCTCCTCTACTTCAACTCCCACATCATCATCGTCCATCGGGATGTCTTCTACTAGAGCCTAGATTTGTCCCAGGCTGAAAAGACAAGGTTCTAGGTCCACATCAAACCACACTCAGCCTCGTAGCTAGCCCTACGAGGAGAGGAAAGGGCTCTCTCCAGGTCACACTCAGTAAAAATACACAGTAGGGTCTGAGATGACTCAAGATGAATACTGATTTTAGGCTAGTAAATAAATATGAAAGAGATAATTGATTGAATGACTAAATTTTCTGGGCTGTATGGGACCAAAGGACCGCCTGAGCTGGGAAATTAAATCAAAGACATAGAATATTTCGTGAGGCAAGATAGGCAGGAGGTTTAGCAATCAGATTGAAGTAATATGGAGTGGAAAGACTGTTGAGAGGTTGAAAAGGGCATAACTGATGAATCCTTTTCAAACAAAAGAAGTCACACAGAGGATGAACGCTTTTCCAAGGAAGAGCAATAAAATGGATTCTACCTTCTTACTCAAAAACATTCAACTGAAAATGATCACGAATGAAATGTAAACATAACATGATACATATGAAACAAAGAAAAAAACACATTTTCTAAACTCACACCACAGGGATCTCATGAATCAGAGCTGCATCATTTTTATTAATCTCCTGGCCACACTGTATAGTGAATAGCTGAGTTTTCTCTCTCACCGTTTCCCATAAATTCCAACGTTTTACAAATGATTTTTCATACAATAAATAAACTCTGCTATGAGCAAACAGATCAGCCAAAAAATAAGGGACTGTTTAATCATCCTTAACAGACTGAATATGAAGAGCCAGCCATCTATTCTGAACAGGAACAACGTTCCATTATTTTACTTGAAAATTTCTGATGACCAATGAAAAGGCGACAATTGTAGCATGAATCTCATTGAATCATGACTAAAGACAAAAATAGGCTATCCGTTTCCTATCTCTCTATCGTGGTAGATATTTTGCATTCTAATTTTGGCTTGTCGGTCTTTGACTGTTCACCTTCCCTGGCGTTCCATCGGAATCCCCTTAATTGATGTTTGTTTATTTGTTTATCAAAACACTCCATTGCAGATTCTCAGCCTTGATACCTGGTGAATTGTTACAGTTGCAATGAAATCTCCGGATCTGGTGCTTGGTTTGAGATTAAGCTTATAGATGCTCATTTTAATTGGATTTTTCTTTAATAATTCGAAATGATTCCATTATTTGTAAGTAATCTGCCGAATTTGGATTTTTCAAGAAGCCATTCAATAGAGAGCGCCATATAACTATCCGACTCTATTTTTGATTAAGAGTTTCGATGTAACCGGGGAATTTTCTTGATCCACATTGAGATTCGTGTGAACCTTTAGTGAAAGGAAATGGAATCCGCGAATCCCATCCCAGATAACAACTGACACTCCTTGGAATAAGTCTGTGATTGAACGAAAAACAATGACATTAATTTCTAGATTCATTGCCATTTTCATACATGAAGTAGTACTGCAGCTGAAGATAAGTTCCAAGCAAGAGAAGCTGATGGAAATAACACTGCTTTCTTGTGGGAACAAGCATTCCATATTTCCCAACGATGAAGCAATAAGCTTTGAACATATCCATGCAATTGGACAGAAAAGCAGGAATAAAGTTTGGGGATGGTGAAGATGAGAAAAAATGCAAGCCTGATCAAAGTCCATATTGTCATCATGTGGCCACATTGAGCTAGTAACCACATAAAAAATTCCAACTTCAAAGTCGTAGATGGGTCCCCAGAAAACAGATCTTTGATTTTTTCAAACAAGGCATTGACTGGCGGAAGAATCACTCGAATGACACAAAGAACGTCTGCTTCACTTAGCTCATAGTTTGTGGAACTAGTGTCCAAGTCGATTTCGCCCATAAGAATAAATGACTTATAAAAGAACACTACTGCCAAATAAGATAAGGTAGAGTATGAGAGAATGGTCACCAAACTGAAGGGAAAATCCCGTGTGAAACATGATGATAGGATGCAAAAAGAGCCTGACCCAAATACAAAAGCAGATTTTGGAGGATCACTCCACATGACCAAATCAGTCATATACTGAAGCCAGTTTGTTCCTTTCTGAGTAGCTTTGCCATCTGGAACTGCAGCAAGAGAATTGGATTCATTGTAATGTTTGTGGCACAATTCTGCTTTGGGAGGCTATGTGCGTCGCGAGCACGCCCGCTGCATCCATTAAAAATAACACTATGGCAGGAAGCCCAGTGTGCCGTGCTAGGCCTATGCACCACGCATGCTCCCCATGCACCGCAAAGCCAAACTCACCAACAATCTAGATCCAAAACTTTGTTTTCACCCTTCACAATTTTCCTCTTGGCTTAACTGATGATTCTTGCATGCAAATGGATTGTAGAAATAATGAATATTATGACCTGAACTTTGATCTTTGGTTTAAAATAGTACACTTTCCATTGTTGCAGACTTTGACCCTTTGCATAACTCTTGGTATGGGAAAGATACACGAAGACACAAGAAATATCGTTATGACATGGGCTTTTTATTTTGTTTTCATTTGGCAAATTCTCTTTCCAATAATGTAGAACTTTGGCACTTTGAAATTTTCAAATGTGAATTTTGTTTTTCATTTCCATCTGATTTTGGCTTGAAATGATGACTTTTCTTGGTTGATTTTCTACAGGGATAGGAGCTGTTGAAACCTGGCAAGATGACCAGGGCTGCCTGAAAAACTGCAGAACTTGAAAAACCTTAACAATCATGTATTAAACAAACTTGATGATTTCTTCTTCAAAACAGAGTTTTGAAGAAGAAATATCCTTCAGCATTATTAATGATGAAAATCTTGAGCTGAAAACTTATTGAAAACATCCTCATGGCCTGCGGGCATTATTCAACATTCTGAAGACAAACCCTAGACCTAGAAAGTGAAATGACTCTTTTCTGGACCAAAATAGCATCTATGACTGCAAATGACGTGAAATGAACTTTGATGAACTTTGAGAAATTTTTGACCAACCCAGCAGGTACAAACATGAGGGAAACAAGTGAAGAGACCCTTCCGTTAGATAATGGCATGCCCCTAGCGAAATGCAACTGGGTGAATTGAGCGAGACACCTAAAAATGAAATGCAGAAAGAGTTTTGATCTCTGACGGAGGACTGACAAGACCGACTCTAACACTGGCTCCAATGGGGATGGTAGCTCCTTGGAGGTGCCAAGAATGGCAGATCTCTGGGAGTGCAGACAGTGCCTACATTCATTGGGCCATGGAGTCCATTATTTTGAAAAATCGACATAAGACTTTGACTCAAACTAACTCAACTTTAAACTAAAATGACTACTGAAATGACTGAAAAAACTTGACTTTAACAAACTAACTAAAAATAACTAAGACCTGAACTTAAAACTTAAACCTTGGTGGTAGTACATGTTAGTGCTTGAAATTTCACCTTAGGCTGAGAAAGGTAAACCTCAAGGCAACA
This sequence comes from Pinus tabuliformis, assembly GCA_031772625.1. Lineage (NCBI taxonomy): Eukaryota > Viridiplantae > Streptophyta > Pinopsida > Pinales > Pinaceae > Pinus > Pinus tabuliformis. The sequence goes on along the minus strand of CM062811.1, from coordinate 372,135,137 downwards.
TCAAACCACTTAGCCTCGTAGCTAGCCCTACGGGGCGGGAGAGGGCTCTCTCCAGTCTATCTCGGTAAAGATCTTCAATTGGTGAGATGACCAATAGGGTAACACTGATTTTAGGCTAGTAAACTGATCAAATGGGTTGATTTGGGGTTTTTAGGGTTTTTGGTGGCAAATTGAGGAGATGGCAATTTTGGGTGCGGGGATTGGACACAGTTTCTGCAGGGGGTTCTTTGGGGCGAGATAGGAGAGAGTATTGATGCCTTAAATTGAGGTGAATGGATGAGAAAGACAGGTGAGGAGCTAAGGAGAGCAAACAATAACTTTGAATTCTCCTTAAACAGTAGAAAACATTGAAATTAAACAAGCAAACAATAACTTTGAATTCTCCTTAAACAGTAGAAAACATTGAAATTAAACAAACTTAAAAGCAGAGCATGACAGTCATGAATTCTACTTTAACACTTCATTTGTTTAATGTGCAGAACGAAAAGAAAGGAAATGATTCACATAACACACTTACAAGTACATAGAGAAACACACCATCAATACATGTAACCACAAGAATCCCATAAAGGACTGCAAAACCCTGGTCTTCCTTTGCCAAAAATTGCAGAGATACAGTGAATAATACAATGATAGCTTCTGCCTCAAGAGTCCAACCATGAAAATGAGCAAGAAAGTACATAATATAGATCCTCTAACATATTTCCCTACCTCTAGGGGTCGAGCTCACTATCCTAGGAGTTGTTTCAACCACTTCTAAACTAGACACTGAAAACTAGGCAGTCAAAACAACTTGCCTCTATAAGCTAGGAAACCAATTCATTCATTTAATTTTCACCTATTTCATGAATGAATCTTCTAAAAGAGATACATAAGTGTAAAAGTATCAAAAAATTACATTATTTACATCAAGGAGGATAACAATCCACTCCAAAAAGTCAAACATGGTCAAATCTGCGTTTTTCTGAGCTGTACAGTGAAATTTTGAGAAAATTGCCTGATAGGTCGCGCGCCTCTGCCTGACGGGTCGCGCGCCTTTGAGGGCACTTTTGGGGCACTTCCAGGTGTGCAAATTGAGCAAACGTAGGCTTGCTAGAAAGGTCTGTGAGTCGACTTTCCAACCCAACTGGAATTTCTGAATTTGGTGGTCATTTTCCCCTCCAAAATTGCAATCTCCCAAGACTGCTTTCTGTGTCTCAAAAATGTGGCAAAAAGTCATTTTTTGCTTGTTTTTTGACCTTCTGGAGGCCCAAAACTTCATAAAATCTCTTGGCAATGGATGAGCATATGTAACTTTTCATGAAAAATCTGGAAATGCTGAGTTTTTTCAAAATGAAGTTGCCAAGAGAAAGGGTCGCGTGGGGGGTGAGACCCGTTAAAGGGACAAAACCTGTAAATTGCCTGAAAAAACCAAAATTGACCCAAAATGCTCAAAATTTCTTGGGATTTGTGCTGTGGCTGAGCTATTTAGTGCCTTGCTCCTTCAAGGAAGCCTCGGCCAAAATGTGGAGGGGATCGGGCCTCTTTCTTCTTTTTTGTGCCTTGGCCAACCGCCTTTGGAACATCTTCATCTTCGCCTTGCACACGTGCATCCGCGCCCAATAATGGTTCTTCATGTTTCTCAACAATTTCTTATCTTGGTTGGCCTTAGCCAACAGCCTCTCCAAGTGAGCATTGAGCTGGATAAGCATAGACTCTCGCTCAGCAGGCAATGGATCACCGGGTCTTCTTCGATTCAAGTTGCGGTCACTACGGATCCTCCACAACTCATCAAGAGCTTGCTCATCCTCCAACTATTTGCTGCGCTGCTCTCGATATGAGATTGTCCATTGTGCCCCCTCTAATCTCCTCTGCAATGCATCATTTTCAGCTCTAAGGTGCTGAATGATCTCCTTTGACTCTCGGCTAGGAGAACTGACATCAAGATCAATAAGCTCTATATCTGGAACACCTGATGGTCCCTCATCAATCTTGGGCTGCTTGCCCCTCTGTGCTGCCTGTGCTGCTGAAGAAAGCGAGGCCCCTTCCACCTGATGTGGAGATAACACTCGCTGAGCCGATGAAGAAGGCGAGACCCCTTCCACATGCTGTGGAGAAAGTACTCGCCGAGCTGCTGCAAATAAGGCCCTTTGGCCTCTCTGATAAGTGACCAATGGTGAGGAGCTGACATGTCTTGTCACGGGGATGTCATGCTGCTGTGATGGTCCTCCCTCCTCGTGAATAACCTCAGGATGTGGCGGTGGTGGTGCTGTGAAAAGCTCATGAGAGATAAACTCCTCCCATGAGATACCCTGCTGAGCCAACTGATGTAATACCACAAGCTGAATCAAACCATAATGGTAAAGGCTCCTATACTGCTGTGCCGGGCTCTTCCTCTGCATCATGGACACCATCCTCTCAATGTTCTGATAGAAGAAAACAGGGATGTTCATCATCCGTACCCGTGTGAAATGCATCAATAGGCGAATATGGTATGAATATACCTGTGAAAATCTGCCCTCACAGGTAAAATAGAGCATGATGAGCCTCATCATGGGAGCATACTCACTCCTGGGAAATCTGAAGGGAAACACACCTGTCAAGTGTCTCATGAGTGATGGTCTAACGAAAGGCTCAAAATGAACACTGTCCAACACCTTGCGCTTATTCCATGCCTCTCCGACATTAGGTATCCCTGTGGCCTGTGCAATCATCTCGGGTGTCAATGTAAAGTCCACCCCGGCAAGGTTGACATGTCCATCATGCAAATGTAAAACAAATAGGCGAGCTAACTCTCTGTGATGCTGAATCCGAGAGATCCTCTCGCAAAACTCATAACAAGACATATACTGGAAACATGAAACTGCCATAGGACAAGCCTGTAAATCTGTCAAAGAAGTGGGCTCCTCTCTCTTATGATGACCACCCTTTCCACCCTTATGAGGCCTCCTCTGTACCTCAAACTCTGAAGCTGATGCCTGGTCATCACTTTGCTCGTAATTGGTTTCGGTTTCTGACATTGTTTAAGGAGCAAAGTGGCTGAAATGTACTGCTGTTTCTGCTTGATAAAATGCTGATTAAAATGTTGTTTCAAGGGGACAAGGAGCATGAGGGGAATGTTAGGGGAGGGACACTTTAAAGGGAAAATGGGAATAAATATATAAAACAGGGATTTTGGGAAAAATCATTACAAAATCATTGCATATGCATCATTATATAAATTTGTTTACATGGGTATTATGAGAGGTAGGATTAGGGCTTGATTTTTTTTATTTTTTAGGGAAGAGGGGTAGGGTTTAGTTTTTCTTCACAAATTTAAAAGGGAAATTTACATAGGAAGACAAGGAAAATGAAATGCGAAATGGGCAAAAATGATTACAAGGGAATACCCTAAAACAGCATAAAACCCTAGGCATATTTTACAATTTTAAACCACAGCCACATAGATCTTTTTCTCTTGCACAATGAGATCTTTAAAAATGTATTCATGATGTCTTTAACCATAACAAGCAGCAATTTGTAAGTTGGAGGGCCTACCTTAGGCAATTTGGCGATTTTTTTGGCTCCTTTGATGAATTTGCAGGCGATTTTATAAGGAGGGCGCTCACGGGTCGTGCGCCTCACCCAACGGGTCGCGCGCCACTGACGGGTCGCGCCCGTTAGAAATTAACACTGCTGGAAGGCGCTTGACGGGTCGCGCGCCTGTCAAGCTCCCAAACTCAGCTCGAAATCACTTGCAAGCACTTGCTCAACGACTTGGATACACAATGAGGGTCGATGGAGGGAGATTGGGCTTTTATAACTTTGATTTGAATTAATTTCATGCCCAAACCCACTTCATAATGTTTTTCTTTGACACTTTATAAACTTGACTTTTTCTTGGTTTCCTTTGTCCTGAAATTGACTGATTTGATGCTCTTCTTTGATGCTTTTTGCAGGGATAGCATCTGAGGGATCTTGGCAAGGGAGACAGGGTTACATGCTGTCTTTGGAAGCCTTTTGAAAATTTCCCATTTTTTTACAAAAATTTGAAAAATGACCTTGGCTTTAAAAATAGGGTTTTTATATCCAAGGTGAAATTTAACTGCACAAGATAGAAATTTTCGAAGAAACACTTTGAAAATCATCCCTCTGGCTTGCTGAGCACTTATTGACCTTCAGAGGCATGACCTTGAAGACAAACTTGACCAGAACCCTATACCTAGGAATTTGACCTCAAGACAAGACAAGACAAGCTTGAAAGAGATTAAGGACTGAAATGACTTTGATCCAGCAATGCCAAGAGGGGGACAAAGACACCAGCTCCTCCATCAGGGTTATGGCATGCCTAATGGAATGCAAAAATTGACACTGATGAGACACCTACTTATGCAAATGCAAAGAGTTTTGATCGCTGATGGAGGGCTACTAGACCGACTCTAACATTGGCTCCAATGGGGATGGTAGCTCCTTGGAGGTACCAAGAACCTTAGACCTCTCGGAGAGCAGACCAGTGCCTTATCATTATTGGGCAATGGAGTCAATATTTGACAAACAATACAAGACTTTGACTCATTTATTGACTGAAACTTGATTCAAACCGACTCAATTATGGAACCTACATGACTGAAAACTAACTCACAAATGACTCATGACTGACTTAACTAAAACAAGAACTTACAAAGCTTATAGAAGGGCAGAAGTCCATCAAGATTTGAAATCATGATGACAACCACCTTGTTTCTTACAAGACGATACACCATCAAACTGTATCAAAATGCCAATGCAACCAATCAAGCAGATGGCTTCTTGATTGATTCTCCCAATCAGATCTCATGATCAACAATAGATACTGGTAACTGGGCATCCAAAAACATAGCTGACCATGATCTCCTTCATCACTGAACACTGCAATAAACACTATCACTGCTGGCTGCAATAGGACTGCCATTGGATCTTGAAAAACATGAAGTTTTGCCACTGCCACCTCCTGCTGAAAGATCAAGGTGTCCTTTGTTTCAAATTCTGATCTGCCTTCATCATGTGCTTCAGTAAAAGTATGCTCATGGGCTTCAAAAACCTCTGAATAAATGGATGAGCAGATCTCTTCTTGGAAAAACATTTCAACACATGAAACATATGAAGAATCTAAAAGATAATCCTGTATGCTCTGATCTTCTGTAGTTTGACAATATGGTGGGTCATCTTCAAATGATATGACAGCCGGATTATCATCTTTGTGATGGAAAACATTATCTATTTGCTGATCTACAAGACAATCATCTTTTTCAACAGAGGAAGAATTTTTCCCAACACTTTCCTGACTATGTGTGCACTGCAAATCTGCTGTAGGTTGGGCTGTAACAAGACCTTTCAAGAGCTGATCTATCTCCTCTTCAGACAAAGGAGACAATGCCTTTTGTTTTCTTCTGCTTGAACAGTAATTATCTTCATACGATAGGGCACTCAAACTATCATTTATTACTGAGCTATTGAAAGGAGATTCATCACTTACTTGCACAAAGGTCTCGCCTTGTTGTTCATGAACATCTGAATCCAAAACTCTGTCTATGATCTCAACAGTAAAGCTCTCTTTGATGGGCTTCAGCACAAGATATTCCTGGTCATCATAATCTAAATGTTGTTCTGAAGTAGCTGTCCTAACATTATCACATTCTGCAATCTGGTCTTCTTCTGTGGGCAGATCTGAAACAAGTTCTTCTCTTTCATCATCTTCCACTATATGACCATCTTCAGCCTGCTGATCTTGATTCTGCTGCAACATGTCCTGATCATCTTGATGGGAATTCTCTAATTTTTCTTTATGCTGCTGAAATGGATTCTCATACAGAGCCTCCATGATCTCAACATCCATAAAATTATCATCTTCATAATATTTCTCAAGGCTTTCAATAAAACTGTAAGCATGCTTGCAACAGTCTTGAACTAAATTTAATGATGGATAAGATGCTTGATATCTTTCAATAAACAAGGCATGAAAATCCTTTAGACAATAAATACAAGCAGGCGGAAAACTTTCATACCAAGATTGGGCTTTACCTTCCAGAGTGGCCAGGAATATCTTCATCAAGCAATCTTCCAGAAAATCCACCTTCAACTTGCGAATATGCATGTGAAATCTAACCAGATGTAGAGCAGCATCCTTCTTACCATCATCATTAAATATAGGCAGATTCCTTAACCAATCTACCTTCGGAATTTTATTCGGAAATCCTGGAATGTGATCTCGGCTCAGGGGAGCGTATCTTCTTGCAATCCGATCCATCTTGAAAAGCTCAAAGCTACTGATCTCTCTGCAGTGAATTCACCATGAAGCATTGAGTTTTCAGTGAAGGAGTCGCCAGTGAATGATTTCAGCCTTTCAAGTGTCTGATCGTTGTTCACCATCAACAATCAGATCTGAACTTGATACATGTACTGGGGTGAAATGCAAATGAAGTGATGTATTCACAAGCTCATGGAGATGGACTGAAGCAGCGTTTATCTACTTCCGCTAATGCAAAGCAAAAGCATTTCGAAGGCTACCTGGCATAACTTCAGGCTCCGTCTAAGACTTATGAAACAAACACATCAACCGACAAACAAGTTGTTCTCCCCAGTATGGTTGCCAGTATGTTAGCGCTTGAAATTTCACCTCAGGCTGAGAAAGGTAAACCTCAAGGCAACATCAAACCACTTAGCCTCGTAGCTAGCCCTACGGGGCGAGAGAGGGCTCTCTCCGGTCTATCTCGGTAAAGATCTTCAATTGGTGAGATGACCAATAGGGTAACACTGATTTTAGGCTAGTAAACTGATCAAATGGGTTGATTTAGGGTTTTTAGGGTTTTTGGTGGCAAATTGAGGAGATGGCAATTTTGGTTGCGGGGATTGGACACAGTTTCTACAGGGGGTTCTTTGGGGCGAGATAGGAGACAGTATTGATGCCTTGAATTGAGGTGAATGGATGAGAAAGACAGGTGAGGAGCTAAGGAGAGAAAACAATAACTTTGAATTCTCCTTAAACAGTAGAAAACATTGAAATTAAACAAACTTAAAAGCAGAGCATGACAGTCATGAATTCTACTTTAACACTTCATTTGTTTAATGTGCAGAAGGAAAAGAAAGGAAATGATTCACATAACAAACTTACAAGTACCTAGAGAAACACACCATCAATACATGTAACCACAAGAATCCCAAAAGGGACTGCAAAACCCTGGTTGTCCTTTGCCAAAAATTGCAGAGATACAGTGAATAATACAATGATAGCTTCTCCCTCAAGAGTCCAACCATGAAAATGAGCAAGAAAGTACATAATATAGATCCTCTAACATCTTTCCCTGCCTCAAGGGGTCGAGCTCACTATCCTAGGAGCTGTTTCAACCACTTCTAAACTAAGCACTGAAAACTAGGCAGTCAAAACAACTTGCCTCTATAAGCTAGGAAACCAATTCATTCATTTAATTTTCACCTATTTCATGAATGAATCTTCTAGAAGAAATACATAAGTGTAAAAGTATCAAAAAATTACATTATTTACATCAAGGAGGATAACGATCCACTCCAAAAAGTCAAACATGGTCAAATCTACGTTTTTCTGAGCTGTACAGTGAAATTTTGAGAAAATTGCCTGATAGGTCGCGCGCCTCTGCCTGACGGGTCGCGCGCCTTTGAGGGCACTTTTGGGGCACTTCCAGGTGTCCACATTGAGCAAGAGTAGGCTTGTTGGAAAGGTCTGTGAGTCTACTTTCCAACCCAACTAGAATTTCTGAATTTGGTGGTCATTTGCCCCTCCAAAATTGCAATCTCCCAGGACTGCTTTCTGTGTCTCAAAAATGTGGCAGAAAGTCATTTTTTGCTTGTTTTTTTACCTTCCGGAGGCCCAAAACTTCATAAAATCTCTTGGCAATGGATGAGCATATGTAACTTTTCACGAGAAATCTGGAAATACTGAGTTTTTGCAAAATGAAGTTGCCAAGAGAAAGGGTCGCGTGGGGGGTGAGACCCGTTAAAGGGACAAAACCTGTAAATTGCCTGAAAAAACCAAAATTGACCCAAAATGCTCAAAATTTCTTGGGATTTGTGCTGTGGCTGAGCTATTTAGTGTCTTTCTCCTTCAAGGAAGCCTCGGCCAAAATGTGGAGGGGATCGAACCTCTTTCTTCTTTTTTGTGCCTTGGCCAACCGCCTTTGGAACATCTTCATCTTCGCCTTGCACACGTGTATCGGCGCCCAATAATGGTTCTTCATGTTTCTCAACAATTTCTTATCTTGGTTGGCGTTAGCCAACAGCCTCTCCAAGTGAGCATTGAGCTGGATAAGCAGAGACTCTCGCTCAGCGGGCAATGGATCACCGGGTCTTCTTCGATTCAAGTTGCGGTCACTACGGATCCTCCACAACTCATCAAGAGCTTGCTCATCCTCCAACTATTTGTTGCGCTGCTCTAGATATGAGATTGTCCATTGTGCCCCCTCTAATCTCCTCTGCAATGCATCATTTTCAGCTCTAAGGTGCTGAATGATCTCCTTTGACTCTCGGCTAGGAGAACTGACATCAAGATCAATAAGCTCTATATCTGGAACACCTGATGGTCCCTCATCAATCTTGGGCTGCTTGCCCCTCTGTGCTGCCTGTGCTGCTGAAGAAAGTGAGGCCCCTTCCACCTGATGTGGAGATAAAACTCACTGAGCCGATGAAGAAGGCGAGACCCCTTCCACATGTTGTGGAGAAAGTACTCGTCGAGCTGCTGCAAATAAGGCCCTTTGGCCTCTCTGATAAGTGACCAATGGTGAGGAGCTGACATGTCTTGTCACGGGGATGTCATGCTGCTGTGATGGTCCTCCCTCCTCGTGAATAACCTCAGGATGTGGCGGTGGTGGTGCTGTGAAAAGCTCACGAGAGATAAACTCCTCCCATGAGATGCCCTGCTGAGCCAACTGATGTAATACCACAAGCTGAATCAAACCATAATGGTAAAGGCTCCTATATTGCTATGCCAGGCTCTTCCTCTGCATCATGGACACCATCCTCTCAATGTTCTGATAGAAGAAAATATGGATGTTCATCATCCGTACCCGTGTGAAATGCATCAATAGGCGAATATGGTACGAATATACTTGTGAAAATCTGCCCTCATAGGTAAAATAGAGCATGATGAGCCTCATCATGGGAGCATACTCACTCCTGAGAAATCTGAAGGGAAACACACCTGTCAAGTGTCTCATGAGTGCTGGTCTAACGAAAGGCTCAAAATGAACACTGTCCAACACCTTGCGCTTATTCCATACCTCTCTGACATTAGGTATCCCTGTGGCCTGTGCAATCATCTCGGGTGTCAATGTAAAGTCCACCCCGGCAAGGTTGACATGTCCATCATGCAAATGTAAAACAAATAGGTGAGCTAACTCTCTGTGATGCTGAATCCGAGAGATCCTCTCGCAAAACTCATAACAAGACATATACTAGAAACATGAAACTGCCATAGGACAAGCCTGTAAATTCTTCAAAGAAGTGGGCTCCTCTCTCTTGTGATGACCACCCTTTCCACCCTTATGAGGCCTCCTCTGTACCTCAAACTCTGAAGCTGATGCCTAGTCATCACTTTGCTCGTAATTGGTTTCGGTTTCTGACATTGTTTAAGGAGCAAAGTGGCTGAAATGTACTGTTGTTTCTGCTTGATAAAATGCTGATTAAAATGTTGTTTCAAGGGGACAAGGAGCATGAGGGGAATGTTAGGGGAGGGACACTTTAAAGGGAAAATGGGAATAAATATATAAAACAGGGATTTTGGGAGAAATCATTACAAAATCATTGCATATGCATCATTATATAAATTTGTTTACATGGGTATTATGAGAGGTAGGATTAGGGCTTGATTTTTAATTTTTTTTTAGGGAAGAGGGGTAGGGTTTAGTTTTTCTTCACAAATTTAAAGGGGAAATTTACATAGGAAGACAAGGAAAATGAAATGGGAAATGGGGAAAAATGATTACAAGGGAATACCCTAAAACAACATAAAACCCTAGGCATATTTTACAATTTTAAACCACAACCACATAGAGATTTTTCTCTTGCACAATGAGATCTTTAAAAATGTATTCATGATGTCTTTAACCATAACAAGCAGCAATTTGTAAGTTGGAGGGCCTACCTTAGGCAATTTGGCGATTTTGTTGGCTCCTTGGATGAATTTGCAGGCGATTTTATAAGGAGGGCGCTGACGGGTCGCGCGCCTCACCCAACGGGTCGCGCGCCACTGACGGGTCGCGCCCGTTAGAAATTAACACTGCTGGAAGGCGCTTGACGGGTCGCGCGCCTCTGACGGGTCGCGCGCCTGGTCTGACGGGTCGCGCGCCTGTCAAGCTCCCAAACTCAACTCGAAATCACTTGCAAGCACTTGCTCAACGACTTGGATACACAATGAGGGTCGATGGAGGGAGATTGGGCTTTTATAACTTTGATTTGAATTAATTTCATGCCCAAACCCACTTTATAATGTTTTTCTTTGACACTTTATAAACTTGACTTTTTCTTGGTTTCCTTTGTCCTGAAATTGACTGATTTGATGGTTTTCTTTGATGCTTTTTGGAGGGATAGCATCTGAGGGATCTTGGCAAGGGAGCCAGGGTTACATGCTCTCTTTGGAAGCCTTTTGAAATTTTCCCATTTTTTTACAAAAATTTGAAAAATGACCTTGGCTTTAAAAACAGGGTTTTTAAATCCAAGGTGAAAGTTAACTGCACAAGATAGAAATTTTCGAAAAAACACTTTGAAAATCATCCCTTTGGCTTGCTGAGCACTTATTGACTTTCAGAGGCATGACCTTGAAGACAAACTTGACCAGAACCCTATACCTAGGAATTTGACCTAAAGACAAGACAAGACAAGCTTGAAAGAGATTAAGGACTGAAATGACTTTGATCCAGCAATGCCAAGAGGGGGACAAAGACACCAGCTCCTCCATCAGGGTTATGGCATGCCTAATGGAATGCAAAAATTGACACTGATGAGACACCTACTTAAGCAAATGCAAAGAGTTTTGATCGCTGATGGAGGGCTATTAGACCGACTCTAACAGTACATGACCACCTGTGTTTCTTACAAAGAAATATATGATCAAACTATATCAGAATGCCAATGTAACCAATCAAGCAGATGCCTTCTTGATTGATTCTCCTGATCAGATCTTTTGGTCAACCACAGATACTGGTAATTGGGCATCCAAAAATATAATTGACCATGATCTCCTTCATCAATGAATACTGCAATAATCACCTTCACTGTTGACTACAAAAAATCTGCCATTGGATCCTGAAAAACATGAAGATTTACCTCCTGCTGAAGAAACAAGGTGTCCATTGCTTTTGATTCTGGTCTTTCTTCAGTATGTTCCTGGTCCCCAAAAAATTCTGAAGAAGTAGATGAGCAAATTTCCTCTTCGAAGAACTTTTCAAAACATGAGACATAGGAAGAAGAATCTGAAAGAGAATCCCGAATGGTCTGATCTTCTGAAGTTTGAATATATGGTAGGTCATCTTCATATGGTATGATAGCTAGATTCTCATTACATTCGTCAATCATAAGAAAAGAAACTTCAGATGTTTCGTGAAACTCAAGCATGACATTTCTATCATCTACCAACATTTCATCTAAGGAAACTTTTTCACTTACTTGAACGAAGATCTCGTCTTGTTGTTTACGAACTGACTGCATTACCTCTTTATGAAGGCCTTGTTCTGATGGCATGAGAACATTTGGATCCATAACTCTATATTCTTCATTCCATATGATTTCAACAGCAGATTTCTCCTTCATGGGATTCAGTACAAGGTATTCTTGGTCATCACAATCTGAATCTAGATCTGAAATGACTGTCTTGACATTATCAATTAGAACTAGACTTCCCTGCATGCTGTCTTCTTCTATGGACAGATCTGAAACGACACTTTTTCTCTCATCACTTTTAGCCGTATGGAAATCTTCAAACTGTTGATCTATAAAACTACTGATAGGACTCTCATCCTTTTAAGAAGAGGAAGAAGTTCCACCATCACCCTCTTGACCATGTGCACACTACAGATCTGTGTTAAATTGAGCTGGAACATGACCGTTTAAGAGTTGATCTATCTCATCTTCAGATAGAGGAGATAATACTTTTTGTTTTCTTCTTCTCAAACAGTGATCGTCTTCATTAATTTCAAGTGAAGGAGTACGCAAATTTTCCTCATATAGTTGATCCATTTCATGTAATTTCCGTTGACTGTCAAGATGCAAAATTCCTTCATTTTCCACTGTACTAAAATCTTGATCCTGCTGCAAATTTTCATGATCGTCTTTATGCTGCTAAAATGGATTTTCATACAGGGCTTCCATGTTCTCATCATCCATGAAATTATCATCTTCATAATATTTCTCAAGAATTTTAATAAAACCATAAGCATGCTTGCAACAGTCATGAACTAAATTTAATGATGGGTAAGATTCTTTAAATCTTTCAATGAACATGGCATGAAAATCGTTTGAACAGGAAATACAAGCAGGTGGCAAACTTTCATACCAAGATTGGGCTTCACCTTCTAGAGTGGCCAGGAATATCTTCATCAAGAAATCTTCAGGAAAATCAACCTTGAACTTGCGAATATGTATGTGAAATCTAACCAGGTGTAAAGCAGCATCCTTCCTACCATCATCTCTAAATGTAGGAAAATTCCTTAACCAATCTACCTTAGGAATTTTATTTGGGAAGCCTAGAATGTGATCTCGGCTCATGGGAGCGTATCTTCTTGCAACCCATTCAATCTTGAAAATCTCAAAGCTACTGATCTCTCTGCAGTGGAGTCACCATGAAGCATTGATTTCTGAATTTTTCAATGAATGAAGTCGCGAGGTGAATGATTTCAGCCGTCTTATTTCTGATCATTGTCCACCATCAAAAATTAGCTCTGAACTTGATACTTGTACTGGGACAAGACAATCTACAAGCAAAACATTTTCGTCTCCCATAGCGGAGTCGACACTATGTTAGAGCCTAGATTTGTCTCAGGATGAAAAGACAAGGTTCTAGGTCCACATCAAACCACGCTTAGCCTCGTAGCTAGCCCTACAAGGACAGGAGAGGGCTCTCTCTGGGTCACACTCAGTAAAAATACACAATAGGGTCTGAGATGACTTAAGATGAATACTGATTTTAGGCTAGTAAATAAATATGAAAGAGATAATTGATTGAATGACTAAATGTTCTAGGCTATATGGGACCAAAGGACTGCCTGAGCTGGGAAATTAAATCAAAGACATACAATATTTCATGAGGCAAGATAGGCAGGAGGTTTATCAATTAGATTGAACTAATATGGAGTGGAAATACTGTTTGAGAGGTTGAAAAGGGCATAACTGATGAATCCTTTTCAAACAGAAGAAGTCACACAGAGGATGAATGCTTTTCCAAGGCAGAGCAATAAAATGGATTCTACCTTTCTTACTTAAAAACATTCAACTGGAAATGATCATGAATGAAATGTAAACATAACAGGATACATATGAAACAGAGAAAAAAACACATTTGCTAAACTCACACCACAAGGATCTCATGAATCAGAGCTGCATCATTTTTATTAATCTCCTGGCCAAACTGTACAGTGAATAGCTGAGTTTTCTCTCCTACCATTTCCCAGAAATTCCAACGCTTTACAAATGATTTTTCATACAATAAATAAACTCTGCTATGAGCAAACATATCGACCAAAAAATAAGGGACTGTTTAATCATCCTTAATAGACTGAAGATGAAGAGCCAGCCATCTGTTCTAAACAGGAACAACATTCCATTATTTTACTTGAAAATTTCTGATGACCAATGAAAATGCGACAATTGTAGCGTGAATCTCATTGAATCATGACTAAAGACAAAAATAGGCTATCTGTTTCCTATCTCTCTGCCGTGGTAGATATTCTGCGTTCTAATTTTGGCTTGTCGGTCTTTGACTATTCACCTTCCCTGGCATTCCATCGGAATCCCGTTAATTGATGTTTGTTTATTTGTTTATCAAAACACTCCATTGTAGATTCTCAGCCTTGATACCTAGTGAATTGTTACAGTTGCAATGAAATCTCCGGATCTGGTGCTTGGTTTGAGATCAAGCTTATAGATGCTCATTTTAATTGGCTTTTGCTTTAATAATTCGAAATGATTCCATTATTTGTAATCCGCCGAATTTGGATTTTTCAAGAAGCCATTCAACAGAGAGCGCCATATAACTATCTGACTCTGTTGTTGATTAAGAGTTTCGATGTAACTGGGGAATTTGCTTGATCCACGTTGAGATTCGTGTGAACCTTTAGTGAAAGGAAACGGAATCTGCCAATCCCATCCCAGATAACAACTGACACTCCTTGGAATAAGTCTGTGATTGAACGAAAAATAGTGACATTAATTTCCAGATTCATAGCCATTTTCATACATGAAGCAATACTGCAGCTGAGGATAAGTTCCAAGCAAGAGCAGCTGATGAAAATAACACTGCTTTCTTGTGGGAACAAGCATTCCATATTTCCCAACGACGAAGCAATAAGCTTTGACCATATCCATGCAATTGGGCAGAAAAGCAGGAATAAAGTTTGGGGATGGTGAAGATGAGAAAAAATGCAAGCCTGATCAGAGTCCATATTGTCATCATGTGGCCACATTGAGCTAGTAACCACAGAACAGATGCCAACTTCTAAGTGGTAGATGGGTCCCCAGAAAACAGATCTCTGATTTTTGCAAACAAGGCATTGACTGGCAGAAGAATCATTCGAATGACACGAAGAACGTCTGCTTCACTTAGCTCATAGTTTGTGGAACTAGTGTCCAAGTTGATTGCCCCCCGTGAATAAATGACTTATAAAAGAACACTACTGCCAGATAAGATAAGGCAGATTATGAGAGAATGGTCAGAAAACTGAAGGGAAAATCCCGTGTGAAACATGATGATAGGATGCAAAAAGAGACTTACCCAAATACAAAAGCAGATTTTGGAGGATTACTCCACATGACCAGATCAGTCATATACTGAAGCCAGTTTGTTCCTTTCTGATTAGATTTTCCATCTGGAACTGCAACAAGAGAATTGGATTCATTGTAATGTTTGTGGCACAATTCTGCTTTGGGAGGCTATGTGCGTCGCGGGCGCACCATGTGCACCGCGCCCATTAAAAATAACACTGTTCCAGGGAGCCCAGTGCGCCGCATTGGGCCTATGCGCTGTGCGTGCTCCCCATGCGCTGCGCAGCCAAACTCACCAACAGTCCGGTTCCAAAACTTTGTTTTCACCCTTCACAATTTTCCTCTTGGCTTAACTGATGATTCTTGCGTGCAAATGGATTGTAGAAATAATGAATATTATGACCTAAACTTTGATCTTTGGTTTAAAATAGCACACTTTCCATTGTTGCAGACTTTGACCCTTTGCATAACTATTGGTATGAGAAAGATACACGAGGACACAAGAAATATCTTTATGACATGGGCTTTTTATTTTGTTTTCATTTGGAAAATTCTTTTTCCAATAATGTAGAACTTTGGCACTTCGAACTTTTCGAATCTGAACTTTGTTTTTCATTTCCATCTGATTTTGGCTTGAAATGGTGACTTTTCTTGGTTGATTTTCTGCAGGGATAGGAGCTGATGAAACCTGGCAAGATGACCAAAGCTACCTGAAAAACTGCAGAACTTGAAAAACCTTAACAATCATATATTAAACAAACTTGATGATTTCTTCTTCAAAACAGAGTTTTGAAGAAGAAATATCCTTCAACATTCTTAATGACAAAAATCTTGAGCTGAAAACTTATTGAAAACATCCTCATGGCCTGCGGACATTATCCAACATTCTGAAGACAAACCCTAGACCTAAAAAGTGAAATGACTCTTTTCTGGACCAAAATAGCATCTATGACTGCAAATGACGTGAAATGAACTTTGTTGATTCATGAGAAATTTTTGACCAACCCAGCAGGTACAAACATGAGGGAAACAAGTGAAGAGACCCTTCTGTCAGATAATGGCATGCCCCTAGCGAAATGCAACTGGGTGAATTGACCGAGACACCTAAAAATGAAATGCAAAAAGAGTTTTGATCTATGACGGAGGACTGACAACACCAACTCTAACATCTTCAATGTCTTCCTCCTCTGGCTCCAAATACATGGCCTTGCCTTTCTCCTACGTAGTGGGTTTTGGTGTGTTTCTCATTTTCAGTGCGCGCACCGGTATGGCAAGCTACTTGCCCTTTTGATCATTGGTGGATTGCTTGGTTGGGGTCACCTTTGGTCTTGGCATCCTCAGTGATTTATGGACTTCTGATAATACTTCGGCTACTTCTGGAGCAGCTACGTCTACCTCTATCTCCATTTCTGGTGTCAACTCCTCTGCTACTTCTTTGATATGTATAGTTTCTACGGGTGATGGCATAAGACTTTCCAACAGTGCTCGTGACGTCTCTAGTAAGTTTGCAAATGCTGGGGTCTCTTTCAAAGCCTCGAGGAATTCTCGATTCATGAGTGCCTGAGATCTCAACAACTCAATTCTCAAAATGCCAAGTGTTTTTTGCTAGGTAGCCACTTGTAGTTTATAGGTCATTTTGAATTCAAATCCAAATATTCCCCTCAAATTTGATTCATTGATGCCAGATTGGCGATAGATTTTAAAATATTTGAGCCATAAATTTTGTCTTAAATGTTGGCTTCCCACTCCATTTCACTACATTTCTATCGTAAAATCATGAACAATGACTTTAACTGTCACTTTCCAGCTGACCACTGTGATTTCTCCGTGGGTAGTGCAGCTTCCTTCATGCTATCGTGAACCCTGTGACACTTCTTTTCTTTGCACAATCCTCCAATCGCATAGTTCCCAAACTTGGGCAGTGTAGTTTAGAGGCCGGTACCTCCTTTCAACTTCTTGGAGTGCTAAGAATGTGCTACCTTCATTTAGTCACATGGCTAGACCACCGGTGTATGGCTTTAATCGAATGCCATCCACCTTTCCTAGGAAGGGATCTCCATTCAACTTGACCAGCTGTACTACCCCTCTATCGGTAATCTCCTTAATGACATAGGGCCCAAAAGAGTGGATCCTGAACTTCAATGGAAATTTATCAAACTTACTTTCATATAAAAAAATGAGGTTTCTCTCTGTGAAGATACAACCACCATTTTTTGGGATGTTTTACACTGCTCCCTGCGAGGATACCATGTTTTTGTATCATTTTTGTATCACTCGTCTGACTGGCTATATAGCCACATTATGCATATGCCACTGAATCTAAAATATGTAATTTCTTATTATTAATGGAAATTACAACCTTTTTCCAAGGGAAAAGCAAAACGAGGTAATTTACCTTCAAGGTGCACAACTTAATGTGCCGATCATGCCATGCTTTTTTGTGCTGCTTTTGGGCCTATTGGTGAAATCCAGGTAGAAATCTTTCTTCCTCAAGCTCATCTAGTTGTGTGAGTCTTTCCTTGAGGGCTCTATCATATGTCATACCTGTAAGTGCCGCTATGCGTAGATTAGGAACAATATATTCCATAAGCATTACCGCTTCAACACCATAGACAAGCCTAAAGGGAGTTTGTCTAGTCAACTTCTTTCATGTCATCAGATAAGCCCATGGTACTGCAGGTATGCGTAGGTCCCAATCACTTCACTGAGCATTGCAAACCTTGGTCAGCACGTTCTCTAGCACTTTATTGAATGCTTCCGCCATCCTGTTAGCCTACGAGTGATAAGGTGTCCTCTTCTGGTGATATACCTGAAATTCCTCCATTAGCGCGCTGATCGCCTCATTCAAAAAATGCGTACCGTGATCACTCATCAAAATCTTCGCACAACCAAATCATGTTAGTACATACTCAAAGAGTAACTTTGCAACAGTCATGCCCATGCAATCCTTCATAGGCTATGCCTCCACCCAACGAGTCAAATACTCCGTCGTGGTGACAATGTACCTTGCTCCCATTTTTCCTTGGGGTTGAATGGGTCCCACGAAATCTATCACCCATTTCTCAAAGGGTTGTAACATCATCTATGGACTTAGAGGCATGTCATCCCTACATGATGGTCTGCCAGTCCTTTGACATACATCGCACGCTTTGCAATATGCTTTTGAATCCTAATGGTAGGTTGTCCACCACAACCCTATACATAAAATATTTTGTGCAGTTGTTGTCCCTACATAATGTCCTCGCGTGGCACCCCAATAGAATATCTCATCAGATCCCATTTTGTACAGATGCCTAGAAACGATAGAAAAATATGTTGCACGCACCACTAACTCCTTCTGTTGGACAGTGTATCCCTCCAGGGTAGTTCTTGTCCTTAGTAAGTGCATGATGTCCTCAAAATGACAATCCATAACGTTCATTGCAAATATCTATGCATCAGGCAATCCCTCCTCCAAGTTAGTGGGCTCTTCCCCTATTTTGATGCGCGACAGATGGTCTGGTCCCGCATTCAGTCGTCCAAGCTTCACAATAACTTCAAAATCATATTCTTAGAACAATAACAGCCTCCTATAGATTCTGCCCCCAAACACAGGCTTATTGACCATGTACTTCAACGCAGAATGATCTATGTACATCTTAAAATGGGCTCCCAGTAAGTAGTGTCTACACTTCTGGAGCATGTATACCATGGCTAACCCTTCGCGCTCGGTGGTGGAATAGTTCTTTTCTGCCTTAGATAACCTTCTTCTTGCGAATGCTATAGGATGGTCCAAGTCTTCTCCACTAGCCCGTGTCAGTACTGCTACTAGCACTATACATGACGCGTCGACCTATACATGAAACTCCTTCTTCCAATCCGGGAAGACTAAAATTGGCACGATGACGATCTTTTCTTTCAATACATCCAAGCTCTTCTTACAGTCCTTGTTCCAATAGTGTTATAGACATTTTTGTGCCTTACAGCATTGAGCATGAAATGTCCATAATCTAAGGGATCCAAAGTCCCTAAACATGTTGGTCCTACCCCTAGAGGAACAAGGCTAACTAACCACGACAATTCACAGAAGTTCTCCACCTGAAACCACTCAAAAACAAGTCAATTCAGGATCATGTCAACTGCTCCACTGAGCATCTGCGCTGAATGTCAACTGCTCCACTGTCTACCTGCGTTGAATGTCAACTCCAACAAAGGCTACCTGCGCTGAGCGAGATTGGACAAGTGGCAGGCTCTTTCCTCAATGTGTCAATGCTCAGGAAGCTTCCAAAATGACACTTGCCTCAGGGAATTCAATTGGTGATGAGTAAGAGGTTCCAAATCTCCAAATGGAAGTAAGAACCTCCAAGTGGACTCAAGAACTGAGGGAGGGAGAGGAAACTAGTCAGATCTCAAGCTGACTCATCCTCTCTCCAAACATATATATATGGATCTCACCTCCATGAGATCTAGAGGCTGGAATTTTGTTATTGCAAAGAATTGCTGTTGGTTTGAGACTGGAACTATTGGGTGCTTAATGCTTTGAAGGGAGCTGAAGAAGGAATTCCACTCTGCTGGGAAGGAGATGCTGGATTGGAGCCCTCTGGGTTGTATCTCTTCCTGAACCTTGTTATCAATCAATAAAGCTATCTTGGTTTTCTCCTATATACTGGTGTATTTGTATGATTGCATTAGTGTATTTGATTTACTTCTAATCCTGAATCATTTATGAATATGAATATCTGCCTTTGTGTTGTGTTCTTCTCTTGTCGCAAGTAGCTGTTCTCTTGTCACAGGTAGCTGTTCTCTTGTGATCTCGTGGGAATCAAGTAGCTATTCTCTTGAGCAAGCAAGGAGGCAAGTAGCTGTGAACACCCAAAGAGAAGAGGATCTAGATCGAGGGACAAACGGAAGACAACGGTAAGTCTATTTATCTCCTCTCTTTCACATTTCATAAAGGAAGAAACCAGTATAGCTGTACTCGTTTGTTGCTAAGGCACTCTCACACCTTAGGTGGATAGGATCGTCCTGCATAGGCATTTTTCCCCACAACAAATTGGCGACTCCACTGGGGAGATTGCTTTAGTCATTTTATTTGTGTTTACATCATTGTTTGCTTCATAGACTCAACAGCAACAATCGAACTGCTTCTGCAAAGTAGACTGTTGCTGCCTTGATCCTTCACTGGATTTTGTCTATGATCTGAACAATGGACTCACAAATGACTTGATGATCCTTTGTGATAGTCTTTAGTACCCTCTCAAAGCATCCCTCTGATTATACCTTGCTTGTGTTTCTGATTTGGCCTGAAACAGTTGATTTTTGAGCATTTTGTGACCCATAACCCAGGGCAAACGAGAGTTTCTCCTTCAGCGCAGACACTGTGAAGGCAGTCTGCATTTCAATGCAGGTCCCGTGAAGGTTACTTGCGCTGAATGTCAACTCCACAGTGTTGGACTTGCGCTGAACCAGTTTAGCCTTATGCAGCTGGGGTTCTCTGCTGTCTATTGCCCTGTTTTGATCTCTGTTTTTTGCAGCCTTTAACCAGCATAAGTACCAGTCTGATAACTCCTTTTCTTTGCTTAGATTCCGCCTCCTTTTGTACAAAAAGACTGTGAGTGTTTTTATGTGTTTGTGGCATCATTTACAGTTTTCCTTTGCATGAGTAAAGTAGTCATCCTGTAGCCTTTGATTCAGATCTGATTGATTGTGATCTTAGAAGAGAGTTCATTGGCTGTTTGCAGATTGATTATACATTTACTTTTGCTTATTGGTTTGAATTTGTCTCTTTTAAGTGTCAAAACAAGTCTTTATTTCGAAAATCGTTAAGTAGTGTAATCTCTTCTACCCTCTCTGATTTCGAAAAAGTGAACTTGTTTGTATTGATCATTTAAAAGCAAATTCAAAGTTGTACAAAAAGCTTTCTTTGTAGGCATCAATACTAAGAAAGCGGAAAACAAACACCTGCATTGTGCATTTGCATTTGATAAGTTTGCATGTTGGATTTAGGAAAAGTGCATTAGAGTGTGCTGATTGCTCTTTGAGAAAAGATGGTGTCTTTCTTTTCCCTTAGTAGCTAGGATTTTCAAAGTTGAAAAGATTATAAAAGCTTGCTTATCATCTTTAGACTACATTTAGGAATTTGTATCATACATCTCGTGGTGAACCTTGAAAGGCAAACTTTAAAAATATCAACCTAAAATAAACTGAATGAACCTAACAACGCTTTGTAACATAACACACAACATAGACGTCTAGGCTAGAGACGTGTTCTGGCGTCGTTAAGCCTAGTGACTGTCGATCTCGTGGAAGGTGGGTGATTCCTCCTGAGGGACGATAGCGCTAGTACGGATTGTGCTCCCACGTACCGTCGCGTATATATTGGGAGACCCCTATAGGCATATATCCTTTATCCTTAGGAAGCCGTGTCGGCCGCCCTACTGATCGCAATGCAGTGAACACAGCATTCACGAAGATCGACCGCCCGTACCTTAAAAAGTATTCTGCGGTTTTGCGAAAAGTTTGGCACACCCTCTGCCTAGATCTCCAGAGCAGTTTCTTTTGACCTTTTTCAGGCTCTATAACAGAAAATGTCCATCCGAGCATTTGTCACTTTGGGCTCGTTAAAACATCGAAGGAGACTAGAGTCATCTTTAGCTTTTTCTCGACTCTTTAAAAGTGAAAAAGCAAGTTGTGTCTAAAGCGTCATTAACAATTTATTTTAAATGGAACAATCACCCTTTATTCCCACGTTGATCTTTAGGTTGAAAAGATGGAGCACACCAACCAAGGAATTCCCCTTGGTGGAGATCCTAGTCCCTTCTCCTCTTGGGGAGATGTCGGTGCGCCCCACATGGCCACATTGTCGCTTCTAGGGCTGACAATTGGCCTACCAGTCTGGCTCTTTTCAACCAATGTCATTCAGAACACCACCGTTCCTGAACAGTCGAGTCAACAGTTAGATCAGACAAGAGTTGCCTCCCAGCCTTCTACTTCATCTCCCTCTCCTCCTTCCTCTTTGCTTGACGGAACTGGTAAATCAAAAAATCGAGTTCCTAAGGAGAAGAAGGAGAAGAAGAAGAAAGAGAAGAAGAAGAAGGAGCCTAAGGCGACTGGGGGCAAACAAGTGTCATATGACAAAAATCCACACACAACACTCGCAAGGCCTAAATCGCCATGCGTCATATGCAAGGGAGACCACTTCCATAGAGATTGTCCCTGTATCCCCCGGATACTAAGAGACTGGTCCCCCCGTTTGCACAATTCGGTAGCATCGACCTCTAATAGCCATGTCAACTGCTCACCGTCGACTAGTGGGAGTGAAGCCCCAGGACAGAGCGGCAAAGCTAAATTTCCCTGCAGACTGTGTGAAGGCGATCACGCCATCCACCATTGTCCCTTCTTAGACAAGGCAAAAAGAGTTCTGGAAGATCGCCCGATTTTACGAACGCAACTTCCTCCTGGATATCAAAGACTCCTGCCAAGCCCCTCGCTAGTTGAGAACCCGGCTGACCCGCCTAGGTGGTCAGCCGAAGCACCTGTCATTGAAGATGAACCGTCTGAATCCATACCTAACGAAAGTCTAAAGGTTGAAATGGCAGTTGACCCGGTTTTGCCTTCAGAGGCTCTATCTTCGAATGACACCATCACAGAAGAGAATAAAGATGACACCGTCCAAATTCTCTTCATCAGCACTGACTCTGATGATCAAGGGGGCAATGCATCCATTCCTTTATCGCAGGAAGGAAGTTCATCAGAGCGCTATCCGGCCGTATACTCGGTCCCACCACCAAGTAACCTGGTTGTGTCCTTTGACTGGAACCAACTAGGCAGACCCCGCTTGCAGCTAGCATACCATTCAGAATCATTGTCCAAATATACAGAATGGTAATGGCTGGCACAGTTATTGATGAAGGGGCATCTGTGAGTATCCTTTCCTCTATTGCTTGGAAAGCGCTCGGTTCACCTGCGCTTTTGCCTGAAATGAGAAATCTATCAGGCTTTGATAAGGGAACCAGTCTACCTTTAGGGATCCTCCCCAATGTGCCCATAACATTGAAAGGGAAGACCGTTCAAATGGACATGATGGTCGTTCAAGGACCCTTGGATTATAACCTACTCCTTGGAGGAGACTATATATATTGCATGGGAGCCATCGTCTCATCACTCTTTAGAGTAATGTGTTTTCCGCAAGAAGGAAGAATGGTCAGGCTCGTGGACCAACTTTCATTCCCCGGATCACACATCGCAAATAGTCATATACCATCCCTAAATGGTCTATTCACGCAAGAAGTGTCTCAACGCACGGTCCGTCCCCCTGATGAGCGCGAGTAATCCGGGAAGATATGACTAGAACCCAGGGGGCATGCGTCCTGGCCTGCTTCGGCAGGGAAACTTTGGGTATAGGGTAGGTTTCCGCGGGAGAATATGACTAGTCCGTACCCCGTCCGTCTAGGAAGAGGGTTGTTCTAGAATAAGATTCTTTTGTCAAAGTTATGTGAGTGAAATAAACTATTTTTCACTCACCTTTGTCTATTTCGGTGGACATTGCCGAGGAAGTGTTTTGTTTAAACTACTAACGAGACAATCTTTGGGTAACCTGAAAGAGGTAAGCCTCTCTCGTTAAAACAAATGTTTTGGCAAAAGTGAAGTAGAGGTAACCTTGAAACTCTGTTTTATACCTGGGGGCATGCAAACCTTTTGGAGTGCAAGCAAGGGGCGGCTATTTATTTTTTAAATTTTTAGGACCTCTAACCCTTTAAACTCGTAGGATTAGTCGTTTCCGAACTTGCATAACGAAAGGATCCGGGGCAAAGCTTACGTGAGATGAAGCTCCATAAAAAATAGCATCTCCAATGAGACACTCTTATCATATGACTGGTATAATCGAGCAGTTTTAGCATAACGTTCATGCTCGTTAAAAAATAAACGCAAGATCCGAGCAGTTTTAACGCGGAATTCATGCTCGTTAAAAAATAAACATAAGCTTGAGCAGTGTTTTGGCGCATTCAAGCTCTTTAAAAAATGAACCCATTACCGATAAAATAACCATTGTGTACGTAACCATATCAGCCATAAAAGCCTTGGTCGTGTTTGCACCGTCACCTCCACTTTTCATTTGGCCGATCGTTTACCTCCATATGATTGTTTACCCATTTTGAGGAACAGCTATGAAGAGTGATTTCACCTAGCCATCCTTGTGACACTGCCGTGATTGGAAAATTCCAACCTGTACCTGGAATCAGCTGCTATCCCTGTTTATAACTCGTTCCTCAAAAGACGAGTCTTCTTTAAGCTCTTTTCAACTGACTCGTAAAATATGAAAAGATTGCCGAGTCTTGGCCTTCCAGCTCGTTAAAGCGACCGGAAGAGCTATCCCTCCTCTAGATTTTAATCTTTTTGGACCTGAGGGATTATTACACAAAAAGATCGAGCGCTTGTTTTGTTCGGCTCGTTAAAACTATCGAAAACTCATCCCTTCTGTATTGTTTTATACTTTTTCGGACTTAAGGGATTAGATGACGAAAAAGGAATTTTGGAGTTGACTTTATGTATCTTTTCAGACTCTCTAAAAATGAAAAGAACCGAGTTATCCTTGTCGTTAGACTCGTTAAAATCACTAAATAGCGACAAACTTGTCTTTAGACGAGAACGAGTTTCACTATCGCTAGGCTCGTTAAAACATAGCGATGGGCTTGCCCGAAGGGCAGGTTATAGAACAAGCATATGTTATCCTCCTCAAGCTTGACAAAAATAAAGAGGTACTGGTCAGCAATGACTGGGGAAAAATTGGGAGAAAATCAAGAAAACTTTGATGGTAGCAAGTCACTCTTGAACATGACACTTTTCCTCCGTACCACAATCGGGTTGGGTTGTTTCATTCACCGGTCACATCACCATGGTCTCGCCATACCATCCATATTTGGGGTAATGCTACCGATCCATCGCATCAGTGTCGCCATATGTTCAAGAGAAGTCATTCAGAAAGAGTCAACCGGGTCCCATCCACTGCCATACATTATCCTTCATCCATTCATGACCGCCACCCTGAATCATGTGTCACAGATCGTTTTCACCTCCACTAAAATCATTAGCTCCGTTCCGTGTCACTGATGTGGGATTCATTAAGGCCCTCCTTTGACGGATCGCTTCTTGTCGACATCAGCTCATTATCCAAGAAGTTGATCTAGGAACATCCCCTTCAGTACTTTGAAGCTTGCATGCCTCAATGGCAAGTTTCTCACTTCCGGCGACAGGTATACATCAATGACCTTCGACCAGAAGATTTTGCGTGGTGTTCGACGCCAAGTCCTTTATTCACACCACATGAATTGTACTGCAGTACCTTGAGGGTCATTATCATTATCGGTGATTCCTCTCGCGCTTGTTAACGGTTTACATCATTGACCGGTAATCAAGCGATGTCTTTCCATGTTTGACTTCAGCGCAGTTCTCACATGGATCGACCTGTACTTAGAGTGAAGATCGAACGAGTTTGAAGACCCCGGATCTAGTTTCATCCATCTAGGCTGCGATATATATTCAGGAGAAATAAAAACATTTGACATGTACATCATTGCAGCAGATGATCATCCTACTCAAAGGATGATAATTTCGCCAAAATTATCAGTCTACCATCAGACGATCGTCTGTTCTATGTACAAAAAATGAATTTATAAAGCTGAGCATGGGAATGCCCGCCTCAGCTAGATCATGAAAGCAGTATGAATCATAATGTATTGTATTGTATCTTATTACAGGTCTCCTCCCAGCAAATGGATGAACTTCGGACCCTCCTGGATAAAGCATTTCACCCGATAAATGGCCTCATACATTTTTGTGCCTTACAGCATTGAGCATGAAATGTCCATAATCTAAGGGATCCAAAGTCCCTAAACATGTTGTTCCTACCCCTAGAGGAACAAGGCTAACTAACCACAACAATTCACAGAAGTTCTCCACCTGAAACCACTCAAAAACAAGTCAATTAAGGATCATGTCAACTGCTCCACTGAGCATCTGCGCTGAATGTCAACTGCTCCACTATCTACCTGCGTTGAATGTCAACTCCAACAAAGGCTACCTGCGCTGAGCGAGATTGGACAAGTGGCAGGATCATTCCTGAATGTGTCAATGCTCAGGAAGCTTCCAAAATGACACTTGCCTCAGGGAATTCAACTGGTGATGAGTAAGAGGTTCCAAATCTCCAAATGGAAGCAAGAACCTCCAAGTGGACTCAAGAACTGAGGGAGGGAGAGGACACTAGTTAGATCTCAAGCTGACTCATCCTCTCTCCAAACATCTATATATGGATCTCACCTCCATGAGATCTAGAGGCTGGAATTTTGTTATTGCAAAGAATTGCTGTTGGTTTGAGACTGGAACTATTGGGTGCTTAATGCTTTGAAGGGAGCTGAAGAAGGAATTCCATTCTCCTGGGAAGGAGATGCTGGATTGGAGCCCTCTGGGTTGTATCTCTTCCTGAACCTTGTTATCAATCAATAAAGCTATCTTGGTTTTCTCCTATATACTAGTGTATTTGTATGATTGCATTAGTGTATTTGATTTACTTCTAATCCTGAATCATTTATGAATATGAATATCTTCCTTTGTGTTGTGTTCTTCTCTTGTCGCAAGTAGCTGTTCTCTTGTCACAGGTAGCTATTCTCTTGTGATCTCGTGGGAATGAAGTAGATGTTCTCTTGAGCAAGCGAGGAGGCAAGTAGCTGTGAACACCCAAAGAGAAGAGGATCTAGATCGAGGGACAAACGGAAGACAACGGTAAGTCTATCGATCTCCTCTCTTTCACATTTCATAAAGGAAGAAACCAGTATAGCTGTACTCGTTTGTTGCTAAGGCACTGTCACACCTTAGGTGGATAGGATCGTCCTGCATAGGCATTTTTCCCCACAACAAATAGAATGTGACATCCTTCTTCAACAGCTTTTCCATAGGTGCAATGATCTGGGCATAGCCTTTGATAAACTTTCTGTAATATCCTGTATGTCCTAGTGTAGCGCGGAACTATTTCACACTCCTTGGTGCCTCAAAGTTCAGTATCACTGCGATCTTCACAGGGTCTACAATCAGTCCCTATCTGCAAACCACATGACCCAGCAGGGTCCCAAAAGGAACACAAAACAGACACTTCCTCAGATTGAGCGCAAGTTGGTATCTTCGATAGGTATCCAACATCAAGCTCAGGCTTGCTACATGGCATTTCACCAGCCCAAACACAGTCTAGTAATCAAAGTACACTTCCAGGAGCTTATGAATAAATTCCTTGAACGCATCAATGATTACGCACGGGAAAATTGAAGGTGCATTCTTCAACCCAAATGTAATTATAGTGTACTAGAAATAACCCCACTCAATCATGAGGTTGTCTTGCTCCTATCCTCCGGCACAATTTTGATTTGGTGGTACCCCGAGAACCCATCGGTGAAGGAATATGCTTCTTGGCCACCTACATTTTCCAACACTTCATCAGTGAACAGAGTCGGGAAAGGATCATGTGTACAAGCATCATTCAAATTTATAAGATCCACACATATCCTTATTTCATCCTTCTGCTTCTTCTCCTATACCACCATTGGGCTTACCTAATCAGATTCTTCCGCAGGCTCAATGATGCTTGCCACGAGCATCTTGTCTAGATCTAAGCGGGCTTCTCCTTATACTTTGGATTGAGACGATAAGGTCTTTGTTTGCTTCAGGCTTCAACGTGATCTTCATAACACCTAGGTCCCTAACTATCTCTTTTAGATCCGTAGACTTGGTATGAAATAAATCCTAGTATTCGTGGAGTAATTCAGCGACCTTATCCACTATCACATCATCCTAGTAGTCTCCAATATTTGCGAATTTGGGCTTTGCCTCCATACCAATGTTTACCTGTTTTGTTTTAAGTGGCACGGTTATATCTGGATTCTCAAGTTGTAGTCCTTCAACCTCGCGGTGGCCTTCTGCTTCAGGGATGTAAATATTTCACGGATCCTCATATTCTTCTTCAGCGGTTACATTATAGCATAATGTTTTCTTGAGGGGGCTTGACCTAGGTTCAACATTAATTAGCCAAACAAATTCATACATTACTAGCCCTTTCAACATCAGCTCGCAGAGCACAGACTGAATTCTCACTCGAAGAAGTATGGGGGGATGATGGAAACAGGTTTCCGCACCCTGAGATGGTTGTAATGTCATTTGATTCCCTCAATCCCTACCTTCGTGTAGGTCGCTTCGCTTTAGGTTTGGCAAGATGAACACTTTATTCTGTCCCTCAATACCTTCATGAAAGGGTATGATCAACCTTCGCACAGCCCTAGCCTGCTACTTAGGTACTTTCGCGTTGTTATGGCAACATGCCATGCATATTCCCCAATATCTAAGTGACCTACTTATCTTACCAAATAATTATAGTTAACACTGCACAAACAGATAATCAAAATTGCGTTCCATTATTCAACATAATTATATTCATTTGTGTATCACATAAGCATAATAAAGGAAGTTCATACATAACATATCAATATGTATTAATAGAACAAAGACACAAGAGTTGTCAAATATTTCTCTTTATTCATATCTTCCAAGTGTTTACAAACTCTGTCTGCCTTACGCACACAACCGCAGGGGTCTGTCCATTCATCTGCAGATTTCTACCCTAGGCCTCTGCGCACTCAGCTGCAAAGCCTCTACTTACACTACAACCCAAGACTTAGGCTTCTTACTTCAGAGCTACGACTCTCTTACATTATAAGTCTCTAAAACTACTTAGATCTTAGCTATTTTTAATACAATCCCAAAGTCCATGGACCATGGGTAGATCTCTTACAACTGACTTTACTTTAAAAAACTAAGGGCGGATTACCCTTCATGACACATGACACCTTTGCGCTCCATGACCACAAAATGCAGAGAATTTACAATTTTATTACAAAATTTGACTCAAACATGGGATTTTAGCCCCAAAACATCCCTTGAGGGATCCCACTCCCAACACATTCCAGTGTGTGGCTCAGTCGAATACCCCACTCAGGCTGAATCAAGTCCAAAGGATCCTATGGTATCCTAAAGATTGTTGCTTTCACCTCTTGTAGTGCTCCATCAATATAGTCAAACCCATATTCAAAACTGAATGTCATTATGAATGCTTCACACAAAATATCTCATTCACCTGTACCATGGCGAAGCTTTGTTTCTACATACCAGTTCATCGGGACGACATCCAGGGTGTGACAGAACAAGTGCACCCATTCAGGTTGGGGCTTCTCTCCATAAGCCTGAGCCCATTTGGCCAAGTGCATGTGCGAATCATCCTGCCCATCATACCTGTCTATCATTCATACCTTCAGCTTCCCAAAGTGAGTTCTCATCATCTTCCTACATTCACACCAATCATCAAAGATTCCCTTGTGCATACCCCACCATCTTGGGAGCGTAGTAGGCAATGCCCAGTCCAATGCCTAGAAGCACTTCTTTTCTCGTACCTCCCTCTCAAATGTATCTAAAAACATATCTACATCATTCAGGCCATCACAAGTAGGCAGATTTCTTACCTTTGACGACACACAGCGCAGCGACCGGGTCATCATGTTACAATTCAACGTAGTTACTTCATGCAACCGATTCTGTCAGTGCTCTAATTCTTCATCAGAGTCCGAGGTGTATGAGCTCTCGCGATCCCATGTAATTCGTCCATCCACTATTGGATTCACCCAATCTTTCTCTCGCGTTGTTATCTTATAAATACAGTGCAGATCGTCATCACCCTCATAATCGCGGATTGGTTTAGTATAGAATGACCCTTGAGTAGGATCTAGGAGTACTATCACACGAAGCAATTTCTTCTCAAATATCATCTTTTGCTTCATTAGATTGATTACCCCATTCATATCAATAGCCCAATAAATTTCAAGGAGTGCAGGAGAGGGGTTACTATCATCCACAATTTCTTTTACTTCAAAGTTAGCCAACATGCTTGCACCTTCAATATCTATAGTCACCCCCTGCAGCCGTCCCATGGGGACAATCTTCTGTTGATTCACCATCCTTAGCTGAATCACAGACCACTGCAGCGCAGGTCTTCCCATCCATTCCCAAGTCTGTTTTGGTAAGAAATTCACGTCTAAACCTAGGTCCAAGATAACCTAATCCATCTCATATTGTCCTATCTACACGGTTAATCTGATTTCCCATACCATCCTTGTTTTATGGTTACCAAGATTTCTTACTATGCATGGCTCACTAGGGGTATTTCCAGTGCATCTGTTTATAAGCTCATGTAGCCCCTTCACAGCCTTGCTATCACACAGTAACTTCATACAGGTCTCCAGGAAGGTTTTAAGCATAGTAGGGTCCATCTCCTGATCAGGCTTATCCTTGCTTCTTGATGTGGAGGCATCAACGAAGCTCTTCTTCACCTCCATGAATGTTTCGCGTGTATGCTCCAAATCTAACTCATCCTCCTTTGCTGGGGCTTTATGAACCCATGCGCTGTCTTCGAGCTATTTCCCCTTATCATCTCCTATTGTGATTCTGCTTCAGAGCACTATATTTACATTTGGCTCTTCTTCGCGTGACTCAGACCTCATAATTTGCAGATTCTGAGTTAGTTAAGATGGTAACACCCCTTTGCCACGTATCCTTGCTGTTAACGTAAGACAATCCTTTGTTTCATGACCAAACAGAGTGCAATACTTTCATGACAAATGTGTTGGGTTAGTGAAATCATGGGCATAATGTCCTAGTCCTCAACATTTGTAGCATATCAACTCTCCCCAACCTCTTCCATGTCCTCCTCTGCCTCGGCCTCGTACGCACCACTGAAATCCTGTCCGCGCCATCCCATGCTCTAGTCAAGGGGTGCATTTCTGCCTATACCCTATGGGCGGGTATTCTATCCATCATCAACTCATATCTTCTACAGTCGCGGTCATCATGCCGCACCAACCTAGAGAAGTTGCAGAACAACTGTTGTGGTGTCTGTATAAACCTCTGCAACAAATGACGGCTATCCGTGGCATGTTATCTTGCTACCTAATGTATAGCACACCACAATGCAGGCCCCGTGCTTGGTCCTTCCTGAGATTCCGACCTTAAGGGCATCAACCCTCCTCCTGCCAGGTAGTTCGCAAATACCAGGCAATGGTTTTTGTCATGCCCCTGAGACTTGCATTTTAGGCACCATACCTCTTCACGCAACTCTGGTCGAATTGTTCTGTTCGATTTCAAACCTCGCTTCTCAAGGAAAATATTTATTGACTTCCCGTGGATCTGTTGAACCCCTAGATTTGTATCTTGCATAGGTGTTTCATGCAGTCTCATTGCAATCTCCAAGGCCTCTCCCTTAGTCGTTATCTTCTATTTGACAGTGAAACCCTTAGGTGTGGCAAGAGCGAAGCAACAAACAACTCGCGATGTTGTCTGTCTGTTAAGTTCATGTTAACTTTGCAGATTTTACACTTCAACCTATGATCTAGTTCCCAAGGTGTCTCTCCTGGTTGCATCGCGATTTATTTTAACCCCACAATCAACCGTGCCTCTGACTTAGGCCTATTAAATTTTTTATTCAGTGTTGTCTAGATGTTTACCACTTTAGCATTTGGGTTATCATTAGAGTACTTTATGTACCAGGTTAGCGCGCAATCCTTCAGCACACTAACCAGTGTTGCCTTATTCATGTTATCATCTGTAACTCCCTGAGCTTCCCATACATCTTTCACCACGAACCAAAACTGGTCCAAGTCCTCATTTCCTAACCCTTTGAACAAAGGAAGCTTCACTGAATTTTCCATACTAAACTACGGTGGAGGCAAAGGTGGTAC
The DNA here is from genome assembly GCA_031772625.1 of Pinus tabuliformis. Lineage (NCBI taxonomy): Eukaryota > Viridiplantae > Streptophyta > Pinopsida > Pinales > Pinaceae > Pinus > Pinus tabuliformis. The sequence continues at coordinate 372,103,398 of CM062811.1, read as the reverse complement.
CGGTGAAGTTGCCGGTGAGGGTGGTGAAGTTGGAGGTGGAGTGGGTGGAGGTGGTAGTCACAAGAATCCTTGTCTTATTAACTGAATAGCACTTTGTGAAGAAACTTGCGCTATTCCCTCTTCATCACCTTGTGGAGATGAAGTTAATGAACTATATTTAGGACCCTTTTTTTCTTTGTTCCTGTAATTTTTTCCGCTTCGTGTAGCTCTGAACATCAAGGTAGCTGCATACCCCTCTTTTCGCACAATAACATTTTAAACTAGGTATTCATAGATTTCAAGTACTTAACTCGCGATCCTTTGAACAAGCACCACCTCGCTGTAGCCAATTGAGGTATCAAATGCAAATTCAGTTGCAAATCCTCCTATGACATGATTGAGTCAATGATCAATAGCGCGAGCGATCTTATCCCTCGATGCTTCCAATTTTTGTACTAGCTCCGAGGTCCAAATAATAGGACTGTCAAGTTTCCACCTTCTTTGGCTATCTGTTGGCTTCACGATCCAATTGTATAGCTCAACTGGAAAGGATTAGAAAAAGGTCTCATGTATTTCCGTATATAGGTACCTATCCAGCCACTGTTCCTTTGTCAATCACGAACTTCTGTTACCAGTCTCCAATCTCTTTTTTAGTTAGATTCCAGTGATACGACATCACACATCTCTTATGTAGATTCCGGTCCCGGCAATGGAACCATTTGTTGGATTGAAGGGATCTCACCCAATTTCAACATTAATTAGCCAAACAAATACCTACACTACTGGCCGTTTCGGCATCAGTCCGCGGAGCGCAGACTGAAGTCTCACCTGAAGTAGTATGGGGGGATGCTGGAACCAAGTTTCCGCGCACTAAGATGGACGTCATGTCATTTTATTCCTTCAATTACTACCATCGCGGAGGTCACTTTGTTCTAGGGCTTGCCAGACTAGCCCTCTACTCCGGCCATTAGTACCTCCACGAAAAGGTATGATCAACCTTCGTGTAGCCCTAACCTACAACTTAGGTGCTTCCGGTTATTAGGGCAATGTACTGTGTAGATTCCCAAACTAGTGTAAGTGTCTTACTTTTCTTATTATATACTCACAGTTAGCACCGTGTAAACATATATTCTTATTTTCATTCAGTTAACCAACATAATTATACACATTCGCGCATCACATAAGCATTTTAAAGGAAATTCATACATAAAATGACAAGATGCATTAATCATAACGAAGACACAAAATTTGCAGAATACTTCTCTTTATTGATATCTTCAAGTGATTACAAACTATATCCACCTTGCGGACACAGCTGTAGGGGTCCACACACTCAGCTGCGGATTTCGACCCTAGGCCTCTGCGCACTCAGCTACAGAGCCTCTACCTATGCTACGACCCGAAGTTTAGACTTCTTTCTTCAGAGCTATGACTAGCTAAGACTTCAACCCATGACTCTCAAACTACTTAGAGCTTAGCTCTTCTTATATAATCCATGGTCCACAGACCATGGATAGGTCTTTTACAGCCTACTTTACTTTACAAAACTAAGGGTCAACAACCCTTTATGACTTATGACACCTTCACACTCCGTGACCACAAAATGCAGAGACTTTACTATTTTATTACAAAATTCTACCCAAAACATGGGCTTTTAGCCCCAAAACTGTCCTTTGGTGGATCCCATTCCCAACAGTGTAACTTGAATTCATCTTTTATTGGAAAATTGTTTTCACACTTTCTGTTTTTCTCTTACTATTTATTAGCATGAGAATTGTGAGATTCTCATGACTGATATGTTCCCTAGTTTCTGGGGCTTTTAAAAATTATAAAAAGGTTCGGTTTGATGAAAAGGGAACACCAACAAATGAAAAACAACACAGGAACATCATTGAAATTTGATCTTGTAATTTTCAGTCATTTTGAATACTGAATGCTTCTGGTGATGTTCATATAGATTTTGTGTTAAGATTTAACTAGTTTCCATTTCATCCATGCACCTTGCTAGGGAGGAAGGGCGCTCCTCTTTAGCAGGGATTCCAGTAGTAGTAGATTAGCTTTTTGGTTTATCTTTCTTTTAACTGTGAATTTATTAATGTTGTTGTATGAATTGTAGTACTGATGCACTTATGTTTCTAGATTCATTATATGTTGTTACATAGGGCTGGTTAGAACTATAATATTTAATCAGTTGATACAATTTTACTAATGATGGGTGGTGTGCCTATTCCTTCAAGAAAACATGAAGTGTGATGAGTGAATTTCATTCCTGTAGAATGTATTTTTAATTTCTGCATTAGTTCTTTAAGTTCTACAATTGTGTTCAATGACATTTTATTTCATTTCATTCCCTCCTTGTTATGTATCGGCACAGATAGTGAAGACACATTTGAAATTAACATACCTACCCTAGCTGAAAATTAAATGCTTTCGGTTTAGTCAAATTAAACAGTGATTAAACCTAGACAACATTTTTGCGCCGTTGTTGGGGAAGCCAGTTGAAGATACAGTCAGCCAGTGTGTTTTGTTAGTATAAGTGTTTCTAGTCCACAGATGTTGGGCAGTAAGATGAGAGCTAAGAACCTATGCATCACTCTAACATATGTGAGTGGGCTCACCAATGTTATCATTAGAATACTTAGGGTGTATTAACTTTTGAATTTGTTTTTCTATAAGTGTCCTCAGTCTTATAGACGTTGGGTGGTAAGATGAGAGGTAAGAACCTACGCATCGCTCTGACATTCCTGAGCAGCCTCACCACTGTAAGGACTTAGGCACTTGGAGATTGAAATAATTACCTATAGGGTCCATGTGTAGAGTGTATGAATGGAAGATACACGAAACATAATAACTGTAATAAACCTACAGGAAAAAAGGGTGATAAAAAGAACAAGAAAAGGGCAGATTTAGGGAGGAAAAGATTCATTCATGAATTAATTTCAAAATCATAGAAAGAACCGTCAAATTTAGAGAAGGATACGAGAAAAATAGGACCACAGAAAGCTGTTGCTCCCATATAGAATCATCTGTTTCCTTCATCTTAGGACCTCATCACCCTCAAACTATTATACATACTCTCGAGACTGTAGATTCATCTCGATAATAGTATGGAGAAAATAGTGGCTAGGATTTTGGATCTAAAGGCCAAGGGGAAACTAGTGGGGAGCACTTAGAACTAGAATTGGAAAACCATTCTTTTACTTATCAATACCCAGATTCAGGCAATGTTGTGAAACAACCAGCCCCAAAGAAACCTATACAATCATCATCTTTGGGAGAGGATTCATGAAAACAAGAAACAAAGGAATCTACAATGGAAGACAATAACAATAATAACAATGAAAATACAAGGAATTATGGCACTAGTACCACCTTTTAATTCCCAATAATTGATATAAGGGGTGAAGCTTTCATGAAAAACATTCCCTTATCAACTCTTCCAGCTTTGGAAGGAATGGATATAGAAGATCCTAATACATTCTTGTTTGAATTTGATGTCCTGTGCGGGAGATATGATTATACCTCGGATGCTTAGAAGCTGAAATTATTCCCTACTACTCTAAAGGGAGTAGCATTAAGATGGTTCATTGGACTGGGCTCTGCTACTATTCGGATATGGGGAGATATGAAAACTGCCTTTCTGTCAAAATATCAAGACTATTGTCAGACCAAGGACTCGACGGAAGAAATATTCATGATGACACAAAAAGAAGAAGAAAGCTTGGAGGATTATGTGGAGTGATTCCACTATAATATAAAGAGCTCTAAACATACCAATTTGGATCTGGAGATCTTGAAACCTATATTCATACATGGAATGAGAGATGACTTCCTAGATACATTGAATCTACCGGGGAAGGGAGATATATCTCAAGAATAATTTGAGGAGATAATAAAGCTCTGCTTAAGATGCTTGAGAGGATCATCATGAGGAATAAGCATGACACAAATGCCTTCGTTCAAAAACAAAAAGCTTCAAATGGAGGTGTGACCAGAACTGAGATCAGGAACCCGTTCAAGAATATGAATACTAACCTACTAAGTGATTTACCTGCCCAACTAACAATTGCACAATTAAAAAAGGCGCAATATGAAGTTGAGAAATATTTTCCTATATTTTACCTAAAATGTAAGGATAAACATTCCCTGAGGGATTGTAAGGTCGACAACATCATCTTTTCCATCATTTGTGATTTGGAGGATTCTACAGGCTATTGTCTAGAACTTCACAGACTAAAAGAAGTGCTTAAGGAATAAAGTGAGGAAGTCCAGTCCTCCTACTTCATTGGGTCCAAGAAGCCTTGGAAGCCATGACCACCAGGTATGTCTCAAGATTTTTCTTTTAATGCATGGAATAAAGTATATAATGCATAACAATTTCCATGGTAGGATGTTTTGAATTCTTCGAACGACTGAAAGTGTCAGAAGAAATTGTTGCCCTGGATTATTCCAAGAACTTGAATAGGAATCAGATGTAGGTCAGGGGGTTGAAGCTAGAAGTCACTCAAAAATTAATTGCCAGAGTACTGGCATTGCACTCTAAAGGAAAAATATGGTTTAACCGGAAAATCAACGATCCTTCCCTCAAGGTGGAATTTCCGCAAGGGGAGGAACAATTGGAGAAGAAGAGAAGGGGAATTGAACGATTGTTACTTCCTTGGCCATGGGGATATGTTTCCTTATACATTATCAAATACAATACTTGTGAATAACGGGTGCCAATAGTGCTTAATTATCATTTGTTAAACCATCTCTGGCACATGCAATTAGTTAGCCGCCCATATTTCTTGTTGGCGAACCTAAAGCATATGTCTATTATTGTGAAAGTTGCTTCGCATTTGAAAACTTGTGTAACCAATCATGACCTTATAAAATTAATAATAATTGACATCGTAGAACACCAAGGCTAGAGTTGGGAATAATTTATGAGCAGAAATATGAGGAATTCATGCTGAAAGAAAGTTGAAACCCTCACTGACACTCCAAAGGAAGCTAGGGCGACTGAAGAGAAAGAGCAATCCTCTAGAAGCAGAATCAAGGAAAGATCAATGGAAAAGCAAATTGGTGGCAAGATACCTATTAGGAGGGTCAGAGTCATCACCCAGCCAGAGCCCCCCACCTCCATCTAGAAAGAGGTCAAGTAGACATAAGGACGCAGGGGACAAAAAAGAAGAAGAACTGGCCCATCCTAAAGAGGTTCCTTTATCAAGTAAGGATGAGACCCAAACCCTATTGCATAAAATTGAAGAATTAGAAAAAGAAAATAAATAAGTAAGGCAACAATTAGAGGCGAGTAAAGTAGAAACAAGGGTCCTGAGTCTAGATACTTTGGCAGAGTTTTTTGATAAGATGAGAACATCAACTACACGAGGTTTTGTATGTTCTTCATTTTCTAATATTTTACCAACAACTGGCTATAAAGTTTGTGCTACAAATACCATCTTGATAGAAACACAAACTGAACCGTAGGAATATGATACACAAGAACCCATTGATGATGATGTTGTTACACAAGAACCAACAACTGAAATGGATCATCCCACAGTGATCGACCAGGAACCCAAACATGAAATCTTACCGATGATACTGTTGTTACACAAGAATGAATAGTTGCGGCAGAGGTCCCTCAGGAAGAAGAAGAGTTGATCCACAAGAACTTGTTGATGAATTTCTTGTTACACAAGAACCAATAGGTGAAGAGAACAACTTAAATCTCGAGATGTTGTTACACCACCTATTGATGTTGCATATGAGAGAACATGAGATCCTAAAGCAGGATTGTGTTCAGAATAACTTTTGTTGATATCAAAATTACAGAAATGGAAGCAACTGACACTCTCTTTGCAAAAGGAAGTGATCTCGCTGGAGGAGAATCGAAAATTTATAGATACTCTCATAGCATAGTGGGCTAAGAGGAAGTTGACGGAGGAGTGGACAAGATGAGGAAGGAAGAAAATTGAGAAGGAAAATGAGGAACAAGTGCATCATTTACAACATGAAATTCAGAACATAACAGATGATAAAAATAAAATGTATAGACTTGCGCTGAACCTGTTGGGGTGTAGAAGGCCTTCCCCATCTCATCTAATATTTCTTTGGGAAAGATTTTATTTGTTTCAGTTAAAAGTTGTTTATGAGAATAAACCTTATCTAGCTAATTCTATCTAGACTTTTTTAGATGTTTTTTGTGCATGTAATTTTGATGAGCAAACCTTACTTTGTGATATTTTTCTACATAATATGATTTGTGAATATGTTAGCTTGCATATGATTGTGCGTATTTTCTCCTACATGGAGGAATTTCATTTGCACACCTTCATATCTTTCATAAGAAATAAAGTAGAATGGAATCTAGCCATGAAGTCATCTAACAACAATGAAGATAAGGTAGACTTGTGGATAAGAGAAGAACCAGGCATGGCTACTAAATTTAGGTGTGAATTTAGGAATTTTTTGAGTACCCCCGATATAAGAGAACAATAAACCATCTACAGGAGGAGGATTGTTGATTTTTCCTAAACCTCTTTACCTAGATGAAGAGTCAAGCATTGACTGCATGCCTTAAACATATAGAGGCTAGTAGTGCAAGCCTGATAGGAGGGTGACCCTATTGGGTTTCCTAATTTTGTGGTTGTTGTTACACGAGTTTGAGAATATGCCAGGATTGTGAGTTCAATGGAAGCCTTCTAGATAGGGCTTAGCTTTAAGTATCCCTTGATTAGGATATCGGTTGAAGAATACCAGCCCCATTAACGATTATGTGATTATGAAGAGGAATAATGGTTGCATCAACTAATAGCTAATTGGGGTTACAGAGCAGTTGAAGAAGATACTATTGGTGCTTATAACTTGACATATTTACATCAGCGATACAACAACAGTACCTCAAGATTCTGCATGAGGACACGAAATTTCTTTAGTTGAGGGGAGATGTTGAGTGTAATTTTTAAGCATATCTTAGACACCTCTTTCCCCATTTTGATCATTGTCTCTCTACAAACCTATGAGCTTTAGGTCCCAATTTCCCTTTTCCCTGTTTATAAGAGCAATCCTTTCTCAACATATTATTTTTCCATATTTCGTTAAATATGGAATGAATTGATTTCTTTTTTAGATGGTTAACCAAGGTAATTATGGAAGAAGTTTTCTCGTTGTTTTCTTTGAGGTGTTTCATACAACTAAGGACTCAAGATGAGTAGCTACTGCCATTAATTATTGTTACACTTTGAGGATTTGTTGTTACAATCTGAAATATTGTTGTTACACCTCGAGTTGTTGTTACATCTCGACTTGTTGTTACACCACAGCTAACAAAGACTGTGGTTGTTGTCTTCAAAGACAGTTGTCAAGAATCATGATATATCTACGGATGGTCAAAAGATCTCAGTGGTTATGATTGTGGAGATACTGTAACTTGAATTGACCTTCTATTAGAAAATTGTTTGTAACGCTTACTATTTTTCTTTTAATATTGATCAACATGAGAATCATGAGATTCTCAAGACTCATCCGTTCCCTAATTTTTTGGGCTTGTAAAATTTATAAAAAGCTTTTGTTCCATGAAAAGGGAATGACAACACAGGAACAACATCAACATTTTCATCTTTTAATTTCAAGTCATTTTGAAGACAAAACACTTCTGGTGATGTTCATAGAAATTTCGTGTTGAGTTTTTAACTTGTTTCGATTGCATCCCTCCGCCCTGCTAGGGAGGAAGGGTCCTCCTCTTTAGCAGGGATTGTAGTAGTAGTAGATTAGCTATTTGTTTTATCTTTCTTTCAAGTGTGAATTTATTAATGTTGTTGTATGAATTGTAGTACTGATGCACTTTTGTTTCCAGATTCATTATATGCTATTACACGAGGTTGGTTAGAACTATAATATTTAATCAACCGATACAATTTTACTAATGATATGTGCCGTGCCTGTTCTTTTAGAAAAACATGAAGTGTGATGAATGAATTTCATTCCTGTAGAATTTCTTTTTAATTTCTCCATCAGTGCTTTAAGTTCTGCAATTGTGTTCAATGACATTTTCTTCATTTCTTACCCTCCCTGTTATATATCGGCACAGATAGTGCAAACACCTTTGAAATAAACAGACTTACCCTGGTTGACAATTAAATGTTTGTGGTTCAGTCAAATTAAACAATGATTAAACCAACACAACAATAGGTCATCCCAAAGACAAATTGAACACCTTTGGAAGCCTATAAATACAATTCAAGTGCAATTCTTTTGGTCATCATCATCAGGAATCTTCTCCTTCTCTCTTCTTTGATTTGGTTGGCACAGGTGTGAGATTGGTTTTTGGAATTCATTTGTATAGGTTCGAAATTAAAAGGTCCAAGGTCACACGTGTGAATTAAGTTTTTTTGTATGGTGTTGTAGGGTTGGAACAGGGAAATCTTTGTTGTATTCGCACGTAAGATAGGCTTCTACCTACTACTGGAGAGTTGCAACCACATGCATGGTCACTAGCTTCGTGCAACTGTGACCTATAGTTTTCGTAAGAGTTGTCGAAAAATTTTGATCGTTGACCATAGGCTGGAAAACTTCGATATGAAGGAAATATGTTTATTGGGATCATCTCTCAGATATTTTTTGGTTGGTTTTCTTGAGTAGTCTTTTGATTGAAGAATTGGGTCATTATACTCTCTCTTTACTGAAAATTTTATGAGAATCTAATAAGAAGAAGAATTTGAAAGTTCTTCCCCTCTTCTTCGACCAAATCATGGTGTCTCTATGTGTGCATGTTTTCCCCTAGTTTTCTTATGATATTCCTTTTATTATTCTTCTACATAGTTGATACTATTTTTTTCTACATAATTATTGTTGATGTTATAATGTTATGGGGTGAATGCATTGTTAATGATTGAAAGTTTGTTAATGCAATTATCTAAAGAAAAGAACAATACTACCCTAAGAAAACTTAACACTTCAATTAGGCTTTGCACATGGAGTAATCAACACAATCATCCTTAACAAGCAAACCACATCATCAACATCAAGCAACGATCATGGCCATTTGAATTCAATGCCAACATTCTCCCCCTTTGCCATTAATGGAAACATGGTGTTCCTCCTTTTGTTTGTTGAGAGAAAAATAGGTTATCCTCCATGCCTTTGCTTCCCTCCCCATTTGACATCAATAGCAAGGGGTTTTAAGACTAGAGAATAAAAATCCAAGACTCTAACCACTGAGACGTCTATCAACACCCAAACACTTCTTTCGAGTTTCTATTAATTGAACATTCTCGGATGAATGATTGTTCACAAATTCCTTCCCTCTTGTAAGTTTTTGAGATTTGTTTCCAAGCTTAGGCTAAGTGTTAATATTGTCAACATCAATGTTCAATTGTTTGACTATATATATATATATATATATAAGCCAATATATTATAAAATATGGTTTAGCTTCCCCAACCCTATGCATATCAAGTCAACTCAATTGTTCACACAAGTCCGCCGAGAGTTCATGAACTAGTACTTTTTTTCAAATATATTTTCCATATGACTTTTATTTATGGAATGCCTTTAATTGTTCCATATGCCTTCAATTTTCAATATTTTCAACGGAATTAATATGGTGTAGGGAATAAAATTTTCCTTGTAAAACAAGACATCCCCTGTCTCAATAGTATTTTCAAGTGAACCAAAGGTTTTTAGATTTTTTGTAAGAGGCATGCATTATCTTCCATATTATGCCACGAGAGTTGATTCAAATTCACTTCCTTTGAACCCAATGTTTCTCAAATCTTCTAAGTGGAAAACAAGATCGTAATAATTGCAGTTTCATTCATTTCTCCCCAAAACTATTGGAGCATAAGAAACTTGGAGGAAATTAGGGAAGCGACACCTTTGGTAAATTATGCCATAAAACCCTAAATTCAACGCGTAAATATATATACCAAAGCCACCGTGCATTTAAATTTGCCACCATTATATTGACTCCATGATGTATTAACGCATTGTTAACGTTTGTAATAAGAACACACTTGTATCAACTCATTGTTACTAAGAACACACTGTATAAGAATGCATTCATTATAATAAGAACCAATGCATTGTTAATAAGAACGCATTGTATAAGAACCACCACATTGTTAATGTTAATGAATTTTCTCAACACTTTCGACCATTATAATTCCGACCTACACAATACCCTAGTAATACGAAATCCTAGTAATACGAAATCTACACAATACCCTAGATGAGAATTGCACAATTTCAGGAAGCCCAGAATAGATCACCAAATTTATGTCTGAGAATTGCACAATTTCAGGAAGCCCAGAATAGATCACCAAATTGTTGACATAAATTGGAAAATTGTAAAAAGCCCAGACCAGAGCTGTGAATTTCTGACTTAGAGTCAGTGTGTGCACTAATATAACTACAAAAACAATAAGAAATGTGGTTTTTTAATAAGAATTATTCCTGGGACATTGTTTGTAAATTGTTTTTATGTATAAAGTTTGGGGTTTCACTCAATGAAACTTCTAAAAAATATTTTTGACTATATATTGGAAAATACTTCTAAAAATCAATTATTTAAGGTTACACATTTCTAATTTAAAAAAACCCTTATTTCATTTAAAAAACTCATACTTTCATTAAAAAACCCCTACTTGAGGTAAGTATCCATTTGTTCATTAATATTTTTTACACCCTTTATATTTATACCCAATATAAAAACCCTTACCCTCTATATATCTCCAATGTATTATTCCATTTCTTTTTCAATATATATCCTCCAATATAAATACACTTGACATAATATTTCTCCAACAATAAAACTTATACTACAAAATCACTGGATCCACTTATTAAAATCTTCCTATCAACAAACAATTCGTTTTCACTTCAGTAAGAGGGTATCAGCGATTGTCTTTCTAGCTTTTATTGAGTAGGCTCATACAAGAACCATATTCGTAGTCAGTAAATGTAAGCAGATCTCAGCAAGCTAGAAATTCATGAAAGCCTCGTATCCTTTTAAAGATGGGTACCAATCATCCTTCATGCAATATTTCTGCCAACCTCTGCAACATATCATGTAAACCACGGTCTTTCGGAAGATGGGTAACACTATTATGAACATTGCCACTATTAATATATGAACGCTGCACAATATCAATATATCAATGTTGCCACAATATATAAGTTGCATAATATATGAAAGTGAACGTTGCACAATATACGAATGTGAACACTGCACAATATATATGAACGCCTGTAATATATTATCAATGTGTTAGTATATCGAATGCCACCATAGTATGTCGCATGCCACCATAAGGTAGCAATACGTCAATTTATATTAATAATTATATGTCGAATGTGTTAATATCTGTTTTAGTATATTGTATATAAATAATTTTACATATATATCAATGTATGGCCATTCCTATGGAATTTACCATTGGATACCAATTCACCAGACTTCATAACGCTTTGTATTTTCTTCATAACGCCATAATGGCATATATTTTTTTGTAACACCATAATGCATAGGATATAATCGAATAACCAAACACCAGTGATATTTACAATGCACAACATTCACTGATATGTCAATAATTAAATGCTTCCAATATGATTATATAATAAATATCACATCCAGCCTAACCCAATAATTTTCAATATTATGTACGACACTCTCAACATTCATTATTTATCTTTCTATCTCTTTATTTATCTCTCTATATCCTGTCACATTTTCTTTCATCTCTACTCTATGCCTCTAGTCAATTCTGCATAATCATAATTATACTTATGGTCTCATGGTAGTTACTCTTCTTTGTCTTGATTTTCCTGCCATCATTCATTCACTTAGTATTACAAATAGGTATTCTTTTGAAGGCTTAACTCTCTTTGGGTTTTCATTTTCTTATTGAAGCATTTTTTAGTTTATGATATTTTTTGGACCTAGTGATCAATTCACAAAATGTGGATCAGTTCTTGATCTTTAGGATTTGGATTTTATTTTCAAGTGTAGTTACTCATCATCTCAGCCTTAGCTATACCTCTTTCAATAGTATGCACAAGTGATTTCCTTTTGTTAGCTAAGATATTTTTGAATATTATACTTCTGCATTTTGTTTATTCCTTTTAACACAATAACCATTCCTTTTAAAATGTTGCATGTTTCTTATTTTCCATTTCAATGCATTTTTTTATTGTTGTCTCTAGCACATTGGATATGCACTGCTAGCTGACCCATTTTATCATTACATGATAATGAATTTTAATGAATACTTTAGACTGCATCTGATAGTATTTCTTTTCAATGCATTTGATATTGCATTTCCTGCATTTTATTTCTGAGTATGCCTCTGCCTATGTGCTTGAAGTATTTCTTTGTCTTTGTCTTAGTAATTTACATAAGGTTATTTTTTAGGCTATCTATTTTATTTTATCAGGCAGTTCCCTTTCATTTGTTTAAATTTTGATTGTGTCCAAGCATGTTGTTAAAGAGATTGAAGGGCCTTATTCATTTTATAGAAATTGCACTTCAACACTTTTTACATTCATCATTTGTATACATGAGTATAGGTCATAAATGTAGCATAATAGATATAGATTTTAATTCTTTGTAATCATAATAAAAAATCTGAAAGATGTAGAAGAATCCTAGGGATGCATTGAAATTCTTTGAATATATATATGATTACTCATTTTCGCAGATACATAGTTCTTGCACAAATTTTGATTTCAATGAAACTTTATAATTGTATCAAATGTTGTCCTTTTGAACATAGAACCAACTTGATGGTTTTCTTCATTATAGAAGTTGATCCATAATTGTGCTTTGGCTTCATCTCTAACTTTGGTTTATTTCTTGATTGATATCTAGACAAAATAATCACTTACACTAGTATTCTAATAGTTTATATGTTGGACAAAGAATAGATATCTTTAGATGACACAACTTGGGCATATATATGTCTTTATTTGGAACTTGAAAATAATGTGGTTGTGATGTCAATAGCATGGTACTTCATGATGAAAGCTTCTAGAAACCAAACATAAAGATGTATATAATCAACTCCTCCACGCTTGAAGTTAGTACATTTTCTTGCACATTATATATTTGAAGAAATTTTTGGTTTTGCTTTCTTCATAGCTCAGAGGTTATTAATTGAGTAACATGAGTAATAAAATATATTTTGATGCATAGGTCATATATATATAGAGAAATAAGACCGAATAATTTTTAAAAGTTTTAAGGATGTACAAATATATTATGAACTAGGCTCATATTCAAAATGTTTTGACTAGATATGGAAATATGACATTGTAAATTTTGAAAATACTTATTTACTTGTCATATATATAAACATTTGCACAAAATTTATATCAAACAATAAACCTTTGATGATGAATGAAGTTGAATATGGCCTTGTTCTGTAAACATAAGTTGGTACCTTTCTTGTTGCTTCTCTATCTACCTCAAAGTATTGACACTTAAACATTGTTGTTATTAATATAATTTTTGATTTTGATCATATTCTTCATGATACTCTTGTAGAGTATACCTCTTAGATAATGCATGCCTTTCCATATTCGATACAGTATGTGAGATTCCTCTTCAAATTCAAACTAGTGAGAAGAGGGAGTACGGACTATTCCCAACTTGTTCCTTAAATATTCAAATGGTTCTCGTGTTATTGGCTTTGTAAATATGTTTGTTATCTACTCTTTTGTTGATATGTTTTCCATATTCACAATTTACTCACCCACTTGTTCTTTGAGAAAGTGTTAGTTTATAGGTATATTTTTAGTATTTGAATGAAGAACTTAATTTTTTGACTAATGCATCAGTATTGTCACATTTAATAGATACTGGTTCGCTGAAGGTTACCTTCATGTGCTACATAGTTTATTTCATCCACAACACTTGTGTGAAACACGCAACATATGCTTTGTATTTGGCGTCTTATGTAGATAAATATACTGACGATTACATTTTTCTTAGCCATGTAACCAATTTTTCTCCTAAGTAAAATGCACCACAACACATACTTTCCTTGTCATGCACACAATTGCCGAGTCTGTATTTGTGTATGTTGTCAATGTGAAGTTTTGTACCATAGTCCATAGTCTGTAGTCCCTTTCAAGTATTTCAAAACCCTTTTTGTTGCTAGTAGATGACACTATTTAGGTAATTCTCTTGAGAAATGGATATACCTCCTAAATTTTGTAGGATTTGCAGCCCTAGGTAAAAGGTAAGTTCTCCAATCATTGACATCTAGAACTTAGACTTCATTTCTTTGGGAAACCATTTTACTAGGTGATCTTTATTTCTTCCAAACATAATATCATCCACATACACAACCATAATTAGGATTTCATCTTCATTGACCTTTATGTACATGTTACTATCAGCTGGACTTCACTTAGAAACATCCTTTTGTAGATACTTGTCCAACCTAGAGTATCATGCCCATGTTTCTTGTTTAAGTCCATATATTTCATTCTTTAATCTGCATACATTATAAGGATTATCTCACAATAATAGGAGCTCAGATTGTGATATATATATTCCCTCCTCAAGTTTTCGATTCAAAAAAGAAGATTTCACATCCATTTGGTACATTTTAAAGTATTTATAACACTCAAAGGCAAGAAAAAAATTGATTGCCTCTAATCATACAATTGGTGCAAATGTTTATTCAGATTCAAGACCTTCTACCTATGAGTAACCCTCGCATACCATTCTTTCCTTATTTCTTATAATTTGTCCATATTCATTCATATTATTTTTGAATACCCATTTTGTACCTATGACGTTCTTTCCTATTTGTCTTGGTGTGAGTTCCTAGGTCTTTTTCTTTTCAATCTGATCTAGCTCCTTGTTCATAACATCTAGCCAATGTTTGTCTCTCCTTGCTTCATCAAAAGTTTCTTGATTCAATCTTTGTTAACATGGAAATTTGAGCATAATCTATTTTCTCTCCAAGTTTCCTCCTTGTTTGAACTCCATTTTTATCTCCTATAATTTTACTGTCAGGGTGCTTCTTTAGTATATTCGTTGAGGGGCCCCTTGAATGAGTCTTTTTCTTTTCTAATTCTTCATCCTATATTTCATTTTCTTCATTATCATGGTGATGATCTATAGGATTGATAAAACTTGTGTTCTTGTTCTTGTCAAGCAACTCCTCATCAAACTATATATCTATACAATCCACAATCTTATGCAATCTCTTATTATAACACTTGTGTCCTTTAAGTTTTGACAAGTATCGAAAAATATTCCTTCATCTCAACTTGAATCAAAATTTTCTAACTTTTAATCATTATTTTTTATGTAGCACTTACTTCAAAACACTTTAAGATGTTTGATAGATGTTTTCTTACTATGCCATAGTGCATATGGTGTCTTGTAGAAATTTGGTTGGAGATGAGCCTTTTTCAGAATATGAACTATAGTGTGTACTACTTATACCCAATAGGTTTTAGGAATTTCTATCTCTTGCATCATGGCTTTCGCCATTTTTTGAATAGACCTATTCTGTCTCTATGAAACTCCATTTTGTTGTGGTGTGTCCACAATAGTGTACTAGATTTTTATGCCATGTTCATCACAAAGTATGTAAATTCATCTGAATTAAATTAACCTCCTCCATCTAACCTTATACACTTTATCTTGCACCCTATTTTTTTTCTGCTAATGTCTTGAATATTTTGAACTTCTTACATGCTTCTAACTTATTTTTAAGAAATGCCACCCATGTCAGTCTAGAATAGTCTTCAATTACCAACATAAAATATTTTTATCCTCCTAGTAATTTTGTTCTAGAATGACTACACAAATCCATATGTGCTAACTATAGAGGATTACTACTTTATAACTTATCCTTGACTTTGAATGAAGTTCAACCCTATTTTACCATTTCACATGACTTGTAAATAAGGTTTTAAGGTATCCTTATCTTTGGTAGATCTCTAACTTATTTATTTTTACCAATCCTAATGATGTGATCAAAATTGAGATGCCCCAATATTCTATATCTTATCCAAGGCTCATCTTGTTTGCTAATGTAGCAGTCTTCATTATCTTCCTTCAATATGTATACATTATTCTTTGTTTGAACTCCTTTAGCCAACACCTTCCCTATTTTTGTTGATATGTCTTCATTATCTTCCTTCAATATGTATACATTATTCTTTGTTTGAACTCCTTTCCCTATTTTTGTTGATATGATATCGCAATCTTGATCTCTGAAGAGAACATCACAACCATTATCACACATGTTACTAATGCTCAACAAACTATGTTTAAGTCCTTCAACAACCAATACATCCTCATGATTTCCTTTCCCATTATTCAACATAATTGTACCCTTTCCTCTCATTCTTTGTGTTGCATCAATTCCAAATGTCACATTTCCTCCTTTTTTTTTACATGTAAGGATTCAAACTTACTTTTATCCCATGTCATATGTCTAAAACAATCACTATCCACATAACATTGACTATTCTATTTTTGAGCATACAAAACTAGACCACACTTATTAGCCTTCTTTTCTTGTTTCTTCTTTCTCCACTGCTTAGGTTATTTTGAATTACATTTGTTCTAGGGTTGTGAATTACTATTCTTGAGCTAGCATTCAAATGATTTATGCCTGAAAGTGTGACAATAAAAACAATCAGTGATATTAAAGAGAGGATGAAATGGATTCTTGTATATATTCATGTTTGTTTTGATGTTTGTAGATCTATTGTTTACTTGACTTCTTCTAGGGTTCCTCAATTCATTTCTTTTGACATAATATCTGCAATTCATAGCTTTGTGTCCAAATTTTTTGAAATAGTAACAATATCCATATAAAAGGTTTCCATACATGGTAATGGATGATACTTGAGGATATAACCTTCTTGGAATTTGATAATATTGTATCTTGAAGAAGTACATCCTCTACTAGCTCATAGTTTGTTTTCCACTACTTTTGTTTATTACAATTTTCTAGGAGTGATTATTTTTTGTTTCTGATTAGGTGCAATGTTTCTTTGTTGTGGATTAGATTTTTTACTCAAATTATTGTTCTTATATTATTGTGGAGTGTGATTGTCTCCCTTAACATCTTTTACGAAACTAATTGTCTTTTTGTCCATTGTCTTACCTTCAATGGATTCTCCTTTATAGTCTAACCCAACTTGCATAAGTGGAGACCAATGAGCATTTAATATCACATCAAATTTTTCAGATCTTTTTATATGTTGAAGGTTCATATTTAATTCATTTTGTGCCTTCTCGAGATTCTTCTTCAAGGATATTATTTCTTCTTCTAGACTTTCATACTCTCCGTTTTTCTCCTTTATTTGTTTAAACATAATGTCCTTCGCGTTCTTTGCTTCCTCTAGTTAAACTTTCAACTCGATAATATCTTATGAATTTGACTCTTTTTTAACATATTTTAACAAAATATCTTTTTGTTTCTTAATCCTCTCTTTTAGTCCATCTATTTCCTCTAGGGCACTGATCAACTCCCCCTCAAGGTCTACCTCACCTCCTTCTTATTCTTCATATTAATTAAGTTCTTTTTATAGGTTTTCTAGAGGCATCTCGATAAACTCAAACTTACCACCTACATCTTCACTAGAGGATTCACTAAAATCTACAAATGTACTACTATCTTCTTGCACGGAGAGACTTCTTTTTTAAAAAAATTATCTTTCTACATTTTATTAAACTTGTTCTTTTCTTTCCCTCTAGATTGATTTTATTCTTTCTTGTAAGGAAATTTGGAATAATAATGCCCCACTCTTCCACAATTGAAACACTTAAATGGGAGTTTTCCTTTGTACTTACCCATACCTTTCTTCAATCTTCTCACAAATTTCAGCTCTTCTTCGTCAGGATCAGTTGTATCTCTAGTATATAAATTTCCTTTTGAAATTCTCATCATGTATGTCGTGAAATAACCAAGTAGTTGATCACTATTTAGAGTCTCAAAGTTGGTAGTCTCTTCTATAGCCAAAACCTAGGATTAAACATTGGAGGTAATGACCTCAGTATTTTTTGGACTATTACACTTATTTTTTATTGTTTCTCCTATACCCACTATAACATTAACAACTTCATCTACTATTAGAAATAACTTAGCAATATTTTCATTTTCATTTTTTTTTATATCTCAAATTGCATTCTATATACTTGTAATTTGGCCATCTTAACTTTGTAACTCCTTCATGAATATTTTGTAGTTTATCTCATATTTATTTAGTTGTTTTACAATGCATCCCCTTAATAAATTTTAATTCACTTAATCCACTAAGAAGTGTATTCATAGATTTTTCATTAGCTTGAAATTTTAGTTTGTCATCTTTGCCTCTACGTTAGCTCTTCACACCCCATCAACACAAAAACACAAATTTTTACTCCAAGAGACATTAAATATGTCTTCATTATCACTTTCTAGAAGGCATAATTTGTGTGAGTCAAAAAAGGGTATTTATTTATTTTTAGCATAATTGATGAGTAGCCGTTTTAATGATTTAGGAGGTATTTTCACTCATTAAACTAATGTTAAAGTAACTTTCTCTAATACCAATTGATAAATGTTTAGAAAATACTAAGATGGGGATGAATAAGAAATTGTATCTTTCATCAATTATTTAGCTAAAATTAATTTCCATTTTAAAATAACTTCTTATGAAATTAATATCTTATGTTTATATTCAATTATTAATATATTTTTTGCAATTATTAGAGAGATAAATTTTCATTGTACATATTCAGAATTCAAGAGTAAACACAAGCGGTACATTCAACAAGAAACACATGCAGACACCAGTTATAAGTGGAATCCCATAAAGGGAGAAAATACAAAATGTTTGGTTCAGAGTGATGTGAAGGAAATATCCTACTCCGCTATTACATCAATTTTTTGTAGGCTCCAACCTACAGGATGCTTCTACCTCAAGGAAGCTCTAACTCCCACAAATTTTCTGCATGCTACAATCCACAGGAGGCTACTATCTCAGTAGGCTACAACCTATTGTTTATCAAGCTACAACTTGAAATGGAACAATAATATCTTAACTAGATTACAAAGTAGATTTGTTGGTTATCTCGTCTTTTTCTTTATTCTGAAATAGATTTATGTCATCTCTTATGTTGCTTAACCTCTCTGTTGCTCTTCTTAAAATTTTCTTCTTTTATGATACTCTTTCCTTCTCTCCTTACCATGTTGTTCACAAACTCTCTCATACAAAATACTCAAGTCACAAAAACTTCTACTGTTAATTCAATAGGGAATTTTCATATACGAAGAGTTATTGACTGTTTGTATTCCATGCAAGAATTTGAATTGGAGAATTGTCACCTGGTCTTATAGAGTTGTTTCCAATTTATCCCTTGATTTCCAAATATGAATTTCAGTTCAAGGGTTTTGTAATATTGACTAAATTTGAACTAATATAAGTCAACAAAAATGACTGCACTATATGGCTTTCAGATGTAAATTCAACATATATATTTAATGAAAATATAGAGTTTTTCGACTATAAAAATTCTTGTTTTGGCTCTCATGTGTTGTTATGTCTTAATTTTCTTCTAAGAATAAAAAAGAAATCAATAATCAATATCATAATCAATTTTTAATCATAAAATCCTTAGCACATCACATCACTTAATCATCCTTTTCTTGCACATTGCTTTGATCAACCTTTGCACATCAATCAATCAACACAATCAACCTTAAGAAGAAAACCACATCATCAACATCAAGCCATGACCATGACCATTTAATATCAATGCCAACGTTGCCAACAACCTGGACTTGAGATTTATTAGAATCGATCAAGACCATGTTTATAGAATGGATTCATGGAAAGTCATTTTTTAACACCTACAACCAAAATGGGTGATGAACAGAAAATTTGGGCATTCGGTAATCTAGATGATGGGTACAGTGTCACTGTTAAAAAATACCTAAACACAATATTCACCACCATGGTGATTTAATTTTGTGGTTCCAACATAAGGCCACAAGGCATTAGCAATTTAAGAACCTAGAGTCGAAGGCATTAGAGTGAAAATCTAAACATTTTTGTATCTTGTAGGCTCAAAGAATGAGTTATGTGATTGAACCAGACACTGAATCCATGCAATGGTAGTCTAAGACATGAAATATTATGATGATTGTCCCATTCTTAGTTTCATAATCACCTCCATAGAACTTGTAGTTTTCCTAGAGATGGTGGCCTACACCATAGTAAGGAAAGTAGATTATGGGTGATGACAAGAATATAGAGGGGAGGTAATTTAAATGATTACTTTAGAAAGGCATAGTTGAATCACTAATAATGGTACTAAAATCATGTTGCATATAAGTATTGTATTCAAGATTTAATCACATCAAAATTGGGAATAAATGCTTATAAAATAATACACGTGTTTTGGTATTTTTGATGAAACATATTTAAATTATATCTAATTATGATAACCTTTAATTTAATACATGACATAAAAAATTACTTATTTTTCTATCAAATATATATATTTTTTAAATTCCTCATTGGATATCTATTGATATAAAAAAAAGTTTACAGTTGATCAAAATTTACATTTCCAATAACACAACATGCTAATGATAAGTCCACTCCTTAAATAACTTAACTATACCTATTGTTAGAAAACTACATTGAGGGGGGTGAATCAATATTTTAAACTACTTAAAATTTTCTTTTCTTATTCATATTTTTGTATGCAACTATTATGAAGTAAACCTGCGTATGTACAAACTGTGATGAAGACAAATAACATATATCCAGTTCACTAACTATTTTAGTTAATTCATCATATGTTTAAATTGAACTAGTATATCAGTACTTCAATAAACATTAATGTATAGTAATAATATAAAAAGTCATCGCACACAATAAACACATGAACACCAAGATTTTTAGGTGGAAACCTAATGTGGGGAAAAACCATCGTTGTTGTCATCTCTGTCTTCTTCCTTTGTTATAAAGAAAAACTTATTACAATAATGGTACTAGTGCAGACTCATACCAGTACGTAGGCACCCACCTGTTGAAGGCTAAAACCTTCTGTCATTTTCCAGTTGATGGGGCCAGCCCACGTGGTCCTGCCGTCAATGCGCTTACTTTGGTGTGTACCAACAAATGAATATAATAATCAAAAAGATTTTGGATATATGTTAATTGATTTTCAATCTGCGCTGAATTGAGTGGGGTTACGGTGATTGTACGTTGGTTGTTTGTCTGGTGGACATCTGTCCCTCCTCGGAATTCTACGAACCCGCCTTGGTATAGGGTTTCACACCTTCGCGCTCATTTGGTTATTCGTTGTTTCTCCCGGTCATTTGCTCTGTGAGCTCTCGGCGACCCCTTGCAGCTTCTGTGGTTTTCTTTGTATTGTTCTGAGGCTTGTCCGCCTGGTTTCCTGAGCTACGTGCTCCTGGTAGCCTTCTCAGCCTCGGTCGTTTGGGACTCGGCCTGGAAATCTTCTGTTCACCCGGCGATTTGTTGAAACCCTGGTAAGGTTTGCGTTATTATGTTCTTCTGCTTGTATGTCGACTGTTACTGTGTGTTTGGAGTCTGCCTTAGTGGGTCTCCGCCTCTGTGCGTCTTTTATCGGTTCGCTGTCTGTGTTTCACGAGTGTTTACAGTTGGTTGATGGCCGTATGATCCTTGGTGACATTTTCTTCAGCGCTGGTTCGATTCCTCCACAAACTCGGCAGGGTTATGGTGGCGTTCTTCGTCGGTTTCTCCGCCAACTCACCTGGTAAGTTCCTGTTCTATGCTGGACACTTGTACTCCTCTTCTACCTGAGTCTAACGTCTTCGGCTCCTTCGTGAGCAAGAGGGTCATTCGAGGTGTAGTTGCGGCTATGGCTTGCCTGTCAGGTAAATAATGCACTGTGTTTTATTCGTTCATTTCCATTTCTAGTTCTCTGTATTCTGTTCCTTGGAGTCTAATCTCGTTCTGTTTGTTTTCTTCACAGGTGGAGCCACTCGAGGGTTTCGGCGCTTGGACTCTCAATTGTCCCGAGAAAAACATGGGTAGCGTCGCTCTGTTCGTTTGTGGTTTTCTTGGCTTGATTATTACGACTTGTAGGGTTGGTCTTTTCTTGCTGGCCTTGAGCCACTGTCTATATTTGGTTCTCTGGTCGTTAGGCACCGTCGTTGGTTATGGAAATGAGTTGGGGTCTTATGGGGTTTGGCTTCTGTTTGCAATTAGTTTTAATCCCCACATCTGTGAACTGGGTTCGGTCTTTTACTTTGAACAAAGTGTAAATGAACAATGAATTTTGGATGACTGTATTTTGTAACTCTATGAATTCAGTGCTGGAATAGATTTGGATTGCATTCGTAAATTCACATACCTGATACGATTATTTAATGTCTGGTTATTTTTGTTTGTGCCGCTTGTAACTGGCGCTGTTACTTCTCGTCCGACTTTGGTTATCTTCTTCTTTTGACTTAGAACCTATAGCAATACATTGACAATCTTCACATGATAAAATATTACCAAATGTTAGACAGTATTGAAGACGCTATAGGAGTGTGTGTCCACAGGAAAAAAAAAACTATATTTCTCTCTCTCTCTTTTTTCTTATACAGTCGAACCTCCTAATGTGCTTTTTCTCTCTTTTTAATAGCATTGTTTACAAACTGTCCTAACTGCTGTTAGTTTATTCAGTTGGTTACATCAGTTATTCCTCATGCGGAACTTTTCATGGTTGTCTAGTACATTTTCTTTTCATGCTTTTACAACAGTAATGTAACTGTCTAGAAACAATGACTCTAACTAATTACTACTGCTCCTAATTAAAATGTATTACATTAATCTTAGGCAACTTTAATGAAAGAAAAGTAAAATAAAAAAAACAAGTTTACTATCCATCCAATGAATTAATTTCTCCGTCCTCTTCAGAAACCATAATAACCCCACTTATGTCTTTGCCCTATCAGCCAGATGCTCCTTCATCAGGCTCCCGGGGTAAAAGAAAATCATGGCTTCGTTCCATGAGTTCCTCCAACGAATAGCGAGCCTTCTATATCTGCGCTGCGTCGAGCCACGAGCTGTCCTCCATTGGATGGTGTCTCCACTTGACGAGATATTGTAGATATTCTTTCCTACGTGTCTTCTTGGCTACTTGGGTATTGAGGATCCTTTCAATCTCATGGGACTGAGCCGAAGGCATATTCTTCTTCCAAGAACTATCTCCAATTTGGGTGTCCCATTCTGGCCGTACCACACTGTCTTCCTCTGCTTGGGCAGTATATGGGAACAGATCTGCCACATTGAAAATAGGTGATATGCCTATATCAGGTGGCAGTTGAATTTCATAGGCGTTGGCTGAAAATTTACGTAAGATCTTGCAGGGACCAATTTTCTTAAATTTTAGTTTATTATACGTGCCCTTAGGAAATCGTTCCTTGCGCAGGTTCGCGAGGACCTCATCTCCAACATTAAAGTGTACTTCTCTTTGCTTTGAATATGCTTTTTGCTTATACTTCTGTATGCTGTCCTGCAATTTTAATTTGACCTGTTCAAGTAGCTCACTCATTGCTTTGGCAAAATCTTCCCCATCTGTGCTTCTCCGCTCCAACTTTCCCAAATCTCACAGTTCATGTATTCCCCGAGGATGCATGTCGTACAAAATCTGGAATGGGCTGTGTCCGGTGCTACGATTGGGCGAATTGTTATAAGCGAATTCTGCCTCAGCGAGAGCACGATCCCATAACCGTGAATTTTCTCTAGTCAAACTTCATAATAAATTCCCCAAGCTCCTATTCACCACTTCCGTTTGTCCATCAGTCTGCGAATGATACGCAAAGCTGAAATTCAATTGCGTGCCCAACTTTTTCCACAGGGTGCGCCAAAAGTGTCCTGTGAATTTTACATCCCTGTCTGAAACAATAGATCTAGGTAGGCCATGTAATCTAACAACCTCCGTGAAAAAAAGGTGAGCTACGTACGTGGCATCGCTAGTTTTCCGGCAAGGAATAAAATGAGCCATTTTTGAAAATCTATCTACCACCACCATCATTGAATCATATCCCCGTTGCATTCTAGGCAGTCCTAAGACAAAGTCAATGCTAACTGAGTCCCATGGCCTACTCGGAACAGGTAGTGGTGTGTAAAGTCCAGTATTCTGACTTTGTCCTTTCGCTAGTTGGCAGACTTTACACCTGTTCACATATATTTGTACGTCCCTGCTCATTTTGGGCCAGTAATAAAAATGTCCGAGTTACTCCAAAGTTTTATTGATGCCAAAATGACCCGCTAGTCCACCACTATGCTTATCCCGTACAATATTTTCCCTCATCGAACAGTCTGGGATACATAACTGTCCACCTCTGAAGAATAATCCTTCCTGCAAATTGTAGTCTAACCATGGACATGCATTCCTCAACACGGGATTTTGGCAGGCTTCAAAAGCTTCTTTGAAATCTGTGTTGGTTTGGTACAAATCCTTCAGATGTTTGAATCCAATCACCTGTATGCTACTTTCTTGTAAGAGCAAAGCTCTTCTGCTCAAGGCATCTGCCACTTTATTGGCTTGCCCACTTATGTGTTTTAACATGAAAGTGAAACTCTCCAAGTATTCTACCCATTTGGCGTGCTTGTGGTTTAATTTGTGTTGCTACATTACATATTGCAACGCTGAATTATCAGAAAATAATACAAACTCATTGCCAGTAGGTAGTGCCTCCAATGTTTTAAAGCTTGGACCACGGCATAAAATTCCTTGTCATATGAGGAGTATTTCTGCCGGCTCTCATTTAATTTCTCACTAAAGAATGCCACCGGTCTGTCTTCCTGACTGAGCACAGTGCCAATAGTTGTCCCACTTGCGTCACACCGAACCTGAAAGAGTTTATTAAAGTCGGACAGCCTCAAGATTGGCCTCTCCGTAATCTTCCGCTTTAAAAGCTGAAAACTGTCTTCTGCCGCCCTGGTCCAACAAAAAGGCTGACTGGCCTTTTTGATGGTGTCTAGCATCGGCGCGCAGATTTCATTGAAATTCCTAATAAATTTCTGATAAAAACTTGCCAGTCTGTGAAAACTGCATACCTCAAATAAGCTCTTCGGCGACGGCCAATTTATGATTACTTTAATCTTTTCTGGGTCCATCTTCAATTCATTTTCTGCAACTACAAACCCCAGATAGACCAGTTTCTTTTGCGGGAAAGTGCATTTCTTTAAGTTTATCAGCAGTTTGTTCTGATGTAACTTCTCTAACACCCTTCGAACATGTTGAAGATGTTCTCCTTTCGTTCTGCTGAAAATCAAGATATCATCAAGATAAACTATCACAAACTTGCCAATAAATTCTTTTAACATCTCATTCATCAATCTCATAAAAGTACTAGGAGCCTTGCTTAATCCAAATGGCATGACTAGCCATTCGTACAGCCCTTCATTGGTCTTGAAAGTTGTCTTCCACTCATCTCCTTCTCTAATCCTAATCTGATGATACCCACTCTTCAGATCAATCTTCGTGAAATAAGCTGCTCCGCAAAGACAATCCATCATGTCATCCATTCTCGGTAAGGGAAATCTGTATCGAATAGTGATTTTATGATAGCTCGTGAATCTGTGCACATCCGCCATTGTCCACCCTTCTTCGGTGCGAGTACTGTTGGTACCGCACAAGGGCTCAAACTTTCTCTGATCAGTCCCTTACCTAGCAACTCTTGCACCTGTTTACGGATTTATTCATTATCTTTTGGGCTCATTCTATATGCTGCCTTATTCAGTAGGCTTGCTCCAAGTATAAAATCGATATGATGGCTAATGCTCCTCTTGGAAGGCAACTTATCTGGTAGATCATCAACTACAATGTCTTTAAATTCTTCCAACAGCTCCTAAATCTCGGTAGGCAATTCTGAATTTTCTGTGTTCAGCAACATCATCTTTGTCCTCCTCACAATCGCATAATTGACCTCGTTTTCCTCAATCTGCTTCACAAACTGTTTTCATCCTATTAACAATGCTTTTGTTCCACTTGATTCTACTGCATCCTCCTCTTTGATGGGTACAAGCGTATGTTTAATCCCATCTTTCACAAATTTGTAACAATTCGTCTTCCCATCGTGTGTCACCTTCTGATCATACTACCACGGTCTCCCTAGCAGTATATGGCATACATCCATTGGCATAATATCGCAGACCACCGTGTCTTGGTATTTGCCAATGTGAAATTCAACCTCGCATTGTTCATCAACTAATAGTTGGTGGCCTTTCTGTAGCCACGACACCTTGTAAGGTGTGGGATGCTTAAGTTGTTTGAATCCCAGCTCTTCCACCATATCGGTGGCAACTAAATTGTCTGTGCTTCCACTGTCTATGATCAATTTACAGCACTTTCCTTGTGATTTGCAAACTGTTCGGAATAGTGCCTTCCGTTGGGTCTGTTCATCCATCTCCTTGGCCGGCTTCAACAATACTTTGTTTAAAACTAAAGCCTCTCCTATTTCTGCCACATTTTCTATCTCTCGAGGCTATGCTTCAGCTTCCTCAGGCTGCACAACAAATGCTCCCCTCTTGTTACAGGGAAAAGTGTCTATATAGAACTGCTCTATCCCACTAAGGTGTGACAGCTGCCTTAGAAACAAACAGAGAAAAACTACTTATGTTTTTCCTTTATGAATTATAGATAGAGAGGAACAGAAAGACCAACCTCTGTCTTGCGCTAATCCCTTGATTTGATCCCTCTCTTCTTTGATAGTCCTCAGCTACCTCCTCCCTGGCACGCCTGGCTTCACAAAGTACCTGTAAGATCACAAAAGCATAGCACTATACAAAGACATGGATCTATAATCATAAACAATCTAGGATCAGATGTAAATTGATGATACAAATGTAACAAGCATCAATGATACAAAAGCATGGAGGAAAACTCAAATAGCTTTTATTGATTAACAAGAAAAGAGCCAAGAGGAGTTACAACTAGTTGTTCCGACCCAGCATCAACCTCCCAGCAAAGAAGCCCCTATTCACCTCAAACAAAGCTTAGATCACCCAACAATCTGATGTTTGTCTCTAGAAACCAATAGCAATTCCTTACAATATGCAAAATTTCAGCCTCTGGATCTTTGGGATGAGGGATCCATATATAGATATCTGTAAGGGGGATGAGTCAGCTTGTGATTTGATTAGTGTCTTCTCTCTGATAGTTCTTGCTTCCACTTGGAGACTGAGGGCCTCTTACTCATCCTTGGTCAAATTCAGTGAGGCAAGTGTTACAGGAGAAGATTCTGGAAGCTTCCATTGCCTCTCCACCTCACGGAATGACACTGCCATTTGTCATTTCTCACCCATTGCACCCCACAGAAGGGATTTTTGAAATGCAATGCACCCTCACAGTGTATTTAGGTGAGATGCAACGCACTTAGCCAGTGGAGCAGCTGCAATGATCCTGTTTTGACCAATTCTGAGTAGTTTCTCATGGAGAACTTCTGGGAGAAGCTGTAATTTGATGACCTTGTTCCTTTAGGGGTTAGAACAACACATTTAGGGACTTAGGAGCCCTTGGTTTATGGACATTTCATGCTTGGGGTTATAGGGCACAAAAATGTCTATAACAGTTGCCCCCTAAAGTATGAGGCCGTTAACCTTTTGGTGTCGGGTGGAATGCTTTATTATGAGGATCCGAAGTTCTTTGAATGCTGGGAGGAGACCTGTAATAAGATACAATACAATACATTATCTTCATAATATTTTCATGATCTAGCTGAGGCGGGCATTCCCATGCTCAGCTTTATAAATTCATTTTCATGTACATAGGACAGACAATCGTCTGAGTGTAGACTGATGATTCTGATAGAGCCATCATCCTTTTGAGTGGATGATTATCTGTGCGGCAATGATGTACATTTAATGTCTTTATTTCCCTGAATATATATCGCAGCCCAGATGGATGAAACTAGATCTGGGGTCTTCAATCTCGTCCAATCTTCACTCGAAGTACAAGTCGATCCATGTGAGAAATGTTCTGAAGTCGAACATGGAAAGGCATCGCTTGATTACAAGTCAATGATGTAAAATGTTAACAAGCGCGAGAGGAATCACCGATAATGATAATGATCCTCAAGGTACTGCAGTACAATTCACGTGGTGCGAATAAAGGACTTGGCATCAAACACCACACAAAATCTTTCGGTCGAAGGCCATTGATGTAAACCTGTCGCCGGAAGTGAGAAACTTTCCATTGAGGCATGCAAGCTTCAAAGTACTGAGTGGGGTGTTCCTAGATCAACTTCTTGGATAATGAGCTGATGTCGATAAGAAGTGATCCGTCACAGGAGGGCCTTAATGAATCCCACATCAATGACACAGAACGGGGCAAATGATTTTAATGGAGGTGAAAACGATCTGGTGATATAAGGTTCAGGGTGGCGGTCATGAAAGAATGGAGTATAATGTATGGTAGTGGGTGAGACATAGGTGAATTCTCTGAATGACTTCTCTTAAACATATCGGCGACACTGATGTGATGGATTGGTAGCATTAACCCCAAATGTGGATGGCATGCTGTGACCATGGTGATGTGACCGGTGAATGAAACAACCCAACCCGACTCGGACACGGAGCGAAAGTGTCATGTTCAAGAGCGACTTGCTACCAACAAAGTTTCTTTGAGTTTTCTTCCCAATTTTTCCCCAGTCATTGCTGACCAGTACCTCTTTATTTTTGTCAAGCTTGAGGAGGATAACATATGCTTGTTCTATAATTTGCCCTTCAGGCAAACCCATCGCTATGTTTTAACGAGCCTAGCGATAGTGAAATGCGTTCTCGTCTATAGACAAGTTTGTCGCTATTAATCTTTTTAATGAGTTTAATGACAAAGATAACTCGGTCCTTTTCAATTTTAGAGAGTCTGAAAAGGAACATAAAGGTAACTCCAAAATTCCTTTTTCGTCATCTAATCCCTTAAGTCCGAAAAAGTATAAAACAATACAGAAGGGATGAATTTTTGATATTGTTAACGAGCCGAACAAAACAAGCGCTCGATCTTTTTGTGTAATAATCCCTCAGGTCCAAAAAGATTAAAATCTAGAGGAGGGATAGAACTTCCTGTCCCTTTAATGAGATGGAGAGGCCAATGGCTCGACAATCCTTTCATATTTTACGAGTCAGTTGAAAAGAGCTTAAAGGAGACTCGTCTTTTGAGGAACGAGTGATAAAACGAGTAGCAGTAGATTCCAGGTAAGGTTTGGAATTTTCCAATCACAGCAGTGTCACAAGGATGGCTAGTGAAATCACTCTTCGCAGCTGTTCCTCAAAATGGATAAACAATCAAATGGAGGTGAATGATCGGCCAATGAAAAAGTGGAAGTGACGGTGCAAACACGACCAAGGCTTTAACGACTGAAGTACTACATTCACAATGGTTATTTACCGGGGAATAGTTCATTTTTTAACGAGCTTAAACGCGGGGGGAAACATTTTCTCATGTCTTAGGTTTATTTTTTAACGAGCTTGAACTATGTGCTAAAACTGCTCAATTGAATGGTCCCTTTTTTATTTGACCATAAATAGCTCTGTTCTTTCAAAGATTGTACTGCATCTTCAACTGCTTCATCAAACTAGTCAGAAATGAACAATATATGTTTGAAAACGAGTTAGAACACTAATATTTTACTTTGAACTACGTAAAAAGTAATGAAAAAAGCGTTTTTACCTCTCATTTTACCATTTCATTTGAACTTTGGTTTGTTGGAGCTTTGGAGGTGCTTTTCCTCCTTGATTTTCATCAGCTAATTTCGGGAGATTCTATGGACGATTCTCGGCGCAGTCTGGACCAGGTAGGAGCTAAACCTGAGCTCTTTCATTTCATGGTTTCCATTTTGCATTTTGAGCTTGATTCCTAGCTTTTCTGAGCCCCTGGGGTTTGAAGAACTCGTTCTGCCTTCAACGCACCCTCTGTGTATCGAAAGGTGCATTGAATGTTGACCTGTCTAAAGGCGATCTGACATTCAATGCACCTAGAACACTGTTGCAGATGCATTGGGCGCAGAAAAGGAATTTAATGCACAATTTTTGATGGAAATTTTGCCTGTTTCTTACCAAAATCAGGATCTAACTCTTCTTTTGTTTGCTTTTCAGAGATCTTTGGAGTAAGATTACCATTACACGGCGAGAACGTGAGCATGAAGAGGAGGACATGCTTTCCCTACATGATCCGGTTACAGTGAACGCACTGCGGAACTGTGGCTTGCTGAAGTTCTTTCGCATTTCTAGCATGAGACAGCAGATCAACTTACTACAATATTTGCTTGATGCTTGGGATCCTACCAACCAGGTTTTCCAGATGAGGGGAAAATCTATCCCCTTGACTGTAGTAGACATCTATTTCTTGACTGGCTTGTCGAGGCGGCGTGCCCCCATCTCTTTATCAGGTTCGGCCCGAGGAGGCGACTCTGTGAGAGATTATGTTCGCCGGTACTGCAGAGAAGGATCTCAGCCGAGTAAAGACGGCAAGATCATCATTCGTGATGTCACTGACAGGTCCCTGAAGACTATTCTGTTTACTTTTGGTAGGATGGCCGGTGGTGCAGCTCTTCATGTAGCCAACCGATCTTATATGCAGTATGCCTTGGAATGCCTCCAACAGAAGGTGTTCAACTGGTGCGACGCAGTACTTCTTGTGATGAAAGAACAGTTGACCAAGATAAAGAGCGGGAGGTTGAAGAACTTTGGGTATGGTTCTATTTTAACCGCCTTTGCCTTGGAGAAGATACCACTGATGTAGCCGCAGTATATTGCACTCGATTTACTTTCACCTACTAAACCACGCATGCAGAGATGGGTTGACCATATGTCTAAGCATGCTGGTCAGTCTCAGATTTCATTTTCTGATACCTTCTTCAGGTGGTTTGATCATCAGGAGATGATTTATTCCGAGTATCCATATGCTGGCATGGACTTCCAGGGTGATCCAGATTTAGTACTGCTGGATGGCGAACAGTGGGGCGCCATTGGTAAAATCTTTGACCATATTTTTGTTTATCGTTTTTCATTTATAATGTCCTTGTGCTTTATTCTATCAAGACTTTAATCAAACTCATGTGTACATGCAGATGTTGGTCTTGTTCGTCTAGTAGTTCGCCTGAGAGTACCAGCTGCTGCCCCAGCAGGACAGGCCGTCAGAAGGGCTATCCTTCGCGACCTCGATGTGGCCGAGACTCTCACAGCATTACAGGAGTAGGTTGAGGGCCTCACTCTTGGTATTCTAGATGTGAGGACTGACGAGCTCCCTTTGAGCTTACAGCGGCATACTACTGGTGTACCCAGACGATGGACTCATCTCTTACGCATGATCGCACAGGCTGTGACTTGCTATCACGAGCATCACTAGACTAGGGTGCCCCCTAGCATTTTGAGTTTTTGGGTCATTTGACCGATTTTGTCTTGGTTACAGAACATTATGAGTAAACCATAAACAGTTATATATATTTTTGATTTTCAGAGTTTTACTTTGGTTAAGTTACATGATCCAAATGCAAACATTGATGGTATGTTTTCTTTTTATAAATGTTTCAAATGTCTATCTAACACATAATTTGCTAATGATTCAGTTAATGTGTTTAAGTTTCTGGAAATATGTTGATATTGAATAAAATCAAATTGTCTTTCCAAAATCTTAACCCTTAGTAACATGCGATAAATAGCTGGGTTTCGGATGGAATATATACCATTGAGTTGTAGTATTACGAGCTGTGAGTCTAGCCTGACAATTAGTCGGCGTATACCATGTGTGATGGCATCAGAGAGAAGTTCTATCAACACGCTATATTCAGCGATATTATTTGTTGATCGACCAATACATACCCCTCTGAAACTTACTAACTCACCGCTCGGATCAAAAATGGCCCAAGCTGTGGAAGATAAGTTCCGCGAACTACGAATAGCTCCGTCGGCATATCCAACACATGACTCCAATAGGTTTGACATCTGCAATAAATGTAAAAAGTGGATTACTTGACCAAAATAAACACTTTAGCGAAAACAAAAACATAACAAAAGCATACACGTTACCATTACGCATAGTAACGCTTGAGGTACAACCCATTACAAGGTTGCGCCAGTGGAATTCTGTCATAATCCATTAACTTGTAGTCTCCTTTTGCTAACACTCGTTTAACAATATAGGGGCCCATCCATAAAGACTTAAATTTACCTGCTCCCAATTTATCGGATTCTTGGTCGTAAAGCAAGACCAAGTCACCTTCTGAGAAGACACGGGATTTGACATTTTTGTCGAACTGCGCCTTGACTCATTTCTTATGGGCTTCGTTAGCCAAAGTGGCATCACGACGGGTTTCATCCAATTGGATTAATTCCAAGAAACGAGCTTCTTCTTCTGATGTTCCGGGGAGGAGATCAATTGTGAGTTTGAGAGACGAGATTTCACACTGGATTGGTAAGACTGCTTCCAGGCCGTATACCAGTTGGAAAGGTGTAAACCCAATTGCATTCCTTACCGATGTTCGGTAAGCCCACAAAGCTGAGTACAGGATTAGGTGCCATTTTCTCTTGTGAACTCCAATCATCCTTTACAGCATGCGCTTTAGGACCTTGTTGATTGCTTCAGCTTGTCTGTTGGCTTGCGGATAATATGGAGTAGAGCTGTCGTGAGACAACCCTATTTTGGCAGCTAATTCAACCATCATGTGATTGCGAAAATGCAATCCATGATCTGTGACTATAGTCTGTGGTACGCCGAATCTAGCGACTACATGATTGAAAAAGAAGAGGGCAGTTGTTTCACCAGTATTATCTAATGTAGGCATCACCTCGGCCCATTTGGTAAAATAGTCAACTGCGACTATGATATACCCATGCCCCCCGGTCGAGGTGGGGTTACATGTCATGAAATCGATGCCCCATTTGGCGAATGGCCCAAAAACAACTATTGGCTGCAGAGGTGCGGGTGGTCTTCTGGTTTTGCTATCGGAAATTTGACAAGCATGGCAACATCTGACTACGGTTATGCAATCTTTGAACATTGTTGGCCAGAAGTATCCTGCTCGTAAGATTTTTTGCGCTGTAGCATATCCAGACTGATGCCCCCCACACGCGCTTGAATGAAAATCATTCAAGACTTTTCGGCCTCCTCATGGGTGAGGCACCTTCTCAGAACTGTATCGATACCACGACGGTAAAGTGTCTCACCGACGATCATGTAGTCTTTTGCTTGGTATCGAATACGTTTTTGTTCAGAGTGTGAGGTGTTTGGCCTGTATTTTTGGGTTTGGAGATAAATTATTATATCCCCATACCACTCATTGCTTGAAGATATCAGAAACAAACTTTCATCCATAATTGTTTCTTCGGACGTTTCATCGTTGGACGACGATGGGAGATCGCACAATAATTCTGCGAAGACTAGAGCTTTCTTTGATTTGGATTTTACAAATTCTAGATCGAACTCTTGTAGGATTGCTATCCATTTTGAATATTTGCCTCCCAGCAACTATCGCGACAATATATAAGTCATGGGGTTGCAATCTGACAGAATGGTAGTTTTCCGAAAGAGGACATAGTGTCAAAATCTCTGTATCGCTTGAACAGTTGCGAGTGCTAGCTTTTCAACTTAAGAATATTTGCTTTCTGTATCATTTAAGTTTTTACTTAAATAATATATGGGATGTTCTATTCCATCGAATTCTTGAACTAAAACCATTGCGATGGTTGTATCCGCTGCAGCCAGATACAGGTTAAAATATTTTTGATAATTAGGAGCGTACATTAATGATGCTTTCACTAGTGATTCTTTTAAAGCATCAAAGGAAGCTTGCACAACCTGATCCCAAACAAAGGGAACTTCCTTTTTCAAAATACGTGTATAACCTTTAGCAAGTTCGGCGTAATTTGGAATGAACCTCCTTAGAAAGTTCGCTTTCCCTTGGAGTTTCTGAATCTGAAGCAAATTCGAAGGTGGACGCAAATTTATGATTGCCTGGACCTTACATGGGTCGAGACGAATCCCGTCCTTCGAGACTACAAAGCCAAGCAAACGACCAGAACTGACGCAAAATACACATTTGTGTGGATTGAGTCGTATCTTGTAGTGTCGGCAATGTAGAAATATTTCTCTTAAATGTTGTGGGTGATCAGTCCGCTTTCGCGAATGAGCCGAAAGGTCGTCGAGGTATGGTTGAACGATGTTTTTGATGCCATGGAAGGCATAATTCATTGCCCTCCGAAACGTCGCCCCTGCATTCTTTAAACCAAAGGGTAATTTTCGATATGCGAACATGCCCCATGGACAAATAAATGCAGTCTTTGACTGGTCCTGTGGGCGGATATTTATTTGATTATACCTAGAGAATCCATCCATGAATGAAAGGATTTCGCATCTGGCGCATTCATCAATTATCTGGTTGATGAAGGGTGTAGGGTAGTTGTCTTTTGGACAAGCTTGATGTACATCCCTATAATCGACGCACACTCTAATCGTCCCTTGTTTTTTTTCATAACAGGGGCAATATTCGATACCCAATCGGTTAGAGGAACGGGGTAGATGAAACCAGCATGGAGACGTTTTTCAACTTCTGCCTTAATGGCAGTGGCTTTCTTGGGGTGCACCTGCCTTAGCCGTTGTCGTACTGGTTTGACATCTGGATACATCTTAATTTCATGTTCAACGATACTCGAGTCGATGCTTGGCATTTCACTGTATGACCAAGCAAAGACATCTCTGAATTCGTGAAAAAGAGCATTGTATATCTCCAGTTCTGAAGGAGAACAACATTTGCCAACATAAATATTCTCTACAACATCTGTTTTGGTCGAGATATTTATGGCGATAGTCTCTTCAATGTTGGACAAGTTTCGCTTTGAATCCACCGTGTTTACAGTATTTGATAGGAAATCAAAGACTGAAGGATGATAAAGGTCATCTTGAGCATCTTCTTCACAATCCGAAAGAAGGGAACGATGGTGGGAATCATTCCATGGTGCCCCTTCAATTACCATTCAGTGGAAAATTCCTTCGTTGGTGACATGCACTCGCGACCAAGGATCTGAAGGGGTACCATATTCTTTAGACCTATCTATCCAAACACTTGATGAGCGTTGATTTGGGTTTGCCTCCCATGATAGAACATTGATTGCTACAATATTTTTGTTGGGCTTGGGGATAAAACCACTGCATGATCCATGTCGATATCTTTTTGTGAGATCTTTTTAGAAGATATCATATTACAGGTTCCTACCGATGCTACTTCCGCCAGGTTGATTGGAGGTGGAAGGGCGAAAGTTCCCATTAGTATAGGATCTTTTAGTAGGCCTACTCCGATATTTTGAAGCGAATGGGGGCTTCCATGGATCATGGGAATGCTTCCTGTAACTTGAGAACCATTGGGGAGGAGGTTTTGTTGATCGACGCTTGTAATCTCTCCTTGAAAGGGAAATACAATCTTCCTAAAATAGGTCGACACAACAGCCGCCATAGCATATATCCATGGTCTTCCTAGTAGGTTGTTGTAATCAAGATTCCCATCGATGACTTCAACATCTATTTCTACCGTTTTCCCTCCTAGTTCAACTTTCAAGTTACTTAGGATACCATATGGGGTATATGTCCTTCCGTCGAATGCTTTTAATGTCGTTGAAGATCGCGACAAGGTTGGAGATCCTAAAGTTTTCCAGCAACTCATCGACATAATGCATGTAGATGCTCCCTCATTGATAATTGTTTGATGAACACTTTTGTTGAGGGCTTTCACTTGAACAAGGAAAGCTAGTTGAGCTGGTAATTTAGGATCGTATCCTTTATGGTCGAAGGATACAAGATTGGAATCCTTTGGGTCTACGCCACCAATGGCTGATAATAAAGCCTACCTTTGGGATGGGCAATTCTGTAGTACTTCAAGAGTCGACATAGAGGATAGTGATTGGGCCAAATCTTCCACTATATTATAATGTTATGCCGCTGTAGCAGGGGGATTAAACGTCGACTTTTGTACTACTCCCTTTTGCGGCTTTATTGTCAATTCAGGAATGATGGGTGGCGCAATTTCTGTCGAAGTTGTTGTCGAACTACTAGGTTGATCTTTATCCTTGTTGTTCGACAGCTGTGGATTCCCATAATATTTGTTCCTTGTCGATGTCAAAGCATCATTTAGCTGTTTTGAAACCGATAACATTAGCACTTGAGATGGGGAAGCATTTCCACTTTCAACCAGATTTGTTCCTGGATTTGGAAACGGATCAGTTAACACTGCGGAGGTTTTTGAATTCTTGAACAATTTTTTAAGCTCAGCTCTGTGTGGACAATCTGCGGTCCGATGGTCCTCATCGCATATCATGCATGGAAATTTTAGTTTCCTATCTCGAGGAGGGTTTGAAGAAGATTTCTCAGGTGATTGATTCCTCCTATTTCTTCTTCTTCCCTTTGCCTTTCTTCTTGCTTCCTGGTTGTTTGGTTTCTTTGCCTTTATCTGTCGATACAACATTTACTTCTGAAGCAAGAAGTTCATCTTTTTCATTTTGACTTGAAATCTTACGGGCCTTTTTGGATATAGCCTTTGTCAATTTCGTGTCTGTTGTGCCAATCACACCATCGTCGGCATGAGAGTCATTGTTCGATTTAGGAGGAGGAGGAATTGAGAATTCTGGACTAGGTGCGTCAGGTATTTTATCATGGAGCGTGCCAGACTGAGTGTAAATCAAGTCCAAATATTGCGCATGAGCGATAACTTGCTCTTCTATTACAACTCCCCCCTTTGCCACATCTTTCGTGATGGAAGGTAGTAATGACTTGATAAACCATTCAGCTAAGAGCTGATTGGGGACATACGTTTTTACCATTCTACGACGACGTTGCCATTCATGTATATGATCAGATATGTGAGTGGTCGTTGTCTGTTTGAAGTTGGTAAGAAGTTCTGTTCCCGTTTCGTACCTTATTGGTAACTAAAAATGGGTTAAAAAGGTTGTGGCTAAGGTGCTGAAGTTGTCGAACGAAGCTCTAAGCAATTCGATGTACCATTTTGCCGCCGGACCCATTAACGTCCTCTGAAAGAGGCGAAGTCTTAACGAATCATCATTTAGGGTGTTTGATGAACACCATAGATGAAAGGTCATCATGTGATTCGATGGATCTTCACTCGGATTTCGATTAAATTTAGGAATATCTGAAGGAAGTTTATGCGGAATCGCTGGCCACCAAGGGGCATAAGCGATTGGATCATTTGTTAAACGGTTTAAATCAGGTAACTCCAAAGTTTCCACAAAGGGTAACTGTTGATTCAGGTTAGGTGAAGCATACCCAGGATAAGATGGGATTGCCTGAGCAGTTGGTCTTTGCATATCGGCATAATGCATTTGATGCTGGTATGTTTGGTAAGGTTGGTGGGCATGACCATTGTAAAATGGTTGATTTTGACCGTTTTGAATGTACGGTTGTCCACTATTAGCAAAGATTTGTTGCTCAGAACCTTGGTATACTTGTTGGAATTACGGTTGTTGGTATTGCACCAGCCATGGTTGTGAAGCCATGTGCTGTTGCCCGATACTAACAGTTTGACCAAGATGAGGGGTAATTGTACCTGTCTGAACCTGTGTTGTTCCACCGGTCGGCGATTGTGGTTGAGTCGCAGGGTCAAGGGGTTGTTGCATTACAACCTAAGAAACCTGAGGTTGGCATACAATAGGTAGCGCTTGAACTTGCGACACCGTCACAATAGCTGGCGTAGTTGGGATATTTGACATAGGTAAGCAATGTTGCATCGAGTATACAACTCTTGGTTGTTGAGGTAGTATTGGTACCCAACCGCTTGAGGTAATTCCAGTATAACCTGAATGTTGTTGTGAACTCCCGTATGGAAATCCTCCCAGAGGGGATAATGAAAGGGTATACTGCCCCCCATACGGTGGTAATCCAGAACTCAAGGGAATTGTTTGCCCTTGGGGACCGGACTGCCCAAATTGACCTCCAAATGGATCAATTTGTTGAGACTCAACATAAGAGTTTCCGGATGTTATTCTGGATGAACAAACAGGAACCGACCATACTGTCGAAATGGCCCCTGAGTGGGATCCTTCTAGCGGTTGAGAGCTAGTCGAGACAGATGGTATACCGGCGAACATTGTCGGAGTGATAGCAGGGAGTTCTGCCATCGCTGTGTCAGACGACACAGTCCTAGATGTTGATGGTTGTTTAGAGATTTGTAGTCTATCCAAAATATTACCTAGCGATTCTACAAGAGCTTCCGCTGGTGGTAGACTAACTTTTGACGAAGAAGGATATAAAGTGATCCCGACTCCAAATTGCGACAGAGTACTTGTTGGAGGATCTTCTATAATTTCGTCTATGGCAATCAAACCAGGTGGAAGGGGAAGACCGTTATGTCCGTAGAATATTTTTGGTGCCAAAGAAGGTATGGAATCGACAGCGACAAATGTTTGAAGAGCAAGACTCTCCGAACCAGTCGAAAGTGGAACTTGTTTGGTAACACAAGTGTTTACTCTCAGACTAGGATCAATATTACTGTCCTTTTGTGGCTGTTGAACTTCTTCTGTAGAGGCAGGGATTCCAGAAATGTTTGGAGTAACTGGAGTCTATGATGTCGTTGGAACACTTGTTCTAACTTTAATAGGATA
The DNA here is from genome assembly GCA_031772625.1 of Pinus tabuliformis. Classification (NCBI taxonomy): domain Eukaryota; kingdom Viridiplantae; phylum Streptophyta; class Pinopsida; order Pinales; family Pinaceae; genus Pinus; species Pinus tabuliformis. The sequence goes on along the minus strand of CM062811.1, from coordinate 372,064,824 downwards.
TTTCGAACTTGTTAAACGAGTTCGCTTTGTCCGTACTGGCTTCGATTCTGGAGACAAAGACGGTCGACTCATAAGCCTCCGTGAACGACGGGGTTTCAATTGACTTTCTTCCACAATTGTGGATTACTTGATCAACTAAAATAAGGGGGAAGTATGTTTACGAATTAAATGAATTTTAGACGCTTTGACACAAATTGTTTTTTCAGTTTTTAAGAGTCAAGAAAAAACAAAAGATGACTCTAGTCTCCTTCGATTTTTAATGAGCCTGAAGTGACAAGTGCTCAGATGGACCTTTTCCATTAAGGAGTCTGAAAAGGAACGAAAGGGACTGCTCTGGAAATATAGGTAGAGGGAGTACCAAACCAATTGCAAAACTGCAGAATATTTTTTACGATATGGCAGTCAATCTTCCCGAATGCTGTGTTCAGTGCATTGTGATCGATAGGGCGGCAGACACGGCTTCCTATGGATAAAGGATTTAAGCCTATTGGGGTCTCCCAAAATATACTCGACGGTATGTGGGAGCACAAGTCCGTACTGGCACTTATCGCCTCAAAGTGGAGGAATCACCCAACCATCAGTGATAACAATAGTTACCAGGCTTTACGACGCCGGAATACATCTCTAGCCTAGACTTCTAGATGTTGTGCGTTAAGTTCCAAAGCGTTGTTAGATTCATTGAATTTATTTTAAGTTGATCTTGTTTATGAAGTTTGCCTTTCGGGTTCACCACGAGATGTAGACGTAATTCCTAAAATGCAATCTAAGATGATAAACAAACTTTTTATCTTCTTTATGCAATGAAAATCCTAGCTACTAGGGAAAAGAAAGACAGAATCTTTTCACAAAGAGCAAAGAGCACACTCTAAATGCACTTTCCTAAATCAAGCCAATCAGACTGTATATATGAAAATGCACATGCATGTATTTGTTTTTCGACTTTCTTAGTATATGGATGCTAAAAAGAAAGCTGATGCACAAATCTAAATTTCTTTTCAAGCGAAAAATATAAACAAGTTTCTTTTTGAAATCAAAAATGGAGACGATCACAACACCTTACGATTTTGAAATGAATACTCGTTCTTGACACTAGAAAATTACAAATTCAGACCAAAAGCAACGGTAACAGGATAATTGGCCATCAACAGCAATCAAACTCTTTCCTAGGACTGAAATTTACACTTGCGAAAGTTTCAAATCAAAGGGCGACAATACGATTATGCTACTTTTACAAAGGAGAACTGTAAACGACTCAACAAACACACAAAAACATCTACAGTTCTTTTGTACAAAGGAGGCAGAATAACAGTAAGGAAAAGGGGTTTCAAACAGACATATACTGATCACAGGCAGCAAGATTCAGGAATAGAACTGAAAGAATGATCCACAGAAACCACAACTGCACAGAGCTAGTCTGATCAGCGCACCTGTAACACAGAGAATCTGAAATGCAACATAGCTTGTCCACTTGGGAAGTGCGCTGAAATTCAAAATCTCTGAACAGTACCTGCGCTGGGCCAGAAACAAGACTCTGTTCGGTTTTTGGGTCACAGTTTGCAGTTCAGTTCTTGGTTTTTGGCCGAGTAAAAAGCAATCAGTAATGCAACAATCAGGGGTAGATCTAAGGAGGATCTAAGAGATATCACAAGGGCAATCAGATAGTTTGTGAATCAGTTGTTTAAATCATAAACAGATCCAATAGATGGATTGAAGTAGCAGTTGTCTACTTTGCATTTGTTATGGCAAATGAAGTTCGAATGCTACTTGTAAGTTTATGAAACAAACAACAAAGAATGATAAACAAACAAACTAATTATCTCACCAGTATGGTCGCCATTTTGTTACAGGGAAAAGTGTCTATAAAGAACTGCTCTATCCCACTAAGGTGTGATAGCTACCATAGAAACAAATAGAGAAAAACTACTTATGTTTTTCCTTTATGAATTATAGATAGAGAGGAACAGAAAGACCAACCCCTGTCTTGCGCTAATCCCTTGATTCGATCCCTCTCTTCTTTGATAGTCCTCAGCTACCTACTCCCCGGCACGCCCAGCTTCACAAAGTACCTGTAAGATCACAGAAGCATAGCACTATACAAAGACATGGATCTATAGTCATAGAAAATCTAGGATCAGATGTAAATTGACCATACAAATGTAACAAGCATCAATGATACAAAAGCATGGAGGAAAACTCAAATAGCTTTTATTGATAAACAAGAAAAGAGCCAGGAGGAGTTACAACCAGTTGTTCCGACCCAGCATCAACCTCCCAGCAAAGAAGCCCCTCTTCACCTCAAAAAAAGCTTAGATCACACAACAATCTGATGTTTGTCTCTAGAAACCAACAGCAATTCCTTACAATATGCAAAATTCCAGCCTCTGGATCTCTGGGATGAGGGATCCATATATAGATATCTGTAAGGGGGATGAGTCAGCTTGTGATTTGATTAGTGTCTTCTCTCTGATAGTTCTTGCTTCCAATTGGAGACTGAGGGCCTCTTACTCATCCTTGGTCGAATTCAGTGAGGCAAGTGTCACAGGAGAAGATTTTGAAAGCTTCCATTGCCTCTCCACCTCGCGGAATGACACTGCCATTTGTCAGTTCTCGCCCATCGCACCCCATAGAAGGGATTTTTGAAATGCAACGCACTGTCACAGTGTATTTAGGTGAGATGAAATGCACTTAGCCAGTGGAGCAGCTGCAATGATCCTGTTTTAACCAATTCTGAGTAGTTTCTCATGGAGAACTTCTGGGAGAAGCTGTAATCTGATGACCTTATTCCTTTAGGGATTAGAACAACACTTTTAGGGACTTAGGAGCCCTTGGTTTATGGACATTTCATGCTTGGGGTTATAGGGCACAAAAATGTCTATAACACCTCTGGCCAGCGTGCTCACCTTCCGGGCATTTGAAGGATCTGTGCCCCCACTTATGGCACCTGTAGCACTGGACATTAGTCCCCCTTCCATGACCATTTCCTCTTCCCCGCTGATATGGCTGACCTCCTCTGGTGCTATCCCCCTTCTCTGTTGTCCCTGAAGCTCTGGAACTGTTGCCTTCTTCGCTGTTAGTGGCAGTTCTCCCTCTGCCGTAGGACTGTCCTCATCCTCTGCCATTTCCTCGCCCTCTCCTATTATTATGTTTCCTGTTAATTTTTTCTTCAGCCTTTACAACACTCTGAAAGGCCTCTTCTATATTTCGTGGAGAGAGAATACTGATCTCATCTAGTATTTCCAGTCTCAAGCCATTCACGTATCTCGCTGTTTTTTCTGGAGTATCATCAGTATAACCAGCCCGCAAATTTACACGATAAAACTCCTCTGTGTATTCCTTCACGGTCATACCTTTCTGCCTTAAATTCTGCACTCGTCGATAAAGTTCGACCTGATAGTCTTTAGGCAAAAATCTGCCCTTCAGTTTTGCCACCATCCTTGGCCACTTTCTTATTGGTAGCTTGTTCATTCGTCTCTTGTCCGCTTGGACACTATCCCACCATAAAGCGGTGTGTCCTTTTAACTTAGTCGCAGCAAATCTAACTCTTTTGTCCTCACTGATCTCTTCATTTTCAAAATACTTATCTAACTCACTTACCCAATCCAGCAAGACATCTGCGGACAGACTGCCATCATAGTTAGGGATCTCAGGTTTGGGTTTGCTGCTAGCTAACGGTATCGAACTCAATAGTCTTAACTCCGGGGCTTCTTCCTCTGATTCGTCTGTAGCAGTTGTTGACTCTTCTTCACTATCATCCCCAAGTTTTGGGTCTCTTCTCCTACCTGCCTCTACCGCTTCTAAGCGAGCAGTAAGGATTCTCAACTGTTCCCTCAAGCCCTCATCTGCTACTCTGCATGCACCTCTTCCACGTCCTCGTCTTTGAACTTCCATCTCCCTCTATTTCCTTCAAATTCTTCTCTGATACCACTTGATGGGGCTAGCCCACGTGGTCCCGCCATCAATGCGCTTACTTTGGTGTGTACCAACAAATGAATATAATAATCAAAAAGATTTTGGATATATGTTATTTGATTTTCAATCTACATTGAATTGAGTGGGGCTACGGTGATTGTATGCTGGTTGTTTGTCTGGTGGACATCTGTCCCTCCTCAGAATTCTAGGAACCTGCCTTGGTATAGGGTTTCACACCTTCACGCTCATTTGGTTATTCGTTTTTTCTCCCGGTCATTTGCTCTGTGAGCTCTCGGTGACCCCTTGTAGCTTCTGTGGTTTTCTTTGTATTTTTCTGAGGCTTGTCCGCCTGGTTTCCTGAGCTATGCGCTCCTAGTAGCCTTCTCAGCCTCGGTCATTTGGGACTCGGCTTGGAAATCTTCTGTTCACCCAGTGATTTGTTGAAACCCTGGTAAGGTTTGCGTTATTATGTTCTTCTGCTTGTATGTCAACTGTTACTGTGTGTTTGGAGTCTGCCTTAGTGGGTCTCCGCCTCTGTGCGTCTTTTATCGGTTTGCTGTCTGTGTTTCACGAGTGTTTGTAATTGATTGATGGCTGTATGATCCTTGGTGACATTTTCTTTAGCGCTGGTTTGATTCCTCCACAAACTCGGTAGAGTTATGGTGGCATTCTTCGTCGGTTTCTCCGCCAACTCACCTGGTAAGTTCCTGTTCTATGCTGGACACTTGTACTCCTCTTCTACCTGAGTCTAACATCTTCGGATCTTTCGTGAGTAGGAGGGTCATTCGAGGTGTAGTTGCGGCTATGGCTTGCCTGTCAGGTAAATAATGCACTGTGTTTTATTCGTTCATTTTCATTTTCAGTTCTCTGTATCATGTTCCTTGGACTCTAATCTTGTTCTGTTTGTTTTCTTCACAGGTGGAGCCACTCGAGGGTTTCAGCGCTTGGACTCTCAGCTGTCCCGAGCAAAACACGGGTAGTGTCACTCTGTTCGTTTGTGGTTTGCTTGGCTTGATTATTACGACTTGTAGGGTTGGTCTTTTCTTGCTGGCCTTGAGCCGCTATCTGTATTTGGTTCTCTGGTCATTAGGCACCGTCGTTGGTTATGGAAATGAGGTGGGGTCTTATGGGGTTTGGCTTCTGTTTGCAATTAGTTTTAATCCCCACGTCTGTGAACTGGGTTCGGTCTTTTACTTTGAACAAAGTGTAAATGAACAATGAATTTTGGATGACTGTATTTTGTAACTCTATAAATTTAGTGCTGGAATAGATTTGGATTGCATTCATAAATTCACATACCTGATACGATTATTTAATGTCTGGTTATTTTTATTTGTGCCGCTTGTAACTGGCGTTGTTACTTCTCGTCCGACTTTGGTTATCTTCTTCTTTTGACTTAGAACCTGTAGCAGTACATTGACAATCTTCACATGATAAAATATTACCAAAAGTTACACAGTATTGAGGATGCTATAGGAGTGTGTGTGCACAGGAAAAAAAAAACTATATTTCTCTCTCTGTTTTTTCTTATACAGTCTAACCTCCTAATGTTCTTTTTATCTCTTCTTAATAGCACTGTTTACAAACTGTCCTAACTGCTGTTACTTTATTCAGTTGGTTACATCATTTATTTCTCATGCAGAACTTTTCATGGTTGTCTAGTACATTTTCTTTTCATGCTTTTACAACAGTAACGTAACTGTCTGGAAACAACGACTCTAACTAATTACTACTTCTCCTAATTAAAATGTATTACATTAATCTTAGGGAACTTTAATGAAAGAAAAGTAAAAAAAAAAGAAAAAAAAAAAAAGTTTACTATCCATCCAGTGAATTAATTTTTTCGTCCTCTTCAGAAACCATAACAACCTCGCTTCTGTGTTTGCCCTATCAACCAGATGCTCCTGCATCACCAACTTCTATTGGAAGTGAGCTACAACTCACCTCACCCTTTTTTCTTTGTGGATCACTTTTCAGAATATTTCAAAATGGATCCATTCCAAATATCAGAAAACAATAGTGAAATGAACACTATATCAAATCACTGAACCAACTTCATCACCAAATCATTAAATAAACCAAATACTGAATTAAAACAACTAAAGTAGCTAGATCATTTCAATTCACTATACACTCTTCATCAGAATATTAGATCACCTATTGTTCATCACATAAACCAGATATTGTCATTGCAAACCCTGGTTAACCTTATGTTAGAATATATATGCTATTATTATAATACATATATGTGTATATATGCACTTTCTCTTCAGCTAACCCGCATACTGATCTCAAAATACTGAACCTTGAAACTGAATTATTGTATTAATGAAATCAATCACTAAAATGCATACTGACCTCATCACATATCTTTGAACCAAATATATATAATCTCATAGTCGCATCATTCATAACATAATCAGTTCAACATAAATCATCACTTTCAAACATATATCATCATGGAAGACTTCATCGATAGATAGTAGAAAACACAAAAAATATTGATGAGAAATCACATACAGAAAAACCCTATCTTATGTATGCAACCCATAGAAGACACTTTATTGTATGTACGAAAATTTCAAGAATATTACCTGCGTACAGATCTATCCATACTGCAAAATCAATACATGCCTAACCAAAAGTTGGTTCGTGTATGTACACGACCTTTGTGAAGAAAAACTGTGTATAAATCTAATAAGTACTAAATGATACCTTTGATTCAAAAAAGATCATCAATCAAGCCCAAATATCGACACACAGTATAAAAGACACATATCATAACATGATCACCACAAATCTATCAACCCATAAGCAGATTATTCAATGTGTAGTCATTTTAGATATATACTACTTGATCCATCATCATACTCTTGGGTGCACACTTATTTTAGATCAAACAATTCATTAATAAACAAAAGCATGCACACTTAGCACTTTGATCTCCATCTCCTTATATAGCTTAGGCCTTAGCCAATACCTTATGCCAATTCCATAGTTATGGAAATGGTATTCTTTGACAAAATCAAATATCCATTGTCGCACTCATTGCTATGGTTTGATACCATGGTAAAGACCCCTCGTATTTATAACACCATTGTGTAGAAATTTTATGCGACTTTTATTCACCATAATCATGTATGTATGCAGCCTCTATTCACAGGACCCATGTATACTACTTGAAACATTATATTTATCATTCCTCTATCTCTGAAGTCATATTACTTTCTCCAATTTGTCTGTCACATTTGTAATGTCCTGCATACTTATCTTTCTATTATCATGTTGAGAAATTTATTAAGTAGGTTTCCATCAAGGACAACACATTTGTCATAATGCCAACAATCTCCCCCTTTGGACTTGATGGAAACCACCACTTTGGTGTTTGGTTACCACCACTTGTAGATACTTGTAAACACATCTATAGATATACAAAGTCACCAAGCATTCTACAAACACCAAGCTTCTCTCTCCCTTTAACATCAAGGGAAAAGGGGTTGACCAATGCTGAATGAAGGGTTCTCTCACTTTATAGTAGGAGAGGAGTTGGAAGCTCTATCAAGAGAGAGAGGAATCAAGAAAGGAGTCAAGAAGAAGATCCAGGTTGGTCCCTTTGCTTCTCCCTTATCTATCATACATAAAGGAAATCACAAATTCCTTTGATTGTTTGTTTCTAAGATAGCTACCAATATTAGTGGGATTAATAGATCGAAAAGACACTAGTTTTCCTGGAAACAAAATGGTGACTCCACTAGCGAATGAATAGTTTGTTTGTTTGTTATTCTTGTTTTCTTTATAAACTACAGACAGAGCCTAAAGTTAGCCAGATAGCCTTTGAACTGCTCTTGCTATGCAATTGCAAAGTAGATGAATGTTGTTTCAATCAATCTTTTGGTTGGTTTATGAACTGAAAATTTGAATTACAAGCATTATAAACACCCTTGTGGTAGCTCAATAACCTCCTAAGGTCATACCCCTGTACTTTGTTCTTTACTGTCCATAATATCTCAACCTTAATCACTGAACTTAGCCGCAAATTTGAGCAAAAACCCACCTAAGTTTCACTCCCTGGCCCATCGCACTGTCTATCACTGGAAGCCAATATGCATCACACCTCTTGTGTGCAGTAGGTGAGATGCATCCCTGTTTTTGTGAAGCACAGGTGCGATGACTGAGTAATCCTATTTCTTTTCTTGAAATTTTGGTTTTTTGTCTTTGTTTTCAGCTCTACTCAATTGTTTAGCTACTTATGATTAGTATCTCATTGCTGAAGCCTCCTTCCTTTACATTGTTCAGCCTCCATTGATTAGGATTAGTAAATGTTTTTATGTATCTTTCCATCATTTACAATCCTTCTTCAAAACGTTTCTTAAATCGAACTATCATTTTGGTGCAAAAGTGTCATAGCTGTCATTTTGTGTCAAAAAAGAGGAGTGTCATAAAGTCTTCCTTCTCTAGATAGTCGATTAGACTTTTTGTCATGCATTTGATTCGAATTGTTAATATTTGAAGTGTCGAAAGAATCTTTCTATTCGAAATTGAAAAGTTTCGTTTAGTCTTCCTTTCATTTTGAAAATAAATTTTCGAAATGTGGCTTTGAAGAAAATAGTTTCTATTCAAAATTGAAAAGTGTCATTTTGTCTTCCTTTCATTTTGAAAAGAAATTGTTGAAATGTCGCTTTGAAGAAAATAGTTCAGATCTATGCTTAGTTTTCCTTTTTGGCATTATTCACATTAAGGGAATGAAAAACAAATACATGCATTTGCAGTTGCATTTAGACTATGTGTGAAAAATGATTTAGGAAAAGTGCATTTAGTGTGTGCTCTTTGCTCTATGTTTGAAATAATTGTAATATTCTTTCCTTAGTAGCTAGGATTTTCATTGCTAAAAGAAAACAATGATTTTTTTATCATTTTAGATTGCATATTTATGAATTTTACATCTACATCACGCGGTGAACCTTGAAAGGCAAACTTCTAAATAAGATCAACTCTAAAATAAATCTCAATGAACTTAACAACTCTTTGGAACCTAACGCAACACATCTAGAGCTCTAGGCCAGAGACGTGTTCCGACATCATAAAATCTAGTAACTATCATTTTCATCAATGGTTGGGTGATTCCTCTTCTTTGATACGATAAGTGCTAGCGCGGACTTGTGCTCCCCATACCGTCGAGTATATATTGGGAGACCATAATAGGCTTATATCCTTTATCCATAGGAAGCCATGTTTTCCACCCTATCGATCGAAATGCACTGAACACAACATTCAGGAAGATTGACTACCATACATAAGTCCTTGGTAATTTCTCTTTAATTTATCACCAAGGTGTATATTGCAGTTTTGCAATTGGTTTGGTAATCCCTCTGTCTAGATTTCCAGAGTAGTCACTTTCATTCCTTTTCAACTCCTTAAAAGAAAAGGTCCATCTAAGCACTTGTCACTTCAGGCTCATTAAAAATCGAAGGGGACTAGAGTCATCTTTAGCTTCTTCTCGACTCTTAAAAATTGAAAAAGCAAAGTTGTGTCAAACCGTCATTAAAATTTATCTAATTTGGAACAACATCATTTTCCCTTTAATTTTTAGTTGATCAAGTAATCTGCAATCGTGGAAGAAAGTCAATCAAAACCCCATCATTCGTGGAGACTAGAAAGTCAACTATCTTTGACTCCAGAAACGAAGCCATTCCGAGCAAAACGATCTCATTTAACTAAGTCCAAATCTCTTGGTTTATTTGAAACTTGGGTTTCAACATCATCAGAGACTACAATATTTTTTTAGAATTTATACTTAGATATTTCACAATTTCCATTTTTGCTTTGTCGACGTTTCGAGTCTAGACCAGACTCATCATCAGGACATGATTTACAAAGGAGAGAGACAAAATAGAAGTTCCGCAGTTACAGGAGGACATTAATACTGATCCTAGTGTAATGGTAGACACTTCTATACCTGAAACAACTCCATCTAGGGCTGATCCAGAAACTGAAGTTCATTTACTTAAACATCTAGAAGTTGAGTTCTAGAATTCAGAAGGTGTCACCCCTCAAGTATTTGTCACTGCAGAATCTATTCCTTCTTCGGCTCCAGAAATATTCTACGGACCTTGTTAGCGTTCGAATATGGCCTCAGGCTGAAGAAGGCAAAATCCAAGGCAACATCAAACCACTTAGCCTCGTAGCTAGCCCTACGAGGACAGGAGAGGGCTCTCTCCGGGTCTATCTCGGCAAAGATCTTCAAAGGGCAGAGATAACCAATAAAGAACACTGATTTTAGGCTAGTAAACTGATAGAGAAGGTTTGATTTCAGATTTTTAGGGTTTTGGTGGAAAACAGGGGAAAGCAATTTTGGGTGCGGGGATGGGACACAGATTTTGCAGAGGTCTTTTTGGGGCAAGGTAGGAGATTGTCTTGATGCCTTTGAAAGAGTTGGGTGGATAGGAATGACTGGTGAGGAGCTAAGGAGAGCAAGAAATCACCATGAGTTCTCCTTAAATAGATGAAAACATTGATATTAAGCAAACTTAAAGGCAGAGCATAGCAATCATGAATTCTACCTTATCACTTCATTTGCCTAATTTGCAGAAGGAAAAGTGAGAAAATGATACACATAATAAAACTTAAAAGTACATAAGAGAAGCACACCATCAACACAAGTAACCACAGGAATCCCAAAGAGGGTTGCAAAACCCTGGTCTTTCCTTTACCAAAATTGCAGAGATACAAAGTGTAATACAATAGAAGCTTATCCCTCAAGAGTCCAACCTCTCCAACCATGAAAATGATTTAGAAAATACATAATATAGACCATGCCAACCCATTCCATAGCCTCTAGGGGTCGAGCTCATCATCTTAGGAGCTGTTTCAACCAATTCTAAACAAAGCACTACAATCTAGGCAGTCAAAACAACTTGCCTCTATAAGCTAGGAAACCAATTCATTCATTAAATGTTTGCCATTTTATGAATGAATCTTCTAGAATAGGTAAATAAGTGTCATGTCAACATGAAATTACATCACTTACATCAAGGAGGATGAAAAATCCCACCAAAAAGTCAAAACTGGTCAAATGTTGCGTTTTCCTGAGCTGAAGGTGAAAAATTGAGAAAATGTCCTGATGCGTAGCGCGCCATTTCTCAACGCGTAGCGCGCCTTTCAGCCCACTTTTGGGGCACGTTCCAGCATAAAAATGAGGCTTAGGTGCGCTTGTTGGAAAGGTCTGGATGTCTACTTTCCAACCCAAGTGGATTTTCTCAATTTGGTGTCCATTTGCCCCTCCAAAATTGCAATCTCCCAAGACTGCTTCCTGTGTGTCCAAAAAGTGGCAGAAAGTCATTTTTTGCATGTTTTTTGACCTTTTGAGTGCTCAAAACCTGATGAAATGTCTTGGAAATTGCTGAGAAAGTGTAATTTTTCATGAAAAATCTGAAAATGCTGAGTTTTTGAGAAATGGACTTGCCCATCTTCAGGGTAGCGCGCGGCGCGCTACGCGTTGAAGGCAAAAACCTGTTTTTTGACCAAAAAAATTCAAAAAGGACCAAAATTGCTCCAAATTCTCTGAAATTTGAGCTAAAGGTGTGTCATTTAGTGCCATGCTCCTTCAAGGAAGCCTCAGCTAAAATATGAAGGGGATCGGGCCTTTTCCTCCGTTTTAGTGCCTTGGCCAACCGTCCTTTGAGTACCTTCATTCTTGCTTTACACACATGCATTCGAGCCCAATAGTGATTCTTCATGTGTCGAAGCATGTCCTTTTCCCTGCTTGCCTTGGCCAGCAACTTCTCCAAATGAGTATTGACCCGGATCAGCATAGCCTCTCGCTCAATGGGTGTCAAATCACCGGGTCTCTTGCGAGCCAAGTTGCGGTCTTCATGGATCCTTCGCAACTCATCAAGAGTGTGCTCATCCTCTAGTTGCTTGTTGCACTGCTCTAAGTAGGTGATTGTCCAATTTTCCATTTCCAACTTCTGCTGCAACAAGCGATTTTCAGCCTTTTGTCGCTGAATGATCTCCTTTAGCTCCGAGCTAAGAGAACTGATGTCAAGGTCAATAATGTCAATGTCTGGATCACCTGACAGTCCCTCCTCAATCATGGGCTGCTTGCCTCTCTCCAGTACCTGTGCTGCTGTCGAAAGCGAGGCCCCTTCCACATGAGGTGGAGATAACACTCGCTGTGCTGATGAAGAAGGCGAGACCCCTTTCACCTGGTGTGAAGATAATACTCGCCGTGTAGATGCAAATAAGGCCCTGTGGCCTCTCTGATATGTAACAAATGGAGGGGAGCTGACATGCTCGGGATCTGGAATGTCAAACTGATGTGAAGGCCCTCCCTCATCACGGACAACCTCAGGAGGTGGCTGTGGCACTGTGAACAAGTCACGAGAAATGAAATCCTCCCATGGAATACCCTGTTGTGCCAACGGATGCATGACCACAATCTTGATCAGTGCATAATGATAGATGCTCTTGTGTTGTTGTGCTGGGCTCTTTCTTTGCACCAAGGGCACCATCCTCTCTATATTTCGGCACATGAAGAATGGAATGTTCATCATTCGTACCCGTGTGAAATGCATCAACAAACGGATATGGTACGAATATAAACGTGAAAATCTGCCCTCGCAAGTGAAATAGCGAATGATGATCCTCATCAAAGGTGCATACTCGTCTCTTAAGAATCTGAAGGGAAAAACAGTAGTTAGGTGCCTCATATATACAGGTTTGATATATGGCTCATAATGAAATCTGTCCAACTGTTGGCGATTGTTCAACTCTTCTCCAATATTGGGTATCCCTGTTGCTTGAGCAACAATCTCGGGTGACAATGTGAAGTCCACTCCTGCAAGATTCACATGCCCATTGTGCAAATGTAGGAAAAACAAGCGGATCAATTCCCTGTGGTGTTGAATTTGGGAGATTCTCTCGCAATATTCATAACATGATTGGTATCGGAAACATGTCACTGCAAGTGGACAAGCTTGTAGATAAGCCAAAGAGGTGGGCTCCTCCCTGACATGCTGACCACCTTTACCACCCCTGTGATGCCTCCTTGGCACCTCTACCTCTGGTGTTGATTCACGGTCATCACTTTGCTCATAATCTGTTTCGGTTTCTGACATGGTTTTGGAGGCAAGTGACTGAAAAATAATGCTGACTGTGCACCCAATGAACTGTTGTTTTGACTTGTTTAAATGCTGAAAAGATTTTGAGAGAGAAGTAGTTTTGGTGGCTTGCTGGCGATTTCCTGAGCAAGAAACCCTACGCGTAGCGCCTGAGTTAATTTGCACTGGAAAATGCGCGGTGATGTGTAGCGCGCCCCCAACGTGTAGCGCGCCTCCTCTGATGCGTAGTGCGCCGCTGTAATTGCCCAATTCGCCCAATGAACTTTGAAATCGACTTGACAAGTATTCTCTTGAAGTGTTGAGAGGCAAATGAGTTACCAATGAGGAGGGAGGGGCTTTTATAGGCTCACTTTTGAATTTAATTTGCCCAAAACCCACTTTATAATGTTTTTGAAATGACAATTTTTTGAATTAATTGATGCTGACTTCTGGTTTCCTTTTTTCAAAATAAATTGGTTGAAATGATGATTTCTCTTGAAATTTTTTGCAGGGATAGCTTCTGAGATGTCTTGGCAAAGGAGACCAAGGCTGCATGCCAACTTTCGGAGAATTTGAACTTTTTACAAATTTTTACAAAAATGAGATAGTGACCTTTGTCTTCAAAAACAGGGTTTTTGAAAACAAGGTAAAAATTAGCTGTACAATGATAAGAGTTATTAAAATGATGCTTTATGACGGACATCCCTCTGGCCTGCTGGTCCTTTATGACATCTCAAGACAAATCTTGACTCAACCCTAGACCTAAGACCTTGACATTTAAAACAAGGAAATGACCTTGTGAAGATTTTATTTACTCAAGAAAACATGATCCAGCAATGCCAAACAAGAGGGGAATAAAAGACATAAGCTTCTCCACCAGGGTTATGGCATGCCTAACGGGATGCAACATGATCACACTGATGAGACACTTAATTATGAAATGCAAAGAGTTTTGATCTCTGGTGGAGGGCTACTAGACCGACTCTAACAGACCTAATGGTCTACCTCTTCCACCTGGACTGATTTCTATAGAAGAGATAGTAGAGGATCTTCAATCCAGTACCCCATTACATTTTGGAACTGGGATCCACTTATATCTTTCTACTCCTGAAGTTAGTTCCTTTAATCATCCTTCATCGCAACTTCTTGTCGAATAGCTAGGAAATCTTTTGGATAGACTAAATATGTCTGAGCAACCATCAACATCTAGTACTGTGTCATCTGATACAGCCACAATACAACTTCCTGCTGCTATTCCTATGATGTTTGCCAGTATACCATCTATCCCAACTAGTTATCAATCATTAGATGGAGTCCACCCAGGGACTGTTAAGACAACATGTTCTATTCCTATTTGTTCATCTGGGATACCATCTAGCATTTCTTATGTTGAAACTTAGCAAATTGATCCTGCATACCAGTATCAAAGACCAATCTATCCTTTGAGCACTGAATTTCCACCACATGGCGAGCGGTATTGCTTCCGGGAAAACTAGTGTTGCTATTTGATTTGGTAGTGCCACTAAGATGGGTAGCTATCTTAGAAACAAAAAATTAAAAGTAACTTTTGTTTTCCTTTATGGATGATAGATAAGGGAGAAGTAGAGAGCCCCTACCTCAATCTTTCGCTCGGCTCCTTGCTTGTTTCCTCTCCCCTTTCATAGAGCTTGCCGCTCCTTTCTCACTTGTCCCACTTCAAATAACACACGTAGAGGAAAAGCAACAAAATACCATCAAAGCATAGAGATCTATAATACCATAAACAATGCAGAATCAGACGTACATTAACCATACAATTGCATTCACCATTACAATATTTACAAGTATGCAAGTATATGGAGGAAAACTCAAATAAATTTATTGATAGTAGAAGTAGAAGAGAGGATTACAACCCAGCTGTTTGATCCAACATCATCCTCCCAGCATGAAAGCCCTCTTCACCTCATGAAAAGCGAGATCACCCAACAATACAATGTCTCAAAGAGAAACCAACAACATTTCCTTACAAATTACAAAATTCCAGCCTCTAGATCTCTCAAATGAGGGATCCATATATAGATATTTATAGAGGTGTGAGTCAACTCTAGATTTTTGATTAGTGTCATGCCACTGATAGTTCTTGGTTCCACTTGGAGATTTTATTTATCTCTTACTCATCCCTGGGCGAATTCTGAGAGGCAAGTGTCATATGAGAAGTTTCTAGAAGATTCCTTGATCATCCATTTAGCAAATTGTCTCTGCCATTTGTCTATTCTCGCTCATCGCACCCTACAAAAGGCCTTTTCAGTATGCATCACACTTCCCATGCATAGCAGGTGAGATGCATCGCACCCTGACCATGGAGCAGTTATTATTGTCCAATTTCGGTCAGTTCTGAGTGATTTTTCAGGTGGAACTTCTGGGAAATGATGTAATCAGTTGACCATGATCCTTTAGGGTATGAAACAACACTTTTAGGGGTTAAAGAGCCCTTGGTTTATCGACATATATGACTGGGGTTGAAGTGCCCAAATATTTCTATAACAGTTGCCCCCTAAAGCATGAGGTCATAAATCTTTTGATGTCGGGTGAAATGCTTTATCATGAGGATACGAGTTATTCAAACTGGAAGGTGACCTGTATAAGATACAATACAATACATCATCATCATAATATTTTCATGATCTAGCTGAGGTGGGCATTCCCATGCTTAGCTTTATAAATTCATTTTAATGTACATAAGACAGATAATCGTTTGTTATTGCAAATTGGTGATTCTTTATATGTAGAGTCATCATCCCTTAGCTTGGATGATCATCTGTGCAGCTTCTGTGTACATTTTATGTATTTATTTTCCTGAATATATCACAGCCCGAATGGATGAAACTAAATTTGGGGTCTTCAAACTCATTCAATATTCACTCAATGTACAAGTCGATCCATGTGAAAAGTTTTTATGGCGTCGAACATGGAAAGACATCACCTGATTACCAGCGAATGATGTAAGTTGTTAACAAGCATGAGAGGAATCACCGATAATGATAATGACCCTCAAGGTACTACAGTACAGTTCGCGTGGTGTGAATATATGATTCGATGTCAAACACCACATAAAATCTTTCGGTCGAAGGCCATTGATGTAAACCTGTCAGCGGAAGTGACAAACTTGCCATTGAGGCATGCAAGCTTCAAAGTACTGAAAGGGTTATTTCTAAGTCAACTTCTTGGATAATGAGCTGATGTCGACAAGAAGTGACCCATCGTAGGAGGTCCTTAATGCATCCCACATCTACAACATGAAATGAAACAAATGATTTTCTGGAGGTGAGAACGATCTGATGATACAAGGTTCAGGAATGGAGGCCATGAAAAATGGAGAGTGAAGGTATTGCAGTGGATGAGGCGTTAGCTGGGTTGGTGAATTCTCTGAGTGACTTCTCTTAAACATATCAGTGACACTATCATGGATCGGTAGCACTAACCCCATGGATGGTACGGAGGACCAATGGTGATGTGACCGGTGAAAAGAATAACCCAACATGACTCAATCATGGTGATGGAGTGAAAGTGTCATGTTGAAGAGAAACCTGCTACCAATGTAGTTCTTCAAGTTTTCTTCCCTTTTTCCCCAGTCATTGCTGACTAGTACCCCTTACTTTTGTCAAGCCTGAGGAGGATAACATATGCTCGTTCTATAATTTGCCCTTCGGGCAAACCTGTCGCTATGTTTTAGTGAGCCTAGCGACAGTGAAACTCGTTCTTGTCTAGATGGACAAGTTTGTCGCTATTGTTTTAACAAGTTTAACGACAAGGATAACTCTGTCCTTTTCATGTTTAGAGAGTTTTAAAAGGGACAAAAAGGAAACTCCAGTAGTTCTTTTTCATATTATAGTCCCTTGATTCTGAAAAAGATTAAAATAATACGAAAGGGATGACTTTTGTGATCACTTTAGCAAGCCGAAAAAGACAAATGCTTGATCTTTTTGTGTGATAATCCCTCAGGTCCAAAAAGATTAAAATATAGCAGGGATGGAACTTCCAATCACTTTAACGAGTTGGAGAGGCCAATTGCTTGACAATATTTTCATATTTAACGAGTCCGAAAAGAGTTTAAAGTAGACTCGTTATTTGCAAACACTTTAATGAGCTGGAATGCTCAACAATCTTTTAATATTTAATGAGTCTAAAAAGGGTTTAAAGGAGACTCCGTTTTTTGAGGAACAAGTGGTGTTTAGGGTAGCAAATGAGTTCTGGGTAATCTTGGAACTAGTTCTGGGTAACCTTGGAACTTCTCAAAACATGGTGTTGTGAAGAGGTTGGCTAACAGGACCACTCATCGCTATTGTTCCTCAAAGTGGTAAATAATCAAGTGGAAGCATATGATCAGACAAACGGATGGAGGTGATGGAAAGAGCACAACCAAGGTTCGAAAGGCAGATAGAATAGCAATCACAAAAGTTATTTACTGAGGGTGGATTCATTTTTTAATGAGCTTGAATTGGAAGAAACTATGCTCAGGTTCAGTTTCATGTTTACACAAGCTTAAAACGAAAAACTATGCTTGTTACAAGTTCGCATGCCCCCAGCATAATGACGCAAATTGAGGTGCATGCCCCCCAAGCTTCATTTCATTCAATGTGGGGGTTGGAATGAAGGTTTACTTTCGAGATATTTGAAAGACTCGACTTGGATTTTACGAGATTGTAGTCAAAGACTTGATATGGAAAGGGAGTTGTTTCATTTTTTAATGAAGTTGACATAGTAAACAAACTATCCTCATAACCCTTGTTTCATTTTGTAACGAGGTTGACACAATATAAGAATCATCCTCAGTTACCCATAGTATCAAAATGGTCAGAGTTCTTCTTAATATTTTATGATGTAGAAGGTATCATATGACAGGTTTTCACTGTGGCCACTTTCGCTAGATTACTTGGAGGTAGGAGGGCAAAAGTACCCATTAAGGAAGGGTCTTTTAGGAGACCTACTCCGACATTTTGAAGCGATTGAGAACTTCCATGGATGAATGGAATGCTTCCAGAAGCTTGTGAACTGTTGGGGAAAAAGGTTAGTTGGTCAATGATTGTAATTCCACCTTGGAAGGGAAATGCAATCTTTCTAAAATATGTTGACACAATGGCAGCCATAGCATAAATCCTTGGCCTGCCCAGTAGGATATTGTAGCCAAGGTTTCCATCAATGACCTCGCCTTCAATTTCTACTATCTTGCCCCCCCAGTTCAACTTACAAGTTACTTAAAATCCCATACAACGTGTATGTTCTTCCATCCAACGTTTTTAATGTCATTGATGGTCGTGACAAGGGTGGTGAGCCTAAAGTTTTCCAGCAACTCATTGACATAATACAGGTAGATTCCCCCTCATCAATAGTTGTTTGATGAACAATTTTGTTGAGGGTTTTTACCTATATAAAGAAAGCAAGTTGGGTGAGTAACTGAGGTTCGTATCCTTTATGGTTGAAGGCCACAAGATTGGAATCCGCTGGGTCAATCCCACCTATTGCTAATAACAGAGCCTGCTTTTGGGAGGGGAAATTCTGCAATACTTCAAGTGTCGACATAGCGGATGGAAATTGAACCAGATCTTCCACTAGATTATAATTCTGTGCTGCTCGGGCATGAGGATTAAATGTCGATTTATGTACTACTCCCTTAGGAAACTTTATAGTTAATTCAGAAATGATGGGTGGAACAACTTCTGGTGAAGTTGTTGTCGAACTACTCGGTTGATCTGTAGCCTTGTTGTTTGACGGCTATGGATTCCCATAATTTTTATTCCTCCTCGATATCAAAGCATCATTTTGCTACTTTGATACGGATAACATAAGCACTTGGGATGGGGAAGAATTATCGATAGCAACTAGATTAGTTTCTCGGTTTGGAAATGGATATGTTATGCTCTTAACCTGCAAGATGATACAAGAATACCAAATATGTGCAGAAATATACCCAGAACATAGAACAGTGAGAAATAACAATAATCATTTTATTATTCAGAAAGTAATGTTCACTTGCCTCTTCGAGGGGGCAACCTCCAATAGAGCAGAGCTTGATTACAAAATAAGACACGATGCCCCTTGTAGGGAATCTCTATCATTTATATATGACTCATACATGTAATCCCATGGAGCAATACCATGGTTCTTATTAATACCATGGCCCATTTGCAACTAACTGTGGTCCCATCATTAAATGTGGGCTAACCACTTATAATTATTAATATGGGATTTATTAACTCTTTACTTAACTATAACTATGACTCGATCCTACTACATAAATAAGGGGGTTAGGGTGGGACCCTAACATGCAATCCCCCTTAAGAATAGCCTTTTCCTCAAGGCTGAAGCTGCAGAAACTGCTGAAGAATAGTGGTTGGTTCCTAGGTTGCATCTTCCGGAGAGGTGTCTTTCCACTTGACGAGGACTTCCTTGATCATGCGGCCATGCAGGTGTCATTCTCGTGTGTCAAGGACCTGTTCAGGTTGGAGCTAGATTGACCCTTCGTCATCTAATTCAGGTAGACTGGTTTGAATTCTGCAATCGTTCCCAATCAATTTCTTGAGGCATGATACATGGAAAACTAGATGGATTTTTGCAGTGGGTGGCAAAGCTAGCTTGTACGCCACTTCTCCAATGCTCTGAACTACTCAATATGGTCTGTAGAATTTTGGAGATAGTTTCTGAGAGCCCTTGTCTTGGAGTGATGTCTGCTTATATGGTTGCAGCCTCTAAAAAACCTGATCCCCTTCTTGAAATTGGCATTCTGAGCGATGCTGATCTACCTATTGCTTCATGCTATTTTGATCTTGATGAAGATTCTCCCTAAGAAGGGCGAGCATGGTTGTGCGGTTTTGTAGGAGTTGATCCATTGCTTGTACCTTTGAGCACCCCTTGATATAAGAAGTAGGGGAAGGAGGGAGTTGACCATAAACTGCTTCATAGGGAGTCACTTTGGTGGTGGCATGATAGTTGGTGTTATACCACCATCCAGCTAGAGGTAACCATTATACCCAAAGATGTTGCTTTTCTGATGTGAAACACCTAAGGTAGGTTTCCAGACATTTGATGACTGCTTTAGTTTGACCATCCATTTGTAGATGATAGGAAGTACTGAGTTTTAGCTGCATACCTTGTACCCTGAAGAGTTCCTACCAAAAATTACTGGTGAAGATCGGGTCACAATTAGACACAATAGAAGTGGGCATGCCATGCAATTTGAAGATCTGATCCATGAAAGATTGAGCGACCAAAGTCGGTGTAAAAGGGTGGGGTAGGGCGAAAAAATGAGCATACTTAGAAAGTCAGTCCACAGCCACCATGATGACTGACTTTTTCCTTGACTTTGGAAGACCTGTAATGAAATCCATAGAAACCTCTGTCCATATTGATGCTGGGATGGGCAATGGTTGTAATGTGCCTACTGCTTTGACTGTCTCCCCTTTGTGGTGCTGACAGACATCGCATTCTGCTACAAAAGTAAGAATGTCCTTTTTCATGCCTGTCCACCAAAAAATGATCTTCTAGTGTGAGCATACATCTTCTGAAATCCTGAATGTCCTACAGTGGGGGATGAGTGAAACTCCTCCAAAATGTGGCTTTTGAGGGTGGATGTTGATGATATTACGACTCTGTCCTTGTAGTGAAGAATCTCATCCTGCCACGAGCAGCCCTTGGTGGAATTTGGATCTGCCTGCAATTGAGTAATGAGTTGGGAGAGCCAGGGATGTGAAAACCATTCCCTACGAGCCTCTTCAATCCATTCTAGAATGGGAAGGGAAATTGCGAGCAGGGTACTTTCCTCCTCAAATTGGCGAGATAATGCATCTGCTATAATATTTTCGCACCCTTTCTTGTAAATGATCTCATAATCATATCCTAGAATTTTGGCGAGCAATTTATTTTGTTGTGGTGAGGATAGGCGTTGCTCCAAAAAAATTTAAGACTATGATGGTCTGTGTGGATTTGGAAACGTCACCCCAATAAGTAAGGTTGCTAGGTATCTACTGTATGTAAGATGACCATCATTTCCTTCTCATAGGTAGATTGTCCCAGATTTTTCCCACTTAGTTTTTTGCTTGTGAAGGCCAAGGGTCGACCTTCCTGCACTAAGACTGCCCCAATACCTGTACCCGAATCATCACATTGAATGACAAAAGATTTGGTGAAGTCGGGTAGTGCTAAGACTGGAGTGGAACACGTGGCATTTTTGAGAGTTGTAAAGGCCTATTGTCCTTCATCATTCCAGAGGAATGAATTGTTCTTGAGGATTTGAGTGAGGGCTTTTGCAATGCGACCATAATTGTAGACAAATTTACGATAGTAGCCCGTGAGACCCAAAAATCCTCTCAGGCTCTTCAAGGTCTTAGGTTGAGACCAATCCTGCATTGCCTAGATCTTATTGGGGTCCACCCTGACACCTTCACACCCCACAATGTGGCCCAAATACTCAACTTCTTCCATGACAAAAGAACACTTGGACATATTAATAAATAATTTAGGCCTGCAGAGTAGTTTCAAGAGTAGATCTACATGCTGAAGATGTGCAACCCAAGTGCAACTGTAGATGAGGATGTCATCGAAGAAAACAAGGACAAATTTTCTAAGATATGGTTTGAGGAGGTGCTTCATAAGGCTCTGAAAAGTGAATGGGGCATTACAAAGACTGAATGGCATGACCAAAAACTCATGATTGCCTTCATGAGTTCTAAATGCAGTCTTTGGAATGTTGACTTCTTTCATGCGAATGTGGTGGTAGCGTGAGTGAAGATCCAGCTTAGTGAAGAATTGAGCCCCATTTAGTTCATCCAACAAATCATCAACAACTGGGATGGGAAATTTATCTTTGATGGTCAACTTATTGAGGACCCTCAAGTCTTGACACATACGCCATTCCCCATCTTTCTTGAGCACCATGACCACCGGTGATGAATAAGGACTAATGTTGGGACGAATGACTCCTGCTTCCAAAAGTTCCTTGATTATTTTTTCTATTTCATTCTTTTGGGTGAATGGAAATTGATATGGGTGCACATTTGGTGGTTGGGCCCCTGGGACCAAAGTGATGCTATGATCATGTTCCCCTCTCGAGGGTGGAAGCTCATGATGCTTGTCAAAGATTGTTAGATGGTTATTTAAAATCTATTGCATCTCAGGATGAATCGGAAGTGAATTAGGTTCGATGGTCTGGATGGCATTAAATTGAGCTATAAATCCATGATGGCCCTTTTTTAACAATTTTTCCATCCTATGTGAGCTGATGATAGAGGGAGCTCCTGCTTGGAGTCCGAGGAGGGTATGTGTGGAGTTGTTCTGCTTAAAGATCATATATAACTCTTGGAAATCCATTGTGATTGGCCCAAGTGTGCGAAGCCATTCAGAACTGAGGACAATGTCGCACCCTCCCATGTGTATGGCAAACATATGGGTCTTCAACTGATAATCCCCCATTTGAAGTTTGACATTTTCACAGCGACCTTCACTTTTCATTGTTCCCCCATACGCAATTTGGACTTGGAAGTTAGAAACAGATCGTACAAAACAATGCACTGCTTCCGTGACTCTTTGATGGATAAAATTATGTGTGCTTTCACTATCAATCAAGACTACTACCAGGCGGTGCTTAATAAAACCTATGATTTTGAGAGTTTGAGGTGAAGAAATCCCTGCCAAAGAATGTAGCGAAATAACTGGTTCGTTAGGGACATTGTCCTTCTGGTTATCCTCTTCATCCTCCTCAGGTTCCTCAAGTGGTGGGGCTTCCTCCGATGAGCTGTAATTAGTAGCATCAATTTGAAAAAATTTGGGCTCCTTGCATTTATGACCTAGGGAATATTTTTCATCACAGTAATAACATAATCCGTGCTTTCTTCTTTCTGCCATTTTTGCAGGTGACACCTTTTGAACCTTAAGTGTTTGAGTAGTGCTATGAGCCTGTGGGGGGTGACCCTTGGCGGTGAAATTTGGCTGATTGGATTGGGTTGCTAACGCACGTTCAACATTACGAGCTACCCTGCAAGCCTCCGACCATGTGGGAGGGTGGTGCAGTCGGACGTGAGCTTGTATGGCCTCTTTAAGACCACTGATAAAACATTCCATGTAGAACGCATCTTGGAGACTCGTAGTGCGGAAAGCTAAGGCTTCAAAGGGTGTAATATATTCATCCACTGTGCCAGTCTATCGGAGCTTAGTGAGATGACCCAAAAAAGCAGAGTCATGATCAAAGCACTCTATAAGAGCTATTTTGAAGGTGTCCCAAGTCAAGAACCTTCCATTGCAACGTTGATGCCATTGCCACCATTACCATATTTCATTGTCCAAGTACATGCTCCCCACCATAAGCTGAGTCTCATTCTAAGATGTAATTCAGATTGAAATACTGCTCCATTTGTGCTACCCATGCTTCCAGGTGAGAACCATCAAATTTATGCATATCCAACTTGGTTGGTCGTAGACGGGATTGTTGGTGGGTGCCCCAGAGGTGAAGAGAGTGGCTAGACTCACCCTCAATGTGTTCATTGCCAATATACACCTCCTCGCGGGCTTCCACCTTGCCCTTTGAGAGTGCATTAGTTAGTTTCGTCAGCTGATCTTGGAGGTCTTTCAGGGATTGTTCAAGTTTGTTGATCTTCTCATTGGCCATAGCTTGAGCTCTAGTTTCTACCATGCACTGACCCGATGTACTTGAAATTTGGGACTGCCCAAAATTTTTTTTGCACTAACAATTGAATGGTACCACCTTGCTCAGCTCGTCGTCTTGATTCTTATGGGCTAGATCACCAATAAGCACCCCAGGGGGTCTCAAACTTTTTTTTTTCTGAAAACTCCTAACGGAGTTTTACTCCTTACTTAGGAATATTGCAGTGGCTGAATCCCCAAAATTTCAATGCTGCCAGAAGTCCTGCGAAAATCACGCCCCGGTATAGGAACCCACACAACTACTCAGATCTAGATGGTGGCTCTAGTGGATCTGAGAGATCTGGATGGCTGATCGGATAAATCTGAGTGGCAGAACAGATTGCTGCTGCGGATCTGATGGATCTAAGCTGCGGGACTGATTTCTGCTGCTGATGCAAACCCCACTTGTGATATCTGATCTGGTAGAGATTATGCATGCTCTAGAGATAGAAAAGGGAACTATGGTCTTGAGGAGTGTCAGGTGCTACAAATTGCAATATACATAAGGGTCTGACAGTAGCACTCAACCCAATTTTTCAGGGCACTAACCAAGGCGGATCAACCGTACCCTTAGCCGTACAACCCGACTACCCTATCGTATGGGTGAGTAATCTCTCTGAGTGTTCTTCTCAGTGTACTGTAGCAGCTAGACAGTCGATGTTTTATCTATTGCGAGGTTTCAAGGGAGCTAGGGGGCTTCCAATATACTAGAGGGTACTTGGAAGACAGTCCGTGCGCGGTTCAATCTAATGTGCTACTACTCGAAGGGGTACCCAGAGGGGTTACAAGGGAGTCCAACAAGTGTGACCACCTCTTGTATTTCCCGTGTGCATGCCTCCCCAAATCCACAAATTTATGTGCTCAACGACAGATCCTATGGTTTAAAGATGCCAGAACATGTCTCTAGCAAAAAACAATTTGCTAAAAAATGGAGATCCCACTGGCCCTAGAAAGTGCTCTGATACCACTTGTTATGCTCTTAACCTGCAAGATGATACAAGAATACCAAATATGCACAGAAATATACCCAAAACATAGAACAGTGAGAAATAACAGCAGGTATTTTATTATTCAGAAAGTAATGTTCACTTGCCTCTTCGAGGGGGCAACCTCCAATAGAGAAGAGCTCGATTACAAAATAAGACTCGATGCCCCTTGCAGGGAGTCTCTATCCTTTATATATGAATCATACATGGAACACCATGGAGAAATACCATGGTTCTTATTAATACCATCTATCCAATACCATGGCCCATTTGCAACTAACTGTGTTCCCGTCATTAAATGTGGGTTAACCACTTACAATTTTTAATATGGGCTTTATTGACTCTTTACTGAACTTTAACTATGACTCGATCCTACTACATAAATAAGGCGGTTAGGGTGGGACCCTAATAGGATCAATCAATGCTGCTGAGGTGCTCGAATATTTTAAAAATTTCTTGACCTCAGCTTGATGTGGATAATCTTTCGTCCAATGTTCTTCATTACATATGAAACATGGTTGACCTAGTTTCTTTCGCCCAGTAGGGCTTTCAAAATATTTTTCAGGAGGTGTATCTTCTTGTTTCTTCTTCTTCTTTTTCCCTGTTCTTGCCCCCCGGTTGCTTCGATTCTTTGGCTTTGTCGGATGACATGTCATTAACCTCCGAGGCAGGAAGTTTGTCATTTGCTTTTTTACTAGAAACTGCAAGGGCTTTACCACTTTAAGCCTTTGTGTTTTGCGTATTTGAGGTGTCAATCACACCATCACCAGAATGAGAGTCCCTGTTTGATTTAGGAGGAGGAGTAATGGAAAATTCTGGTTTAGGAGTGTCAGGAATTTTGTCATAGAGCGTGCCAGACAGAGCATAGATCAAGTCTAAATATTGCGCACAAGCAATAATTTTCTCTTTAGTGACAACTCCTCCTTTCACCACATATTCTATAATAGAAGGTAATAATGACTTAATAAACCACTATGCTAGAAGCTGATCAGGAACATAGATCTTTACCATTCGATGAACCATTTGCTATTGCCCAACACTGGATGAATGACCAAGATGTGGGGTCATAACACTTGTTTGATCCTAAGTCGTTCCGGTTAAGGAAGCACTGATATGAGATTGTGGCGGAGTCATAGAGACAAGAGGTTGTTGTACTGCAACCTGAGTAATTTGACATTGACATACAACATGCTATGCTTGTACTTGCGACATAGTCACAACAGTAGGTGTAGTGGTAATATTCGACACAGGTTGGGTTGGTTGCATCGAATGTACAACCCTTGGTTGTTGAGGCAGTATTAGTATCCAATCGCTGGATGTAATTCCAGTTTGACCTGAATTTTGTTGTAAGCTCTCATACGGTTTTTCACTAGGAGGGAACAATGAAAAAGCATACTGCCCCCTGTATGGTGGTAATCTAGTGTTTAAAGGATAGATGGGTCTTGGAAGACTGGGTTGCCCAAATATAAACTGGTATGCAAGATCAATTTGTTGAGCTTCAATGTAAGAAATGCCAGATAGGGTCTTGGAAGAACCAATGGGAACAAACCATGTCATCGAAACAGTCCCTGGGTGGACTCCATCTAGTGATTGATAACTAGTTGGGACAGATGGTATACCAGTGAACCTCGTAGGAGTGGTAGTAGGAGGCTTTATTGCAGCCGTATCAAATGACATAGTCCTAGATGTTGATGGTTGTTCAAACATATTCAGTATATCCAAAAGATTTCCTAACGATTCGACAGGAACTTGCGATGGAGGTTGATTGAAAGAACTAACTTCAGGAATAGAAGGATACAAGTGGATCCCAGCTCCAAAATGCAATGGAGTACTGGATGGAAGATCCTCTATGACTTCTTCTATAGCAATCAATCCAAGTGGAAGAGGTATACTTTCAGGTCCGTAAAATATTTCTAGGACCAAAGAAGGTATAGTTTCTGTAGCGACAGGTACTGGAGGGGTGACACCTTCTGAATTCTGTAACTCAACTCCTAGATGTTCAGGTGAGTGAACTTCAGTTTCTAGATCATCTCTAGATGGAGTTGTTTCAGGTATTGAGGTGTCTACTATTACACTAGGATCAGTTCTAATGTCCTCTTGTAACTGTAGAACTTCTTCTGTAAAGGAAAATGTACAAGAAATGATCAGAGTAACTGTAGTCTCTGATGATGTTGAAACACAAGTTTCAAATAAACCAGGAGAGGTGGACTCAGTTAAACGAAACCATTTTGCCTGGAATGGTTTTGTTTCCAGAGTCAAAGATGGTTGACTCGCTAGCCTCCACGAACGACGAGGTTTTGATTGAATTTCTTCCATGATTGTGGATTACTTGATCAACTCAAAATTAAAAGGGGAAATGTTATTCCGGACTAAATGAATTTTATGAAGCTTTGACAGAACTTGCTTTTTCAATTTTTAAGAGTCGAGAAAAAGCTTAAGGTGACTCTAGTCACCTTCGATTTTTAATGAGCCCAAACTGACAAGTGCTCAGATGAACCTTTTCTTTTAAGGAGTTGAAAAGGAACGAAAGTGACTGCTCTAGAAATCTAGATAGAGGGATTACCAAACTAATCGCAAAACTACAATATACACCTTGGTGGTAAATTAAAGACAAATTACCAAGGACTTTACGTATGGCAGTCAATATTCCCAAATGCTGTGTTTAGTGCACTGCGATCGATAGGGTAGCAGACATGACTTCCTAAGGATAAAGGATATCAGCCTATTGTGGTCTCCCAATATATACTCGACGGTACGGGGAGCGCAAGTCCGTACTGGCACTTGTCGTATCAAAGAGGAGGAATCACCCAACCTTCGATGAAAACAATAGTTACCAAGCTTTACGATTACAGAATATGTCTCTAGCCTAGACTTCTAGATGTTGTGCGTTAGGTTCCAAAGCATTTTTATGTTCATTGAGGTTTATTTTATATTTGATATTTTTTAAGAAGTTTTCCCTTCAAGGTTCACCATGTGATGTAGATGTAAAATTCCTAAATATGCAATCTAAAATGATAAACAATCATTTGTTTACTTTTAGCAATGAAAATCCTAGCTACTAAGGAAAGAAGAGTGTGATTATTTCAACAAAGAGCAGAGAGCACACACTAAATGCACTTTTCCTAAATATTTTTCCGCATGTAGTCTAAATGCAAATGCACATGCATGTATTTGATTCCATTTCCTTAATGTGAGAATGCCAAAAAGAAAACTAAATACAGATTTGAACTACTTTTCTTCAAAGTGACACTTCAACAATTTCTTTTCAAAACGAAAGGAAGACTAAGATGACACTTTCAATTTCGAATGGAAAACTTCTTTCGACACTTCAAATGTTGACAATTCAAATCAAATACAATGGAAAAAGTACAACAAACTATCTAAAAGAGGAAGACTTTATGACACTCTTTTTCTTGACTCAAAACGACAGTTGCGACACTTTCGAATCAAAAGACGATAGTTCAATTAAGCTACTTTCTGCAAAGGAGGATTGTAAATGATGAAAAATACATGAAAAACATTCACAATTCCTTATCAATGGAGGCTGAATAATGTAAAGGAAGAAGGCTTCAATAATGATATACTGATCATAGGTAGCAAAACTACTGAATAGAGTTGAAAATAATGAAGAAAAAACCAAATTCCAGAGAGTGAAACAGTCTCATTCAATCATCGCACCTGTCCTTAAGGGAAATAGGGATGCATCTCACCTGGAGCACACGGGAGGTGTGATGCATCCAAACTGCCAATGAGAGACAGTACGATGGACCAAAGAATGAAATTGAGCTTGGTTTTTGTTCAAAATTTGTAGCTAAGTTCATTGATTTACTCAAGCTATGATAGACAGTAAACACAAAGTATAGGGGTATGATCTTATGAGGTTATTGAGCTACCACCAAGGCACTTAGGATATTTGCAAGTCAAATGTTCAGTTCATAAACCAACCTAGAGATTGACTGAAGCAACATTGATCTACTTTTCACTTGCAGAGCAAGTGCAGTTCGAAGGCTAGCTGGCTTGACTTCAGGCTCCGCCTATAGTTTATAAAGAAAAGAAATAGAAACAAACAAACAAACTATTCACTCCCTAGCGGAGTCGCCATTTTACTTCGAGGAAAACTAGTGTCACTATTTGATCTGCTAGTCCCACTAAGATGGGTATCTATCTTAGAAACAAACAATTCAAAGTAACTTGTGTTTTCCTTTATGGATGATAGATAAGAGAGAAGCAAAGAGCACCAACCTCAATCTTTCGCTTGGCTCCTTGCTTGTTTCCTCTCTCCTTTAATAGAGCTTGCCGGTCCTTTCTGATTTGTCCCGCTTCAAAGAATGCCTATAGAGGCAAAGCAGCAAAATACCATCAAAGCATAAATATCTATAATACCATAAACAATGCAGAACCAGAAGTACATTAACCATACAATTTCATTCACCATTACAAGTTTTACAAGTACGCAAGTATATGGAGGAAAACTCAAATAACTTTATTGATAGTAGAAGTAGAAGAGAGGATTACAACCCAGCTATCTGATCTAGCATCATCCTCCCAGCATGAAAGTCCTCTTCACCTCATGAAAAGCAAGATCACTCAACAATACAACGTCTCAAAGAGAAACCAACAACACTTCCTTACAAATTACAAAATTCCAGCCTCTAGATCTCTCAGATGAGGGACCCATATATAGATATTTGTAGAGGTGTGAGTCAGCTCTGGGTTTTTTATTAGTGTCATTCCATTGATATTTCTTGGTTCCGCTTGAAGATTTTATTGTTCTCTTACTCATCCTTGGGTGAATTCTGAGAGGCAAGTGTCATATGAGAAGTTTCTAGAAGATTCCTTGATCATCCACTTAGAAAACTATCCCTTCCATTTGTCTATTATCACTCATCACACACTACAAAAGGCATTTTTAGTATGCATCACACTTCCCGTGTGTACTAGGTGAGATGCATCGCACCCTGACTATGGAACCGTTAGTGTGCTCCAGTTTTGGCGAGTTCTGAGTGGTTTTTCAGGTGGAACTTCTGGGAAATGAAGTAATCAGTTGACCATGATCCTTTAGGGTATGTAACAACATTTTTAGGGGTTAAAGAGCCCTTGTTTTATCGACATATATGATTGGGGTTGAAGTGCCCAAATATTTCTATAACAAGTATGCTTTTCCATTGCTCCATCCTAGAGAATAACCATATGAAAGTTCACAACAAAATTTAGGTCAAACTGGAATTACATCCAGTGGTTGGGTACCAATACTGCCTCAACAACCAAGGGTTGTATATTCCATGCAACCAGTCCAATCTGTGTCGAATATTCCCACTACACCTACTATTGTGACTGTGTCGTAAGTACAAGCACTGCCTGTTGTGTGTCAACCTCAAGTCTCTCAGGTTGCAATACAATAGCCTCTTGTCTCTACGGCTCAATCACAACCTTAGGTTAGTGCTTCCTTACCTGGAATGACTCAGGCTCAAAAATTATTTAGGAAAAGTGCATTTAGTGTGTGCTCTATGCTCTCTATTTGAAGGAATCATAATCTTCTTTCCTTAGTAGCTAGGATTCTCATTGCTAAAAGAAAACAGTGATTATTTATCATTTTAGATTGCAAATTTAGGAATTTTACATCTACATCACGCGGTGAACCTTGAAAGGAAAACTTCTAAACAAGATCAACTCTAAAATAAATCTCAATGAACTTAAAAATGCTTTGGAACCTAAGGAAACACATCTAGAGGTCTAGGCTAGAGATGTGTTCCGGCATCGTAAAATCTCGTAACTGTCGTTTTCATCGAAGGTTGGGTGATTCCTCCTCATTGATACGACAAGTGCTAGCATGGACTTGTGCTTCCTGTACCATCGAGTATACATTGGGAGACCACAATAGGTCGATATCCTTTATCCATAGGAAGTTGTGTCTGTCACCCTATCGATCGCAATGCATTGAACACAACATTTGGGAAGATTGACTTCCGTACATAAGTCCTTGGTAATTTCTCTCTAATTTACCACCAAGGTGTATATTGTAGTTTTGCGATTGGTTTGGTAATCCCTCTGTCTAGATTTCCAAAGTAGTCAATTTTGTTCCTTTTTTACTCCTTAAAAGAAAAGGTCCATCTAAGCACTTGTCACTTCAGGCTCATTAAAAATCGAAGGGGACTATAGTCATCTTTAGCTTTTTCTTGCCTCTTAAAAATTGAAAAAGCAAAGTTGTGTCAAAGCGTCATTAAAATTTATTTAATTTGGAATAGCATCCCTATTCCCTCATTGATCTTAGGTTGAGATAATGGAGTCCACCAATCAAGGAATCCCTCTTGAGGGGAATCCTAGTCCATTTTATTCTTGGGGAATATTGGTGCTCCATATATGGCCACATTGACCCTTCCAGGAATCACAATTGGTCTGCCGGTATGGCTATTCTCGACCTCTGTCATTCAAAATACCGTAATTCCTCAGCAATCGAATCAGAAACTAGTTGATACCGAAAGTGACCCTTCACCTTCTACTTCGCTCATTTCTCCCTCCCCTTCTTCCTCTTCCTTTTTTGAAAATAGTGATACTAGTAACCAAGTAGCTAAGAAGAAGAAGAAAGGGAAGGAGAAGAATAGGAAGAAGTCAGTTAAACAAGGGGGCAACCATGAATCATCTGGTGAAAATCCACACATTAAATCTCCTAAATATCCTTGTCTAATTTGCAAAGGAAACCATTTTCATCGAGATTGTCCTTGCATTCCACGGATCTTGAGAGAATGGTCTCCCCGTTCACACCATCCGGTGTCATCAACCTCTGGTGATCATGTTGACAGCACACCATCAACTAGTGAAAATGAAATTCCTGGACAGAAAGGAAAGGTTAGAATTCCATGTCAATTATGTGAAGGAGACCATCACTTTCCCCGTTGTCCTTTTCTGGATGAGGCCAAGAGAATCTTGCATAAATGTCCAGCTTCACTGCAGCGATTTCCACCTGGTTACAAGAAACTCTCACCAAGTCCTTCACTAGTTGAAAATCCAACTGACGTAACTCAATCATCGGTCGAAATGCCTATCATTAAGAGTGAACCTTTTGAGTCCATACCGGACCAAAGTCAGCAGGTCGAAATGGTAGCCGACACAGTCTTGCCTTCAGAAATTCCACCTTCATATGATACAATTTCCAAAGAGAATGAGAACGACACCGTTCAAATTCTTTTTGTTAATACAAATTTTGATGAACTTGGGGGAAATCCACCTGTTCCTTTACAACAGGAGGAAGATTCAGCAGTTCTAGGGGTTCATCCAACCATTTATCCGGTACCCCCTCCAAGTAGTCTAGTCATTTCCTTTGATTGGAATCAACTAGAAAGACCCCACCTTCCATCTAATATACCATTCCGGATCATAGTACATGTTTACAAAATTATCGTGTTTGGAACTATCATAGATGAAGGGGCTTCAATGAGTATCCTTTCCTCAACTGTTTGGAAAGCGCTTGGTTCACCATCGCTTATGCCTGTGACACAAAATTTGTTAGGTTTTAACAAAGGAACTAGTTGATCATTAGGGATTCTTCCGAAGTTGCTGATAACTTTGAAAAGGCTATATTCACTACCTACTGTGTGTCAACCTCAAGTCTCTCAGGTTACAATACAACAACCTCTTGTCTCTACGACTCAATCACAACCTCAAGATAGTGCTTCCTTATCTTGGTCAATCATCCAGTATTGGGAAACAACAAATGGTCCAACAACCATGGTTGGTATAATATCAACAACCACAATTCCAGCAAACTTACAGAGGACCTGAGCATCAAGGCTTTATAGGTAATGGGCAACCGCATTTTCAAAACGGTTATCAACAACCATACTATAATGGTTGTGCCCATCAACCTTATCAAAGTTACTAGCATCAGACACATTATGCTGGTATGCAAGGACCTACTGCTCAGGCGATCCCATATTATCTGCGGTACGCTTCGCCAAAATTGAATCAACAGTTGCCTTTTGTAGCAACTCTAGAATTACCATATTTGAACTGGCTAACGAATGGTCCAATTGCATACGCCCCTTGGTGGCCAGTGATTCCTCATAAAATTCCCTCCGATATTCCTAAATTCAATGGAAATACAGGTGAAGATCCATCGAATCACGTAATGACCTTCCATTTGTAGTGCTCATCTAACACCATGAATGATGATTCGATTAGGCTTCGCCTTTTTCAGCAAACTCTAATTGGCCGGGCAGCAAAATGGTATATTGAATTGCCTAAAGCTCCGATTGATAAATTCAGCACCCTTGCCACTACTTTTCTAACCCACTTTCAATTACGTATAAGGTACAAAATGGGGACAGAACTCCTTCCCAACTTTAAACAGACAACAATCACTCACATATCTGATCATATTCATGAGTGGCGATGTCATCGTCAAATGGTAAAGACATATGTTCCTAATTAGCTTCTAGCTGAGTGGTTTATTAAGTCATTATTACCTTCTATTACTGAAGATGTGGCAAAGGGAGGAGTTGTCATTGAAGAGAAAGTCATTGCTCATGCACAACATTTAGACTTGATCTATACTCAGTCTGGCACGCTCTACGACAAAATTCCTAATGCTCCTAGACCAAAATTTTCCATTCCTCCCCCTCCTAAATCAAATAGGGACTCTCACGCCGGTGACAGCGTGATCTGTACCTCAAGCACGCAAACTATAAAGGCTCCATCTGGTAAAGCCCTTGCAGTCTCTAGTCAAAAAGCAAATGATAAACCTCTTGCCTCAGAGATTAATGCTGTGTCATCTGACAAGGGAAAGAATCCAAAGCAACCAGGGGGCAAGAAGAAGGGGAAAGACAAAAAGAAGAAACAGGAAGATTCGACTCCTGAAAATCTTCTGGAAACCCTGCTAGGCAGAAGAAACCTACTCGTCATTTTCCATGTTTGATATGTAATGAGGAGCATTATACGAGAGATTTTCCACACCGAGCTGAGATTCCAAAGTTTTTAAAGACTTTAAGTACCTTAGCGGTATTGACTGATCCATTTCCAAACCCAGAAACTAATCTGGTTGCTATCGATCGTGCTTCCCCATCCCGAGTGCTTATGTTATCCATCTCGAAACACCAAAATTATGCTTTGATATCGACAAGGAATAAAAAATATGGGAATCCATAGTCATCGAACAAAAGGCTACAGATCAACCCAGTAGTTTGACAACAACTTCGTCAAACGTTGTTCCGCCCATCATTCCTGAATTAACTATAAAGCCGCCGAAGGTAATATCACATAAATCAAAATTTAATCCTCATGCCTGAGCAGCACAGAATTATAACATAGTGGAGGATTTGGCTCTCTTGCCATCCGCTATGTCGATACTTGAAGTACTGCGGAATTGCCCCTCCCAAAAGCAGGCTTTATTATCAGCAATAGGTGGGATTTACCCAACGGATTCAAATCTTGTGGCCTTTAAACA
This sequence comes from Pinus tabuliformis, assembly GCA_031772625.1. Taxonomy (NCBI): domain Eukaryota; kingdom Viridiplantae; phylum Streptophyta; class Pinopsida; order Pinales; family Pinaceae; genus Pinus; species Pinus tabuliformis. Next base: position 372,030,721 of record CM062811.1, on the reverse strand, counting down.
TAAAGGATACAAACCTCAGTTACCAGCTCAACTCGCTTTCCTTGTATAGGTAAAAACCCTCAATAAAACTGTTCATCAAAGAATCATTGATGAGGGGGCATCTACCTATATTATGTCAATAAGTTGTTGGAAAAATTTAGGTTTTCCACCCTTGTCACAATCATCAACGACATTAAAAGCATTCAATGGAAGAACATACACACCGTACAGAATATTAAGTAACTTGCAAGTTGAACTGGGGGGCAAGACAATAGAAATTGAAGTCGAGGTCATCGACGGAATCCTTGACTACAATATCCTATTGGGAAGGCCCTAGATTTATGCTATGGCTGTTGTTGTGTCAACATATTTTAGAAATATTTGCATTTCCCTTCGAAGGCAGAATTACAAACGTTGACCATCTAACCTTTTTCCCCAACAATTCACAAGCTACTAGAAGCATTCCACTGATCCATGGAAGCTCTCAGTCGCTTCAAAATGTTGGAGTAGGTCTCCTAAAAGACCCTGCCTTAATGGGTACTTTTGCCCTCCCACCTCCAAGTAATCTGGCAGAAGTGGCCAAAGTGGAAACCTGTCATATGATATCTTGTACATCATCAAAGATCAATAAGAACTTTAACCATTTTGATAGTGTGGATAATCGCTAGGTGTTGCCCCCAAGCCCTATAGAATCTTTGTAGCAATCAATTTTCTGGGCCTGGGCAGCGAACCCAAATCAACACTCAGTGAGTGTTTGGATAGATATGTCTCTAGACTATGGTACCTCTTCTGATCCTTGGTCTCGTATACATTCTATAGACAAAGGAATCATTCAGTCGATGATGATATGAGAGGCACCATGGGAAGATTACCACCATCATTCCCATCTTCAAGATAACAATGAAGATTATTCAAGCGACCTTAATCATCCTCCAGTTTTTTATTTTCTATCAAATACTATAAATAAAGTGGATTCCAAGTGAAAATTGTCCAATAATGAAGAAACTAGCGCCATTAATATCTTGACGAAACCTAACGTTGTAGAGAATATTCATGTTGGAAAATCTTGTTCTCCGTCAGAACTGGAAATATACTGCGCTCTCTTTCATGAATTCAGAGATGTCTTTGCATGGTCATATGTGTTATCACCCCAAGAAACTCTCCTAGGTTGTATCTCAGAGATGCTCGGGAACATTACAAACTTAACAAAATGTTGGAGATGGATGAATGGAAGGAATGATGCATATTCAAGCTAGATAACCACTTCTACTATGCTTAACTCCAGACATGGGTGAACACCCCCAGACTACAAGGCTTTAGACCACCAATTACTCACAGTTTGAGGATTAGGTGAACATGGAGAATACTGACCACACCAGCAGATGCACAAGACCATGTGATGGCTGGCTGCAACCAGTAATGAGGTTTCAAAATCTATTTCCTAATGCATAAATAGGATGACAACTCTCTGGCACTAAGTAAACATAAACTTGCATAACACATTCAATGATACACACAAGACTTCAACACAGAGGTGGGATGACAGCCCCTCTAATGCTAAAAATCAAGAGCACATGAACAAGTGCATAATAGGCACAACCTAGAATAGAGCAGAAATGGACAGTGAGCAATTAATAGTAAAAGAAGCTTGTATTAGCTGAAAATGAAGACCAGACGCTGCAACTATCACAGTAGTTACCGTCTCTAGAAGTTCAACCTTACATCAAAACAACAACCATCAACACTCATTACATCTATCTTCTGGGTATATATAGAGGTTGATTACAAAAATGCTCTGCTATTCTATGCGTGGAGGGGTCATAATGGTCCACCAACCACTTTAACTATCTGATATGGGTCTCTACTGCAATCTGACTGCTTCAATGAATTCATTTGACTTTTTCTGGTACTCTGTTGTACTCCTTGAGCAGGTGAAGTGTTATATTGAATAAGTCGCATAACTAATAAATGCCATAATCTGCTCGAGGCATTTCATTCTCATCCTTCAGCCATACTACTCTTGAATGCAGAGGTTGAGGATTAACTGCACAGAGTGCTGAATACTAGTTGCCTTCTTCCTTCAGATGCACGGAACAGGCCAAAGACATGAAACTGCATGTAGAATGAATCGAGGGCAGGGAATAAATGTTAGTTGTTGGATGACATGGATGGACGACAGAGATTGGTTTATAGGAGGCATTGGGTGGAAATGGGAATGGATGACCGTGGCCCGTCGAATCGCAGGCGGACAGATCCAACGACTATCAGGCGGAAGAGATGCATGGGGATTAACAGCTGGGGAAGGTGGTTTTGAGCGGTGGGTAGCATTGATCGCACTTCTTTAGAGCCTGCGGTGGTATTGGTACGCGGGGAAGTGATGCAATAAGTGCACGACTTGTGGAAGATGTGACGAGAGGGAAACTCCTTTCCCCGCAGGTTAACGTGTGGTTATGTTATGGCAGTGGGGGAAGCATACGAGGTCCGATCATCGACGGAGACGATCGAACGGTGCAGAAAAGATTGCACATGTTTATGATTGGTGTGACAGGGAAAAGTCAGTAAAAGCGTGCGGTCATGTGAATATGGTCGTATTGGTTTAAAATTCGCGCCCGGGGACCTGGGGGAATATGGGTTTATAGAGAAATTTGGAGGAAAATGGAGGTAGCGGGAGTTATAAAAGTGCAAGGCAAATGAAGGGGGGGGAATGGAATAGACTGTTGCGAGCTCCCTTTTTGTGTAAACACCCCAATCAGGCCTGTATTTGGTCCTCCAAATGATGAATTGAATAGCAGGGCTAACACTGGCTCCTTCTAGGGATGAGATCCTCCCTGTGAGGTCTCAAGAACCTGCAGATCAATGCCCTTCTATGAAAAACAAATTTACAAAATTTCCTAGTGTTCCATTGGGCATGGAGTCTAGCTAAACCTATACTAAAATTGATAAAATTAAATATTTACAACTTCAAGGTCAAAAGACCTTATATCACATAAATTTTCAGAAAATGCCCATTAAATGGGCCATCAAAAACTACTTCTCCCCCCATATTTTTTAGTATGAAGGTGTTGTTCCCTTGAATCTGAGAAATGATAAAAGAACCTGTCCAAAAAGCATCAAAATTTCCATGATTACCTTTCTTTTCCTTTAGTGCATCCCACTTCAGAACCAAGTCTCCAACCTGAAAATTATCTGCTTTTGTCCCTTTGTCAAAAGCTTCCTTGATCTTTTTCTGATGTGCTATAGCCTTTTCAACCAGCTGTTCTCGGATTTGGTGTGCCTCTACCAAATTAGTGCTTCTTTTTTCCATGTCTTCTTCCTCATTACATTCATCTTGCAGGAGCTTCGCCACAAGGAGAGTTAACTGAATTGGGAATACAGCTTTAGTGCCATATACTAGCTTGAATGGAGAATTCCCCGTGGATTTCTTAATGGTCACTCTGTCAACCCACAATGCATACTTGAGCTTAGAATCCCAATTCTTTTTATTGTCTTCCAACATCTTTTTAATTATTCTTATCAGGCTTTTGTTGGAAGACTCTGCTAGGCCATTGCCTTGAGGGTAATATGAGGTGGAATGAACTAGCTTGATGCCCATTGAGTCACACATGTACACCAATTCTTTTGCCCTGAAGGCTACTGAATTTTCTGTGACCAATTTATGTGGACAACCAAATTTGGTAAAGATATTTTCAATTAAAAACTTCAAGACCACATTATGATCAGCCTTTCTGGTAGAGATTGCTTCAATCCACTTAGTAAAATAATCAGTAGATACTAATATCCATTTGTGCTAGCCACTCGAATGTGGATTGATTTCTCCAATGAAATCCAAGCTCGACTACTGAAAAGGGCCTTTTGCATGTATTGGTTTCAAGGGTAGGGACTCCAGCTGCTGCATCCCTTCAAATCTTTAGCACTTGCCACAAGATTTAACAAATGAAAATACATCATAAAATAAAGTGGGCCAATAGTACCCAGCTATGAGAATCTTATGGGCAGTGGTTTTCCAATAATGGTGTCCTCCACACATGCTAGAATGAAACTGCTACATAACCTCCATTGATTGTTCTTTGCCCAGACACCTCAAAAGCATCCCGAGGGGTCCCTCCAATAGAGCAGATTTTTACTAATGCAATATTTAGCTGCTCTAAGCTTAATAGTTCTGGCTTGACTTTGAGTAAAGCTAGGAGGGATTTCTAGCTTCACTAAGAATTGAACTATTGCAGAATACCAATCACAAGAAGCTATATTTTCTTCCACTGACTGCTTTCTCTCTGGTTTAGCTGCTTCCTCTTCTTCATCTGTCTGACCAATTTCTGAAATTGTGCACGGGAAATCTATATCCAATGATCTGCAATTTTCTTCAACCAATAACTTGGCAAGACCCTTGCCCCTGACCAGCTTGGTGGGCTTTAATTCTATATTAAATTCAATCAATTTTGCAATCCATTTATCCCTTCTTCCATCAGCATCAGGTTGTGTTAAGACATCTTTTATTGCAGCAGAGGGTACATATGCAATTATCTTTGAATGCAGAATGTAAACTCTGAAAGCTTTCAAAGATTTGATAAGGGAATATGCTTGTTTCTCAATAATATCATACCTCAGCTCAGCATCCCTTAATGTTTTGCTGAAAAATGCCACTGGATGTTCTGAACCTTCTTCATCTACTTGCAATAAAACTGTTGCAATGGTGTCTTCAGAGGCAAATGAAAATATATGGAACTCCTTGGTGTAATCTAGACTGCTTAGAGTGGGAGCTTCCATAATGGCTTTCTTGATGGACTCGAAAGATCTTCTTGCTAAAACAATCCATTTTATCTCTGACCCCTTTCTCAACATGGAGGTAATATGCTTCATCAGCTCTGCAAAATTTGGGATAAACCTCCTCACAAAATTTATCTTGCCTAGAAAGGACTGGATGTCCTTCTTTGATCTTGGAACAGACGAGGTTTGTATTGCTTTTACTCTTTCTAGGTCAATTCGGACACCAGCAGCAGAAACAACATGTCCTAATGGCTTGCCCTCTTCCAAAGAAAACTATGACTTTTTAGGATTGACTGAAATCCCAAACCTTCTTCACTTCAAAAGCACTTTCCTCAAATGCTACAAATGGTCTTGATGGCTACTAGAGTATACTGTTATATCATCAAGGTAGATAAGGACAATTTATCCTTCTCTCCCACAAATATTATATCCATAGCTCTCTGAAAGGTGGCTCCAGCATTCATCAATCCAAAAGGCATCTTAGAATACATAAAAGTGCCCCAAGGAGTGGTGAATGTAGTCTTCTCTTGGTCATCTGGATGTACAACAATCTGGTTGTAGCCTGAAAATCCATCCAGGAAAGACATTACTTTTGCTCCTGAGACCTTTTGAAGCAAATGCTCCATCTTGGGTAGGGGATAATTATCTTTCTTTGAGCACTGGTTTAAGTTTCTAAAATTGACACATAATCTGATTTCTCCACTTTTCTTCCTCACTACCACCAAGTTGGCTACCCATTTTGAATATCTGAGAGGGACTATGATTTTGGCAGCCAGCAGTTTTTTTATTTCCTTTTCAATCAAAGGAAGGAGCAGAGGATTTATTGGTCTCAGCTTTTGTTTGAAAGGTATGGTTTCTTCCTCTAAAGGGATTTTATGCTGGATGATCTTCTTATCATATGTTTCTAGGTCACAATATTCCCAGGTAAACACATCAGCAAATTGCTTCATTAAATTGCAGTATTCAAAACATTGATTAGAAGACAGGTGAGAAGAAAGATTTATGTATCTAGGCTGACTTGGACTCCCTATGTCATGCTTACAGACTACAGATTGATCTTATTTTTGGGCAGCCTTGTAAGGCACATCATTCTGGTCAAACAGTCTTTCTAGAGGAATTAAACCCTTCAGAATATGATTGCTGGGAAGTTGGACAATGCTATCTTTACCAAGTTTGTTTCTAGGCTGGGATTGGGAATTTTCTCCCAAGGCTTCATTCTCTTGGTCAATTTGTATTTCAGAAAATTCATCAATGACTTGCAGAAACCTATTTAATTCATCATCATTTTCAAAAACTTTCCAATACTAGACATTATTAGTCAAGGATGGTCTGTATTTCATTTGGACTTCATAAACTAGTCTGGGAGGCATGGGAGGGATAAACATGCTAGCAGACACAACACGGGAATCAACAAGCTGATTTTTGGCTCTAGGGATATATGAAATATAGAAATTGTCAAAGGAATCTTTGAGTCTCCATACCTCATCTCTGTACACCTTCAGCCTTGGGTGTTTTGCCTGAAACGTTTTATTTACCTGCTGAATGATCAAATCAGCATCCCCAAACACCTTTATGATCATGATTCCTCTATCTTTAGCTGCATTAAGGCCCAATATCAGAGCCTCATACTCTGATATATTGTTGGTGACTTGAAAAGCTAGCTTAAAAGACAGATGTGTGCTTTATTGCTCTGGAGATATCAGCACCACCCCTGCTCCTGCAGTCTCCCTGGAACATGCTCCATCAAAGAACATCTCCCAAACATGACTTCCTTGCTCCTTCTTCGCCTGATTCACTAGTTTCCTGATCTACATTGAGGCTTTCTGGATATTTGGAGGATACATGCTCCAAAATCAGTGTCCACAACATATATGGGATGATTAGTAGGATTCTTCTCATCACTGATGATGTATGCCAACTGTGCTTCCCTATATAATTTCCTGCTTTCTCCTCCAAAAACTAGGACAGTGGCATAAGATAGATGATTTTGTAATGTCCCACCTAGCCTCTTAATCCATCCTCTAGACAGCAACATGCCAAACTTGGGAGGGACATCTGCTACTACAATATCCATTATCATGCTCTTCATGGGCAGCTGAGTTAGGGTAATGGCCAAGTCTTTGATTAATTCTAGGCATTTCACCTTTCTTGAATCAAATGAGAATAAATCATGATATGGTCTGGTGATGTCAAGGCCTAACTCTTCCATGACAGATTTAGGCATCAAATTGTGGCTAGCCCTGGTATCTAGCAGGTAGTTGTGGAGGATTTTGTCATGAATGGTCAAGGAAACATAAAATGATGGGGAATTATTATCAGCAGGTTCAATCATAGGGCTAAGCACAACTACAAGCTTGTCATCTTGTAAATTGACAGAGTCATTGGAGGTTTGTGTGGTTTCCAACTCAAGAGCTTCAAGGATAGGCCTTCTAAACACTTCACCTTTTACCAACTCTACCAGAGTCACAGATATTTTCAACTTTTGGACTTCTGACTCAAAGCTGAAAGGGGAAGGTAACTTGTCAGAACCTCTTACCTCTTGAACTAGAGCTTTGAGGATGACTGGATCAGTTGCTGGTCTTCTCTGCCTGATATTCTGTGACTTTGTTTGGACAACAACTCTTTGGGCAGGATTCTCCTAGATATTTTTTGCATTTGATCGTAGATTATATCTTCGATGCTCCTCAGTTTGTAGAACTGCCTCTCTGTCCCACTCTTGAATGTTTTCTTCCTACAGCAATGATTCTTCATATGCAGCCAATGTCAAAAATGAAACACTGCCTTTATCTTCCATGCAGTGAATTTCATCCTCATCTTCAAACTGTTCCTCCTCCATGACTACATTCTGGAAAGGAGCTTTAACATTTTGTTCTTCATTTTTTTCTTTACCCCTTTGAATGATTTGCAACTATTCATTTACTCTTCTAATGGATTCAGATTTCTAGGAGCAAATGTGTTCTGCTGCCTTGCCTTCCCAGAGTTCTGCTCAATCTTCAGCTTAGATATCTCTGCGGCCAATGACTCTATCATTCTAGTCATTTTATCTAATTTAGGCTCTAAAGATGAGGTAGAGGAAGAAGAATCCTCACCTCTCTGCCTCCTTCTATTAGCATGTGTTTTGAGATTTTCTGCAGCCTTGATATTAGATTCTACTTCTAGGGCTACATCTTGCATATCCGCTAGAGTGGAACATCTTGTTTCTCTCAATAACAGGCAGAAATCGGAGTCAAAAGCATTGGCATAGGTGAGTTTGGCAGAAGTGGGGGTAGGCTTTACCTCAGCTGGTATCTTACTATACATACGGTTAAACCTTTTATTAAAATCAAAGAATGATTCCCCATTTTCCCTCTTTAGGTTTCCAAACTCAGTATGGTAATAGAGCAGATCCTTTCTATCTCCCCATTGCTTCAAGAATGCATCATCCAATGCTTCAATGCCTATTATGGACCCATGGGGTAACTCTCTGAACCACTTCCTAGCCTCACCATCAAGGCTCTGGACAAAAACTCTCATCCACACATCATCTTCACTGATATCTAAGTTATCAGCATAGCTATAAAAAGATTCAAGGTGTTCTTCAGCTATTACTCCCTCTGTACCAGTGAACCTAGGCATGTATTTCTGATATTCTCTAGCAGGCATAGCATTCAAAGGAACAGGCAAGACCAGGGTCCATACCTAGCAGCTATAATTCTTTCCATCTTCGTGGGAGCTTGTTGGCCTCCAATGATTGAGATACATGGAAGGATACTGGCAGATTGAATGGTAGGAAGTGATGAAATAGATGACAGAAATGAGGGAAATTGATGGACTGTATGGGAGACTTCTTTGGACTGAGATCAAAAGGGGAACTAACTGAACAAGGGGTTGTATTAATCTCTGAAGGAATTTCCTTACTAACAGCACTAGGCTCAATATCTTCAAATTGTATATTCTCAACTGTAACCTTATCTTTCAAAGATTGATAAGTTTTCTTAGGCTTACCTGATCCTGATGCTCCTTTCTATGATGTTTTCTTTAGTTTAACAATATTCTTAGGGTCAGGCACTGGAACAGCTGGTGATTTCTGAGGATTTCTTTGAGTGTGTTTCACAAACTGAGTCAGGACTATAATGTGGAGTTGCCAAAGGTTGGTCTTCCTCTAGTGGAGTCGCCAGATAGATTATTACAACCAGAAATGTGCCCAGACTTTGTCTATCATCAAAATTTGGAACTTTGTTGTCTCTCAGGGAAGCTGAGCTTCAATCTCCTCTCCCCAGCAACAGCGCCAATTAATGTTATCAACCCAAGAAACTCTCCTAGGTTGTATCTCAGAGATGCTCAAGAACATTACAAACTCAACAAAATGTTTGAGATGGTTGAATGGAAGTAATGATGCATATTCAAGCCAGATAACCACTTCTATTATGCTTAACTCTCGAAATGGGTGAGCACCCCCAGACTACAAGGCTTTAGACCACCAATTACTCACAGCTTGAGGATTAGGTGAACATGGAGAATACTGACCACACCAGCAGATGCACAAGACCATGTGATGGTCGGCTACAACCAGTAAATATGTCTGAAAATCTATTTCGTAATGCACAAACAGGATGACAGCTCTCTGGGACTAAGTAAATAGAAACCTGCATAACACATTCAATGATACACACAAGACTTCAACACAGAGGTGGGATGACAGCCCCTCTAATGCTAAAAATCAAGAGCACATGAACAGATGCATAACAAACATAGTCTAGAACAGAGCAGAAATGTGAAATGAGCAATTAATAGCAAAAAAAGCTTTTATTTACTGAAAATGAAGACCAAACGCTGCAAGTATCACAGTAGTTACAGTCTCTAGAAGTTCAACCTTACATCAAAACAACAACCATCAACCCTCATTACATTTATCTTCTCAGTATATATAGAGGTTGATTACAAAAATGCTCTACTATTCTATGCGTGGAGGGGTCATAATGGTCCACCAACCACTTTAACTATCTGATATGGGTCTCTGCTGCAATCTGAATGCTTCAATGAATTAATTTGACCTTTTCTGGTACTCTGTTGTACTCCTTGAGCAAGTGAAGTGTTATACTGAAGAAGTTCCATAACTAATAAATGCCATAATCTACTCGAGGCATGTCCTTCTCATCCTTCAGCCATACTACTCTTGAATGTAGATGTTGAGGATTAATTATGCAGAGTACTGAATATTGGCTGACTTCTTCCTTCAGATGCACGGGACAGGCCAAAGACATGAAAACTGCATGGGGAATGAACAGAGGGTAGGGAATAAATGTTAGCCATTAGATCACATTGATGGATGGTGGAGATCGTTTTATAGGAGGCATTGGGCAGAATCGGGAATGGATGACCGTGGGCCGTCAGATCGCGGGCGGACAGATCTGATGACTATCGGGCGGAAGAGATGCACGGGGATTAACGGCTAGGGAAAGTGGTTTTGAGCAGCAGGCAGTATTGATTGCATCACTTTAGAGCCTGCAGCGGCATTCATAGGTGGGGAAGCGATGCAATAAGCGCACGATGCGTGGCAGATGTGACGGGAGGGAAATCGCTTTCCTCGCGGGTTAACGTGTGGTTATGTTATGGTAGCGGGGGAAGCGTACGATGTCCGATCATCGGCGGAGATGATCGAACAGTGCAGAAAAGATCACACATGTTTAAGATTGATGTGATGGGGAAATGTCGGTAAAAATGTGCGGTCATGTGAATATCGTCGTATGGGTTTAAACTTCGCGCCCGGGGACATGGGGGAATATGGGTTTATAGAGAAATCTGGAGGAAAATGGAGGTAGCGGGAGTTATAAGAGTGCAAGGCAAATGAAGGGGGGGAATGGAATAGACTACTACGAGCTCCCTTTTTGCGTAAACAACTTGATTAGGCCTGTATTTGGTCCTCTAAATGATGAATTGAACAGCAGGGCTAACAATATGAAGAAATGCCAGGCATTAACTCAAGTATCATTGAACATGAAATCAAGATGTATCCAGATGTCAAACCAGTATGACAATGGCTTCGACCAGTGCACTAGAAGAAAGCAGCTACCATTCAAGTAGAAGTTGAAACACTGTTGCATGTTGGTTTCATTTACCTCGTTCCTCTCACTGACTGGGTATCGAATATTGTTCCTGAGATGAAAAAGCAAGGAACGATTAGAGTGTGTGTCGATTATAGTGATGTAAATAAAGCATGTCCAAAAGACAACTACCCTACACCCTTCATTGACTAGATAATTGATGGATGTGCCGGATGTGAAATCTTTTCATTCATGAATGGATTTTCCAGATACAACCAAGTCAATATCCTCCCACAGGACCAGTCGAAGACTGCATTTATATGTCCGTGGGGCTCATTCGCATACCATAAACTACCTTTCGGTTTGAAGAATGCAGGAGAAACTTTTCATAGGGCATTGATATATGCCTTTCGTGACATCAAGCACATCGTTCAACCATATCTCGACGATCTACCAGCTCATTCGCGAAAGCGGACAGATCATCAGAGCATTTGAGAGCCATATTTCTACATTGCCGACACTACAAGATACAACTCAATCTACACAAGTGTGTATTTAGTGTTGGTTCTGGTCGATTACTTGGTTTCGTAGTTTCTAAGGACGGAATTTGACTCGACCCATGTAAGGTTAAGGCAATAATTAACATGCCTCCACCTTCAAATTTGATTCAGATTTAGAAATTCCAAGGGAAAGCAAACTTTCTAAGGAGGTTCATTCCAAATTACACCGAACTTGCTAAAGGTTATACATGTCTTTTGAAAAAAGAAGTACACTTCAACTAGGATCAGGTTGGGCAAGCTTCCTTTGATGCTTTAAAAGATTCCCTAGTAAAAGCATCATTAATGTACGCCCTTGATTATCAAAAATACTTTAACATGTATCTAGCCACTACAGATACAACCTTCGCCATGGTTTTAGTACAAGAAGACAATGGAATAGCACATCCTGTGTATTATTTAAGCCACAACTTAAATGATACAGAAAGCAAGTACTCCTATGTTGAAAAGCTGGTTCTAGCAGCTGTTCAAGCAGTACAGAGATTTCAACACTATATACTCTTTCAAAAAACTACCATTTTGTCAGATTGCAACCCTATGACCTATATTCTGTCACTTCAATTACTAGGGGGGAAATATTCCAAATGGATATCCATTTTGCAAGAGTTTGATCTAGAATTCACCAAATCCAAATCAAAGAAATCTATTGTCTTCACAGAGTTACTTTGTGACCTCCCATCATCGTCTAACAATTTAACATATAAAGCTTCAATCATGGATGAGACTCTGTTTCTGATATCGTCAAGCGATCCATGGTACATAGATATACTAATCTATCTCCAAACCAGAACCTTTAGGCCAAACACCTCTTACTCTGAACATCAGTGTATTCGATACCAAGCAAAATACGACATGATCATTGGTGATACACTTTACCGTCGTGGTGTCGATATAGTTCTACGAAGGTGTCTCACGCATGAGGAGGCTGAAAATGTCCTGAATGATTGTCATTCATGTGCATGTGGGGGGCATCAATCTGGTTACGCTACGACACAAAAGATCTTATGAGCCAATTGCTTCTAGCCCACTATATTCAAAGATTACATAATTGCAGTCAGAAGTTGCCATGCTTGTCAGATTTTTTACCACAAAACTAGATTACCACGTGCAGCACTGCATCCAGTAGCTGCTATTGGGCCATTCACTAAATGGGGCATAGATTTCATGACATGTAACACCACCTAGACCAGGGGGCATGGGTATGTTATAGTCGCAGTTGACCATTTTACCAAATGGGTCGAGGCGATGCCTACATTAAACAACAGCGGCAAAACAACTGCTCTTTTCTTTTTTAATCATGTAGTCTCTAGATTCGGTGTTCCACAGGCTGTAGTCACAGATCATGGATTGCATTTTTGCAATCACATGATGGTTGAATTAACTGCCAAATTAGGACTGTCCCATGATAGTTCTACTCCATATTATTCGCATGCCAACGGGCAGGTTGAGGCGATCAACAAAATCCTAAAGTGCATGCTGCAGAGAATGATTGGAGTCCACAAAAGGAATTGGCATTTAATCCTGTACTCAGCTCTGTGGGCATATAGGACATCGGTGAGAAATGCGACCGGATTTATGCCCTTTCAGTTGGTGTATGGTCTGAAAGATGTCTTACCAATCCAGTGCGAAATTTCGTCCCTCAGGCTCGCGATCGATCTACTTCCTGAAACTTCGAAGGAAGAGGCTCCTTTCTTCGAACTAATCCACTTGGATGAAACTCATCCTTATTCCACGCTGGCTAACGAAGCACATAAGAAATGTGTCAAAGTGTAATTTGACAAAAATGTCAAGCCTCGCATCTTCTTAGAAGGTGACCTGGTCTTGTTGTACGACCAGGACTCTGACAAATTGGGAACAGGTAAGTTCGAACCATTATGGATGGGCCCCTACATTGTTAAACAAGTATTGACAAAAGGAGCCTACGAGCTAGTAGATTACGATGGGATTCCACTATCATAGCCTCGAAACTGGTTGTATCTTAAGTGTTACTATGCTCGATTAAGTGTAGTAATCTCTTTATAGATACGCTTTTGTTAAATTTTTGTTTTCTTTAAGAGTTGTCATTTTGGTTAGGTAATCCACTTTGCATTTGTTGCAAATGTCAAACTTTTTGGAAACATTCATTGGGTACGCTGACGGAGCTAGTCATAGTATGCAGAACCTATCTTTTGCAGCTTGGGCCATTTTTGCTCCAAGCGACGAGTTAGTGAGTTTCAGGGGGATATGTATTGGTCGGTCAATGAATAACATCGCTGAGTATAGCGCATTGATTGAACTTCTCTCTGATGCCATTTCGCATGGCATATGCCAACTTGTTGTCAGGCTAGATTCGCAACTCATCATTATACAACTCACTAGCGTCTATTCTTTTTGGAATCCAACTATTTATCATATGTTCCTAAGAGTCAGGATTTTGGAAAGACAATTTGATTCCATTCAACATCAACACATTTCCAGAAACTTAAACTCATTAACTAATTCATTAACAAACTATGTGTTAGATAGAAATTTGTAGAATTTGTAAAGAAAGCATTTTACATTAACATTTGCATCAGGATTGCATAACTTAACCAAGATAAAACTCTGAAAGTCAAAAATATATAACTGTTTATAGTTTTTACAAAATGTTTTGTGTCCAAGACAAAATTGGTCGCATGGCCAAGAAACTCAAAAATGAATGCAGAAAAGCACCCTAAACTAATTATGCTAGTGATAACATGTCACCACCTGTGCAATCATGCACAAAAGCTAGGTCCATCAACTCGGCACACCAGAGGTAACTCATCAGTCCTCACATCCTCAATACCAAGAGTGAGACCCTTGACCTGATCCTGCAGCACTGCCAGGGTCTCCGCTATGTACAGATTGTGAGGGATAGCCCTCCCTACTGCCTCTCCTGCTTGAGCATCAGTTGCCGCCCGTGGGCGTGCCGCTGGTCGCACTGGCCCAATATCTGCACACACATATGATTCTGATTAGTCTTGATAACATTTAAAAACACAAAAACATTATAAAACGGATAAACAAAGACATGGTAAAATCATTTTACCCAGAACACTCCACTGCGTGCCAGCTGGTAACGCCAAATCTGGGTCACCTCGAAAATCCATCCCAACGTATGGATACTCTGTGAAGACCATCTCCTGACAGTCGAACCACTCAAAGAAGGCATCATAGAAAGAAATCTGTGACTGACTAGAATGTCTAGCCATGAGATCAACCCATCTCTGCATCCGTGGTTCCCTCGGTGCTGGCAATCATAGTGAAATGTATTGAGGGTACATCAGTGGAATCCTCTCCAAGGAAAAAGCAGTCAAGATGGAACCGTAACCAAAATTCTTTGATCTTCCATTCTTTACCTTGGAGAGCTGTTATTTTATGACTGGAAGTACCACCTCACACTAGTTGAACACCTTTGGTTCCAAACATTCCAGGGTGTACTGCATATAAGATCTGTTGGCCAAATGAAGAGCCGTGCTACCAGCCAATCTAGCAAAGGTGAATAAAATTATCCTCACAGGCCGATCAGTGACATCTTGGATATTGATCTTGCTATCCCTGCTAGGCTGAGATCCATCTCTACAAAACTAGTGAATATAAGCCCTCACAGATTCACCCCCACGGGCGGATATTGATAGTAAGAGAGGGGCACCACGCCTCGATAACCACGTCAAAAAATAGATATCCTCGACTGTAAATGGAATGGATTTGCTTCTAATTTGGAATACCTGGTTGATTGGATCCAAAGCATCGAGAAAATACTGCAACAAATTGATTTTTTGCCTCATGCTGGATATGCGGAAGAATTTTATCAAGCCAGAGTTTCGTAATGCAGTAACTGTACCCTAGTCATGTAGGGCAATCATGTCCTCTTCTTCATGTTCGCGTTCATGCCATGTGATGACCATATTGATCCAACAAATATTTGAAGCACAGACAAAATATAAGTTAGGATCCAAATTTGAGCAAAAACAAGAAAAAATTTCATGAGAAATCACTGTGCAAAGTTTCCCTTCTGTGCCCATTGCACCCTGCCTTTGAGCAAGGTGAGATGCATAATTACTGGCTAGTGTATAGCTCAGTATGCATCTCTCCTTTCGATTTAGACTAGGTGCGATGGATGAAGAACGAATTATTCAAACCCCAGGGGCCCACAAGAATGGAAAAACTTTCTCAAAATCAAAGAAGGATCGAATGAAAATGAAGATATTAGGATCAGCTCCTACCTGGTCTTGACGGCGTGGAGAATAGTCCACCAGATCTCCCAAAATTAGCTGGTGAAATTTCAAGGGGAAAACTACTCTAGAGCTCCAAAATCCCAAATTCGAAATAAAATGTTAAAAATGACAGGTAAAATTACTTTTTATGTTTCTATTCACATACTTCAAGTAAAATGTTAGTTTTTAATTCATTTTTTGGGCATATATATATTTCTAATCAATTTGATAGAGCAACTGAGCAGGTTATACAACTGCCAAAAGAATCTAATGTGTTGAATGGCGAACCGAACATCTTTGACTACTGTTATGAGCAATGTTTACACAAGGTTCAAGCTCATTAAAAATTAAAACCACCACTGAGCATATGTTCCCTCAGAGTTCAAGCTCGTTAAAAAATGAACCCACCTTCGGTAAATAACCTTTGGGATCTCCATTCTATCTGCCTTTCGAACCTTGGTTGTGTTCCTTCCATCACCTCCATCTGTTTGGGCGATCATACGCTTCCACTTGATTGTTTACCATTTTGAGGAACAGCTGCGATGAGTGGTCCTGTTAGCCACCCTCTTCACATTGCCATGTTTTGAGAAGTTCCAAGATTACTCGGAACCAATTGCTACCCTAGACGCCACTCGTTCCTCAAAACACGAGTCAACTTTAAACTCTTTTTGGACTCACTAAATATGAAAATATTATCGAGAAATTGGCCTCTCTAGCTCGCTAAAGTGATTGGAAGTGCCATCCCTCCTGTATTTTAATCTTTTTGGACCTGAGGGATTATCCCACAAAAAGATCGAGTGCTTGTCTTTTCCGGCTCGCTAAAGTGATCAGAAAAGTCATCCCTTTTGTATTATTTTAATCTTTTTTGGACTCAAGGGATTATACTATGAAAAAGAACTGTAGGAGTTTTCTTTTCATCCCTTTTCAAACTCTATAAACATGAAAAGGACCGAGTTGTCTTTGTCGTTAAACTCATTAAAACAATAGCGACAAACTTTTCCATCTAGACAAGAACGAGTTTCACTGTCGCTAGGCTCGCTAAAACATAGTGACAGGTTTGCCTGAAGGGAAAATTATAGAATAAGATATGTTATCCTCCTCAAGCTTGAAAAAAATAGAGAGGTACTAGTCAGCAATGACTGGGGAAAAAGGGAAGAAAACTTGAAGAATTTTATTGGTAGTAGGTCGCTCTTGAACATGACACTTTCACTCCATCACCATGATTGAGTCGGGTTGGGTTATCCCATTCACCGGTCATATCACCCCTGGTCCTCCATAGCATCCATATTTTGGGGTTAATGCTACCAATCCATTTCAGTTTCATCGATATTTTCAAGGGAAGTCATTCAAAGAATTCCCCATCCAGTTCATCCTCATCCACTGCGATATCTTCACCCTCCATTTTTCATGACCGCCTGAACTTTGTATCATCAGATTGTTTTCACCTCCAGAAAATAATTTGCTTCGTTTCATGTCGTAGATGTGGGATACATCAAGGCCCTCCTACAAAAGGTCACTTCTTGTGGACATCAGCTCATTATCCAAGAAGTTGACTTAGAAACAACCCTTGCAGTACTTTGAAGCTTGCATGCCTCAATGGCAAGTTTCTCACTTCCGGTGATAGGTTTACATCAATGGCCTTCGATCGAAAGATTTTATGTGTTCTTCGACATCAGATCATATATTCACACCACGTGAATTGTACTGTAGTACCTTGAGGGTCATTATCATTATCGGTGATTCCTCTCATGCTTGTTAACAACTTACATCATTCGGTGGTAATCAGGCGATGTCTTTCCATGTTCGACTTCAGAACATCTTTTCACATGGATCAACTTGTACATCGGGCGAAGCTTGAACACGTTTGAAGACCCCAGATTTGGTTCCATCCATCTGGGCTGCGATATATTCAGGAATATAAAGACATCAAATGTACACAGAAGCTGCACGGATGATCATCCAAGCTATGGGATGATGACTCTACATACCAAGAATCACCAGTGTGCAACTGCAGACGATTATCTGTCCTATGTACATGAAAATAAATCTATAAAGCTGAGCATGGGAATGCCCACCTCAGCTAGATCATGAAAATAATATGATGATGATGTATTGTATTGTATCTTATACATGTCACCTTCCAGTTCGAATACCTCAGACCCTCATGATAAAGCATTTCACCCGACATCAAAAGATTTACGACTTCACGCTTTACGGGGCAACTGTTATAGGCATATTTGGGCACTGCAACCCCAATCTTATATGTCAATAAACCAAGGGCTCTTTAACCCCTAAAAGTGTTTTTTCATACCCTAAAGGATCATAGTCAACTCACTACATCATTCCCCAGAAGTTACACCTAAAAAACCACTTAGAACTGGCCAAAACTGGACCATACTGAGTGCTCCACTGTCAAGGTGCAATGCATACTGTCTCCTACACTAGCCAGGTGCAATGCATACTGAAGAGGCCTTGTGTAGGGTGTGATGAGCAAGAATGGACAAATGGCTGAGACAATTTGCTAAGTTGATGCTCATGGCTTCTAGAAACTTCTCCTATGACACTTGACTCTTTGAATTCGCCCAGGGATGAGTAAGAGATCAATGAAATTTCCAAGTGGAACCAAGAAAGATGATTAGAATGACACTAATCAAAAACCTAGAAATGACTCACATCCTTTACAGACATCTATAAATGGATCCCTCATCTGAGAGATCTGGAGGCTGGAATGTTGTAATTTGGAAAGAAGTGTTGTTAGTTTGTCTTTGAGAAAGAGCATTGTATTGTTGGGTGATCTTGCTTTTCATGAGGTGAAGAGGGCTTTGATGCTGGGAGGATGATGCTGGATCAGACAGCTGGGTTGTAATTCTCCCTTCTATTTTAATAAAGTTCTTTGAGTTTTCCTCCATACAATCGTGTATTTTTGAATCTTGTTATTTGTGAATGCAATTGTATGTTCAATGTATTTCTGATTCTGCATTGTTTATGATATTATAGATCGAGATGCTTTGATGGTGTTTTCTTACTTTGTTTCTACAGGTATTCTCTAAGAGGTACAAGTAGGAGAGGAGTTGCAAGCTCTATCAAGGGAGAGAGGAATCAAGCAAGGAGTCAAGCGGAAGACCCAGGTTGGTCCCTTTGCTTCTCTTTTATCTATCATACAAAAAGGAAATCGCAAGTTGCTTTGATTTTTTGTTTCTAAGATAGCTACCAATCTTAGTGGGACTAGAAGATCAAAAAGACACTAGTTTTCCTAGAAACACTCATCTCCCGCTGAACATAAAAATATTTGTCAGAATAATTGACAAAGTGATGAATCAGAGACCACTCCTAGTTTACGTATGAAATATTCAAAGGAATCACGTGGAAGTGGTTTAGTAATTATGTGTGCAACCTTTTTCCTTTGAGGGAACATATTCTAGTTTGACCTTTTGTTCAAGGATTTTTTTTCTCAGAAAGTGATATTTGATTGAAATATGCTTGGCCTTTGAGTGCATGATAGGATTTTTATAAATACTTATGGAACTAGTATTATCACGCAAAATAGGTATAGGTTGAGGATAAGTTATTTGAATATCTTGTAATGTTTGCATCATCCACAAAAGTTGAGTACAGTAAGATGTAGCAGAAACATATTATGCTTCAATAGTAGACAAAGGAAAGAAGCTTTGTTTTTTGTTGAACAACGATACCAAGTGGGGTTTGAAATAGAATTCTCCTCCACTAGTACTTTTCTTCTCATCAACATTATCTTCCCAATCTGCATATGTGTAACCATGAAGAGAAAAATCTGCATTTTTGGGATACCATAGACCATAATCTCGAGTTCCGAGTAGGTACATGAATATTATCTTGACTACATGGAGATGAGTTTCTTTAGGATTTTCTTGAAATCATTCAACAATCCCAACTGCATGCGCTATCTATGGTCTTGTTACTATAAGGTAGAGCAATATCCTGATCATATGTATGTATGCTAGTTGATTTACTCAGGGGGAATCATCTTGTGAACTAAGGTCACAACCTGCTACCATTGGTGTGCATATAGGTTTACAGTATTCCATTCCATACCTCTTTAAAATATGCTTGAGATATTTAGTTTGTGAGAGAAAGATACCATTCTTTGCTTGCTAAACTTGAAGACCAAAAAAGTATGTTAGGTCACTCAGTAATGTCATTTCAAACATTTGTTGCATGACTGAGGAAAAACTTTGACACTGGGAATCTTCATTACTTCCAAATATTATATCATCTACATAAACAAAAACTATCAAAAGTTTACAATGGTCCAATTTAATAAATAGATTATTATCTACAGATCCGTTAATGAAACCTTCTTGTTGAAGATACTTGTCAAGGCGATAATACCATGCACAAGGAGCTTGCTTTAGCCCATGTAATGCCTTATTGAGTTTGAAAACAAATTTTTCATCATTTCCTAGAATGAAACCTTCATGTTGTTCAATATGAACTTCTCCTTCTCGATCCCCATTCAAAAATGCAGATTTAACATTCATTTGATATACTTTAAAGTTATGAAAGATTGAAAATGCAAGGAAAATTATTTTAGCTCCATGTCTTGCTACAGGTGCAATTGTTTCCTCAAAGTCTATTCGTTCTTGTTGCACATAACATTTGCATACAAGTCTTGCTTTATTTATAATTACCTGTCCACTTTCATTGAGTTTGTTTTTGAATACCCATTTTGTCCCAATAACATTTTTATCATGAGGTCTTGGTACTAATTCCCATGTATGGTTCTTTTCGGTTTGGTCAAGTTTTTCATCCATAGCCTTAACCCAACATTCATCTTTTCTAGCTTGATTTACATTTTGTGGTTCAATTGTGGATAATAAGGCTAGATAACTAGAAGTTCCAACAAGAGTTCTTCTAGTTTGTACTTCATCTTCCTTATCACCTAGAATTTGATATTCTGGATGGTTTTTACGAACATACCTTGATGGAGTCTTTTCTTATGCATATATACTATCAATTCCTTCTTATGCTTCTTCATTGATTCCTTCTCCAATATTCTTTTGGCTTGTTGTAGGAGTATCTTTGTCATCTGTTGCTTCTTCCCTTTTGGTACCTATGTGTTATAGACATTTTTGTGCCTCGCAGCATGGAGCATGAAATGTCAATAATTACAGGGATCCTCAGTCCCTAAACATGTTGTTCTTACCCCTAGAGGAACAAGGTCAGCAAACCACAGCACTTCCTATCAGTTCTCCACCTGAAAACACTCAAAAACAGGCTATTTTTGGATCATGTCAGCTGCTCCACTGAGCATCTGCGCTGAATGTCAACTGCTCCTCCTTGTACCTACACTGAAAGTTAAAACCAATGAAGGCTACCTGCGCTGGGCGAGATTGGCCAAGTGGCACAGTCATTCTGCAAGGTGTCAACTGCCCAGGAAGCTTCCAAACTGACACTTGGTTCAAGGAATTCGCCCTATGATGAGTAAGAGATACTTGATCTCCATGTGGAAGCAAGGATCTCCAAGTGGACTCAAGAACTGAAGTTTAACTGAAGAGGGAGAGGACACAAGGCAGCTTTATGTCAGTCTCAAGCTGACTCAACCTTTCTCCTTCTACCCTATATATAGAGCTCTCTCATGAGGTCTAAGGAGGCTGGAATTTTGTGCAAAGCAAGGAAGTGTTGTTGGTTTACAGTTAGAGCTATTGGGTGATTTCTTTTATAGAGGGGAAGAGGAGATTTCTTGCTGCTGGGGAGGTGCTGCTGGATTGGAGCCATTTATGGTTGTAACCTTCTCAGAACCTTTTTCTTCTATCAATAAAGCTTTGGTGTTCTCCTATATACTTGTATTGCAATGATGTATTGTTTTCATCTGTATATTTGATTCATCCTAATCCATGCATCAGTTATGAGTACATGTTTCTTGTAGTTTCCCTCTCTTGTTTTTGCAGGATCTTTGTGTAGCTGGGCCGGCAAAAGGAGCAAGGAGCTGGGAACAAGAGGCAAAGAGAGAAGACAGGATCGACAAAAGCGAAAGACATCGGTTGGTCAATCTTTTCTTCCTTCTCTGTACTTTCATAAAGGAAAAATATCAAAGCTTTACTTTCAGTTGTTGCTAAGGAACTATCACCCTTAGAGTAGGGATAGGGTCATTCCGAGTCGGATACTTTTCCCCACAACAAACTGGCGACTCCACTGGTCTACGAAACCAGAGATTCTGGGTTCGATCCCCAGTGGAGTCGCCAGTTTGTTGTGGGGAAAAATATGATAAGATACCTGACGCCCCCAGACCGGAGTTTTCAATCCCTCCTCCTCCTAAATCAAACAGTGACTCTCATGCCGGCGATGGCGTGATTGGCACGGCAAACACGAATCCGAAAAGGACCAATCAAAAGAAAGCCCGTAAGGATTCGAATCAAAATGCGCATGAAGAAGTTCTTGCTTCGGAAGTAAATGCCGTATCAACAGATAGGGGCAAAGAAACCAATCAACAAGGAAGCAAGAAGAATCAAAACAAAGGAAGGAAGAATAAACAAGGTGGGTCATCCCCTAAGAAAAATTCTTCAAACTCTCCTGGGAAGGGGAAACCACCTTCTGGGTGTCAGATATGTGATGAGGATCATTGGACAAGAGATTGTCCATATAAAGCCGAGTTTAAAAGATTCTTAAAGAATTCACAAACCCCGGCTGTATTGACT
Source organism: Pinus tabuliformis (assembly GCA_031772625.1). Lineage (NCBI taxonomy): Eukaryota > Viridiplantae > Streptophyta > Pinopsida > Pinales > Pinaceae > Pinus > Pinus tabuliformis. The sequence continues at coordinate 372,008,507 of CM062811.1, read as the reverse complement.
GATCCGTTTCCCGATCAAAGTCAAAATCTGGTTGATAGTGGAGATACTTCCCGGTGCCAGGTGCTAATGGTGTCGACCTCTGAACAGCAAAATGATGCTTTGATTTCGACAAAGTGCAAAAACTGCGGGAATCGACAGTCGTCGAACGGTAAAGGAAATGATCAACCAAGCAGTTCAACGACAACTTCGACAAAAGTTGTGCCACCATTTACTACGGGAAGCATTCCTATGATCCAGGGGAGAAATCACTCTCTCCAATATATCGGAGTCATTTTCCTAAAAGACCCTGCTTTAATGGATACTTCCGCATCGCCACCTTCAAGGAATCTGGCAGAAATGACCCCAATGGAATATGAGACCTTCTGTTTCTAGCGGATCTAAAAGTCCGAGGACAATTCTAATCTCGTGTCAACCTCGTTAAAAAATGAAACAAGGAGTCATGAGGATAGTTCTTTTACTATGTCAACCTCATTAAAAAATGAAACAAATCCCCTTTTTAAAATTCAAAGGTAAACCTTCATTCCAACCACCAAGTTGAATGCAATGAAGATTGGGGGGCACCCTCCTTTGACATGCGTCATTATGATGCTGGGGGCATGCAAATAATCGAGCAGTTTTAGCAGTGTTCATGCTCGTTAAGCAATCATCGAGCAGTTTTAGCACATGGTTCATGCTCGTTAAAAAATAAACGCAAGATCCGAGCAGTTTTAACGCGGTCTTCATGCTCGTTAAAAAATAAATAAAAGCAGTGAGCAATGTTCCCTCCAGAGTTTAAGCTCATTTTTATCTAAAAAAAGAACCTATCCCGGTAAATAACCTTCTGAGATCGTAAATTCATCAGCCATAAAAGCCTTGGTCGTGTTTGTGCACCGTCACCTCCACTGTCATTTGGCCGATCATTCACTTCCATTTGTGTGTTTACCCATTTTGAGGAACAGCTGCGAAGAGTGATTTCACCTAGCCATCCTTGTGACACTGCCGTGATTGGAAAATTCCAACTTGTACCTGGAATCAGTTGCTATCCCTGTTTATCACTCGTTCCTCAAAAGACGAGTCCTCTTTGAGCTCTTTTCAGACTCGTAAAATATGAAAAGTTTGCCGAGTTTTGGCCTTCCAGCTCGTTAAAAGGACCGGAAGAGCTATCCCTCATTTAGACTTTAATCTTTTTGGACCTGAGGGATTATTACACAAAAAGATCGAGCGCTTGTCTTGTTCGGCTCGTTAAAAGTACCGAACACCCATCCCTTCTGTATTGTTTTATACTTTTTCGGACTTAAGGGATTAGATGACGAAAAAGGAATTATGGAGTTAACTTTCTGTACCTTTTCAGACTCTCTAAAAATGAAAAGGATCGAGTTTTCCTTGTCGTTAGACTCGTTAAAATGATTAAATAGCGACAAACTTGTCTTTAGACGAGAACGAGTTTCCCTATCGCTAAGCTCGTTAAATCATAGCGATGGGCTTGCCCGAAGGGCAGGTTATAGAACAAGCATATGTTATCCTCCTCAAGCTTGACAAAAATAAAGAGGTACTGGTCAGAAATGACTGGGGAAAAATTGGGAGAACATCAAAGCTTAATGGTAGTAAGTCACTCTTGAACATGACACTTTTCTTCCGTACCACATCGGGTTGGGTTGTTTCATTCACCGGTCTCATCACCATGGTCTTCGCCAAACCATCCACATTTTGGGGTAATGCTACCGATCCATCGCATCAGTGTCGTTATATGTTCAAGAGAGGTCATTCTGAAAGTGTCAACCGCGTCCCATCCACTGCCATACATTATCCTTCATCCATTCATGATCGCCATCCTGAATCATATGTCACAGTTTGTTTTCACCTCCACTAAAATCATTAGCTCCGTTCCGTGTCATTGATGTGGGATTCATTAAGGCCCTCCTTTGACGGATCGCTTCTTGTCGACTTCAGCTCATTATCCAAGAAGTTGATCTAGGAACAACCTCATCAGTACTTTGAAGCTTGCATGCCTCAATGGCAAGTTTCTCACTTCCGGCGACAGGTATACATCAATGACCTTCGACCAGAAGATTTTGCGTGGCGTTCGACGCCAAGTCCTTTATTCACGCCACATGAATTGTACTGCAGTACCTTGAGGGTCATTATCATTATCGGTGATTCCTCTCGCGCTTGTTAACGGTTTTCATCATTGACCGGTAATCAAGCGATGTCTTTCCATGTTCGACTTCAGCGAAATTCTCACATGGATCGACTTGTACTTAGAGTGAAGATCGAACGAGTTTGAAGACCCCGGATCTAGTTTCATCCATCCGGGCTGCGATACATATTCAGGAAATATAAAAGCATTTGTCATGTACATCATTGCAGCAGATGATCATCCTACTCAAAGGATGATAATTTCAGCAGAGAATTATCAGTCTACCATCAGACGATCATCTGTTCTATGTACCAAAATGTATTTATAAAGCTGAGCATGGGAATGCCCGCCTCAGCTAGATCATGAAAACAGAATGAAAAATAATGTATTGTATTGTATTGTATTACAGGGCACCTCTCAGCACTTGAATGAACTTCGGACCCTCTGGATAAAGCATTTCACCCGATAAACGGCCTCATACTTTAGGGGGCAACTGTTATAGACATTTTTGTGCCTCGCAGCATGGAGCATGAAATGTCAATAATTACAGGGATCCTCAGTCCCTAAACATGTTGTTCTTACCCCTAGAGGAACAAGGTCAGCAAACCACAGCACTTCCTATCAGTTCTCCACCTGAAAACACTCAAAAACAGGCTATTTTTGGATCATGTCAGCTGCTCCACTGAGCATCTGCGCTGAATGTCAACTGTTCCTCCTTGTACCTGCGCTGAAAGTCAAAACCAATGAAGGCTACCTGCGCTGGGCGAGATTGGCCAAGTGGCACAGTCATTCTGCAAGGTGTCAACTGCCCAGGAAGCTTCCAAACTGACACTTGGTTCAAGGAATTCGCCCTATGATGAGTAAGAGATACTTGATCTCCATGTGGAAGCAAGGATCTCCAAGTGGACTCAAGAACTGAAGTTTAACTGAAGAGGGAGAGGACACAAGGCAGCTTTATGTCAGTCTCAAGCTGACTCATCCTTTCTCCTTCTACCCTATATATAGAGCTCTCTCATGAGGTCTAAGGAGGCTGGAATTTTGTGCAAAGCAAGGAAGTGCTGTTGGTTTACAGTTAGAGCTATTGGGTGATTGCTTTTATAGAGGGGAAGAGGAGATTTCTTGCTGCTGGGGAGGTGCTGCTGGATTGGAGCCATTTATGGTTGTAACCTTCTCAAAACCTTTTTCTTCTATCAATAAAGCTTTGGTGTTCTCTTATATACTTGTATTGCAATGATGTATTGTTTTCATCTGTATATTTGATTCATCCTAATCCATGCATCAGTTATGAGTACATGTTTCTTGTAGTTTCCCTCTCTTGTTTTTGCAGGATCTTTGTGTAGCTGGGCCGGCAAAAGGAGCAAGGAGCTGGGAACAAGAGGCAAAGAGAGAAGACAGGATCGACAAAAGCGAAAGACATCGGTTGGTCAATCTTTTCTTCCTTTGTACTTTCATAAAGGAAAAATATCAAAGCTTTACTTTCAGTTGTTGCTAAGGAACTATCACCCTTAGAGTAGGGATAGGGTCATTCCGAGTCGGATACTTTTCCCCACAACAAACTGGCGACTCCACTGGTCTACGAAACCAGAGATTCTGGGTTCGATCCCCAGTGGAGTCGCCAGTTTGTTGTGGGGAAAAATATGATAAGATACCTGACGCCCCCAGACCGGAGTTTTCAAACCCTCCTCCTCCTAAATCAAACAGTGACTCTCATGCCGGCGATGGCGTGATTGGCACGGCAAACACGAATCCGAAAAGGACCAATCAAAAGAAAGCCCGTAAGGATTCGAATCAAAATGCGCATGAAGAAGTTCTTGCTTCGGAAGTAAATGCCGTATCAACAAATAGGGGCAAAGAAACCAATCAACCAGGAAGCAAGAAGAATCAAAACAAAGGAAGGAAGAATAAACAAGGTGGGTCATCCCCTAAGAAAAATTCTTCAAACTCTCCTGGGAAAGGGAAACCACCTTCTGGGTGTCAGATATGTGATGACAATCATTGGACAAGAGATTGTCCATATAAAGCCGAGTTTAAAAGATTCTTAAAGAATTCACAAACCCCGGCTGTATTGACTGATCCGTTTCCCGATCAAAGTCAAAATCTGGTTGATAGTGGAGATACTTCCCGGTGCCAGGTGCTAATGGTGTCGACCTCTGAACAGCAAAATGATGCTTTGATTTCGACAAAGTGCAAAAACTGCGGGAATCGGCAGTCGTCGAACGGTAAAGGAAATGATCAACCAAGCAGTTCGACGACAACTTCGACAAAAGTTGTGCCACCATTTACTACGGGAAGCATTCCTATGATCCAGGGGAGAAATCACTCTCTCCAAAATATCAGAGTCATTTTCCTAAAAGACCCTGCTTTAATGGATACTTCCGCATCGCCACCTTCAAGGAATCTGGCAGAAATGATCCCAATGGAATATGAGACCTTCTGTTTCTAGCGGATCTAAAAGTCCGAGGACGATTCTAATCTCGTGTCAACCTCGTTAAAAAATGAAACAAGGAGTCATGAGGATAGTTCTTTTACTATGTCAACCTCATTAAAAAATGAAACAAATCCCCTTTTTAAAATTCAAAGGTAAACCTTCATTCCAACCACCAAGTTGAATGCAATGAAGCTTGGGGGGCACCCTCCTTTGACATGTGTCATTATGATGCTGGGGGCATGCAAATAATCGAGCAGTTTTAGCAGTGTTCATGCTCGTTAAGCAATCATCGAGCAGTTTTAGCACATGGTTCATGCTCGTTAAAAAATAAACGCAAGATCCGAGCAGTTTTAACGCGGTCTTCATGCTCGTTAAAAAATAAATAAAAGCAGTGAGCAATGTTCCCTCCAGAGTTTAAGCTCATTTTTATCTAAAAAAAGAACCTATCCCGGTAAATAACCTTCTGAGATCGTAAATTCATCAGCCATAAACGCCTTGGTCGTGTTTGTGCACCGTCACCTCCACTGTCATTTGGCCGATCATTCACTTCCATTTGTGTGTTTACCCATTTTGAGGAACAGCTGCGAAGAGTGATTTCACCTAGCCATCCTTGTGACACTGCTGTGATTGGAAAATTCCAACTTGTACCTGGAATCAGTTGCTATCCCTGTTTATCACTCGTTCCTCAAAAGACGAGTCCTCTTTGAGCTCTTTTCAGACTCGTAAAATATGAAAAGTTTGCCGAGTTTTGGCCTTCCAGCTCGTTAAAAGGACCGAAAGAGCTATCCCTCATTTAGACTTTAATCTTTTTGGACCTGAGGGATTATTACACAAAAAGATCGAGCGCTTGTCTTGTTCGGCTCGTTAAAAGTACCGAACACCCATCCCTTCTGTATTGTTTTATACTTTTTCGGACTTAAGGGATTAGATGACGAAAAAGGACTTACGGAGTTAACTTTCTGTACCTTTTCAGACTCTCTAAAAATGAAAAGGACTGAGTTTTCCTTGTCGTTAGACTCGTTAAAATGATTAAATAGTGACAAACTTGTCTTTAGACGAGAACGAGTTTCCCTATCGCTAATATCATTAAATCATAGCGATGGGCTTGCCCGAAGGGTAGGTTATAGAACAAGCATATGTTATCCTCCTCAAGCTTGACAAAAATAAAGAGGTACTGGTCAGAAATGACTGGGGAAAAATTGGGAGAACATCAAAGCTTAATGGTAGCAAGTCACTCTTGAACATGACACTTTTCTTCCGTACCACATCGGGTTGGGTTGTTTCATTCACCGGTCTCATCACCATGGTCTTCACCAAACCATCCACATTTTGGGGTAATGCTACCGATCCATCGCATCAGTGTCGTTATATGTTCAAGAGAGGTCATTCTGAAAGTGTCAACCGCGTCCCATCCACTGCCATACATTATCCTTCATCCATTCATGATCGCCATCCTGAATCATATGTCACAGTTTGTTTTCACCTCCACTAAAATCATTAGCTCCGTTCCGTGTCATTGATGTGGGATTCATTAAGGCCCTCCTTTGACGGATCGCTTCTTGTCGACTTCAGCTCATTATCCAAGAAGTTGATCTAGGAACAACCTCATCAGTACTTTGAAGCTTGCATGCCTCAATGGCAAGTTTCTCACTTCCGGCGACAGGTATACATCAATGACCTTCGACCAGAAGATTTTGCGTGGCGTTCAACGCCAAGTCCTTTATTCATGCCACATGAATTGTACTGCAGTACCTTGAGGGTCATTATCATTATCGGTGATTCCTCTCGCGCTTGTTAACGGTTTTCATCATTGACCGGTAATCAAGCGATGTCTTTCCATGTTCGACTTCAGCGAAATTCTCACATGGATCGACTTGTACTTAGAGTGAAGATCGAACGAGTTTGAAGACCCCGGATCTAGTTTCATCCATCCGGGCTGCGATACATATTCAGGAAATATAAAAGCATTTGTCATGTACATCATTGCAGCAGATGATCATCCTACTCAAAGGATGATAATTTCAGCAGAGAATTATCAGTCTACCATCAGACGATCGTCTGTTCTATGTACCAAAATGTATTTATAAAGCTGAGCATGGGAATGCCCGCCTCAGCTAGATCATGAAAACAGAATGAAAAATAATGTATTGTATTGTATTGTATTACAGGGCACCTCTCAGCACTTGAATGAACTTCGGACCCTCTGGATAAAGCATTTCACCCGATAAACGGCCTCATACTTTAGGGGGCAACTGTTATAGACATTTTTGTGCCTCGCAGCATGGAGCATGAAATGTCAATAATTACAGGGATCCTCAGTCCCTAAACATGTTGTTCTTACCCCTAGAGGAACAAGGTCAGCAAACCACAGCACTTCCTATCAGTTCTCCACCTGAAAACACTCAAAAACAGGCTATTTTTGGATCATGTCAGCTGCTCCACTGAGCATCTGCGCTGAATGTCAACTGCTCCTCCTTGTACCTACGCTGAAAGTCAAAACCAATGAAGGCTACCTGCGCTGGGCGAGATTGGCCAAGTGGCACAGTCATTCTGCAAGGTGTCAACTGCCCAGGAAGCTTCCAAACTGACACTTGGTTCAAGGAATTCGCCCTATGATGAGTAAGAGATACTTGATCTCCATGTGGAAGCAAGGATCTCCAAGTGGACTCAAGAACTGAAGTTTAACTGAAGAGGGAGAGGACACAAGGCAGCTTTATGTCAGTCTCAAGCTGACTCATCCTTTCTCCTTCTACCCTATATATAGAGCTCTCTCATGAGGTCTAAGGAGGCTGGAATTTTGTGCAAAGCAAGGAAGTGTTGTTGGTTTAAAGTTAGAGCTATTGGGTGATTGCTTTTATAGAGGGGAAGAGGAGATTTCTTGCTGCTGGGGAGGTGCTGCTGGATTGGAGCCATTTATGGTTATAACCTTCTCAGAACCTTTTTCTTCTATCAATAAAGCTTTGGTGTTCTCCTATATACTTGTATTGCAATGATGTATTGTTTTCATCTGTATATTTGATTCATCCTAATCCATGCATCAGTTATGAGTACATGTTTCTTGTAGTTTCCCTCTCTTGTTTTTGCAGGATCTTTGTGTAGCTGGGCCGGAAAAAGGAGCAAGGAGCTGGGAACAAGAGGCAAAGAGAGAAGACAGGATCGACAAAAGCGAAAGACATCGGTTGGTCAATCTTTTCTTCCTTCTCTGTACTTTCATAAAGGAAAAATATCAAAGCTTTACTTTCAGTTGTTGCTAAGGAACTATCACCCTTAGAGTAGGGATAGGGTCATTCCGAGTCGGATACTTTTCCCCACAACAAACTGGCGACTCCACTGGTCTACGAAACCAAAGATTCTGGGTTCGATCCCCAGTGGAGTCGCCAGTTTGTTGTGGGGAAAAATATGATAAGATACCTGACGCCCCCAGACCGGAGTTTTCAATCCCTCCTCCTCCTAAATCAAACAGTGACTCTCATGCCGACGATGGCGTGATTGGCACGGCAAACACGAATCCGAAAAGGACCAATCAAAAGAAAGCCCGTAAGGATTCGAATCAAAATGCGCATGAAGAAGTTCTTGCTTCGGAAGTAAATGCCGTATCAACAGATAGGGGCAAAGAAACCAATCAACCAGGAAGCAAGAAGAATCAAAACAAAGGAAGGAAGAATAAACAAGGTGGGCCATCCCCTAAGAAAAATTCTTCAAACTCTCCTGGGAAGGGGAAACCACCTTCTGGGTGTCAGATATGTGATGAGGATCATTGGACAAGAGATTGTCCATATAAAGCCGAGTTTAAAAGATTCTTAAAGAATTCACAAACCCCGGCTGTATTGACTGATCCGTTTCCCGATCAAAGTCAAAATCTGGTTGATAGTGGAGATACTTCCCGGTGCCAGGTGCTAATGGTGTCGACCTCTGAACAGCAAAATGATGCTTTGATTTCGACAAAGTGCAAAAACTGCGGGAATCGGCAGTCGTCGAACGGTAAAGGAAATGATCAACCAAGCAGTTCGACGACAACTTCGACAAAAGTTGTGCCACCATTTACTACGGGAAGCATTCCTATGATCCAGGGGAGAAATCACTCTCTCCAAAATATCGGAGTCATTTTCCTAAAAGACCCTGCTTTAATGGATACTTCCGCATCGCCACCTTCAAGGAATCTGGCAGAAATGACCCCAATGGAATATGAGACCTTCTGTTTCTAGCGGATCTAAAAGTCCGAGGACGATTCTAATCTCGTGTCAACCTCTTTAAAAAATGAAACAAGGAGTCATGAGGATAGTTCTTTTACTATGTCAACCTCATTAAAAAATGAAACAAATCCCCTTTTTAAAATTCAAAGGTAAACCTTCATTCCAACCACCAAGTTGAATGCAATGAAGCTTGGGGGGCACCCTCCTTTGACATGTGTCATTATGATGCTGGGGGCATGCAAATAATCGAGCAGTTTTAGCAGTGTTCATGCTCGTTAAGCAATCATCGAGCAGTTTTAGCACATGGTTCATGCTCGTTAAAAAATAAACGCAAGATCCGAGCAGTTTTAACGCGGTCTTCATGCTCGTTAAAAAATAAATAAAAGCAGTGAGCAATGTTCCCTCCAGAGTTTAAGCTCATTTTTATCTAAAAAAAGAACCTATCCCGGTAAATAACCTTCTGAGATCATAAATTCATCAGCCATAAAAGCCTTGGTCGTGTTTGTGCACCGTCACCTCCACTGTCATTTGGCCGATCTTTCACTTCCATTTGTGTGTTTATCCATTTTGAGGAACAGCTGCGAAGAGTGATTTCACCTAGCCATCCTTGTGACACTGCTGTGATTGGAAAATTCCAACTTGTACCTGGAATCAGTTGCTATCCCTGTTTATCACTCGTTCCTCAAAAGACGAGTCCTCTTTGAGCTCTTTTCAGACTCGTAAAATATGAAAAGTTTGCCGAGTTTTGGCCTTCCAGCTCGTTAAAAGGACCGGAAGAGCTATCCCTCATTTAGACTTTAATCTTTTTGGACCTGAGGGATTATTACAGAAAAAGATCGAGCGCTTGTCTTGTTCGGCTCGTTAAAAGTACTGAACACCCATCCCTTCTGTATTGTTTTATACTTTTTCGGACTTAAGGGATTAGATGACGAAAAAGGAATTATGGAGTTAACTTTCTGTACCTTTTCAGACTCTCTAAAAATGAAAAGGACCGAGTTTTCCTTGTCGTTAGACTCGTTAAAATGATTAAATATCGACAAACTTGTCTTTAGACGAGAACGAGTTTCCCTATCGCTAAGCTCGTTAAATCATAGCGATGGGCTTGCCCGAAGGGCAGGTTATAGAACAAGCATATGTTATCCTCCTCAAGCTTGACAAAAATAAAGAGGTACTGGTCAGAAATGACTGGGGAAAAATTGGGAGAACATCAAAGCTTAATGGTAGCAAGTCGCTCTTGAACATGACACTTTTCTTCCGTACCACATCGGGTTGGGTTGTTTCATTCACCGGTCTCATCACCATGGTCTTCGCCAAACCATCCACATTTTGGGGTAATGCTACCGATCCATCGCATCAGTGTCGTTATATGTTCAAGAGAGGTCATTCTGAAAGTGTCAACCGCGTCCCATCCACTGCCATACATTATCCTTCATCCATTCATGATCGCCATCCTGAATCATATGTCACAGTTTGTTTTCACCTCCACTAAAATCATTAGCTCCGTTCCGTGTCATTGATGTGGGATTCATTAAGGCCCTCCTTTGACGGATCGCTTCTTGTCGACTTCAGCTCATTATCCAAGAAGTTGATCTAGGAACAACCTCATCAGTACTTTGAAGCTTGCATGCCTCAATGGCAAGTTTCTCACTTCCGGCGACAGGTATACATCAATGACCTTCGACCAGAAGATTTTGCGTGGCGTTCGACGCCAAGTCCTTAATTCACGCCACATGAATTGTACTGCAGTACCTTGAGGGTCATTATCATTATCGGTGATTCCTCTCGCGCTTGTTAACGGTTTTCATCATTGACCGGTAATCAAGCGATGTCTTTCCATGTTCGACTTCAGCGAAATTCTCACATGGATCGACTTGTACTTAGAGTGAAGATCGAACGAGTTTGAAGACCCCGGATCTAGTTTCATCCATCCGGGCTGCGATACATATTCAGGAAATATAAAAGCATTTGTCATGTACATCATTGCAGCAGATGATCATCCTACTCAAAGGATGATAATTTCAGCAGAGAATTATCAGTCTACCATCAGACGATCGTCTGTTCTATGTACCAAAATGTATTTATAAAGCTGAGCATGGGAATGCCCGCCTCAGCTAGATCATGAAAACAGAATGAAAAATAATGTATTGTATTGTATTGTATTACAGGGCACCTCTCAGCACTTGAATGAACTTCGGACCCTCTGGATAAAGCATTTCACCCGATAAACGGCCTCATACTTTAGGGGGCAACTGTTATAGACATTTTTGTGCCTCGCAGCATGGAGCATGAAATGTCAATAATTACAGGGATCCTCAGTCCCTAAACATGTTGTTCTTACCCCTAGAGGAACAAGGTCAGCAAACCACAGCACTTCCTATCAGTTCTCCACCTGAAAACACTCAAAAACAGGCTATTTTTGGATCATGTCAGCTGCTCCACTGAGCATCTGCGCTGAATGTCAACTGCTCCTCCTTGTACCTGCACTGAAAGTCAAAACCAATGAAGGCTACCTGCGCTGGGCGAGATTGGCCAAGTGGCACAGTCATTCTGCAAGGTGTCAACTGCCCAGGAAGCTTCCAAACTGACACTTGGTTCAAGGAATTCGCCCTATGATGAGTAAGAGATACTTGATCTCCATGTGGAAGCAAGGATCTCCAAGTGGACTCAAGAACTGAAGTTTAACTGAAGAGGGAGAGGACACAAGGCAGCTTTATGTCAGTCTCAAGCTGACTCATCCTTTCTCCTTCTACCCTATATATAGAGCTCTCTCATGAGGTCTAAGGAGGCTGGAATTTTGTGCAAAGCAAGGAAGTGTTGTTGGTTTACAGTTAGAGCTATTGGGTGATTGCTTTTATAGAGGGGAAGAGGAGATTTCTTGCTGCTGGGGAGGTGCTGCTGGATTGGAGCCATTTATGGTTGTAACCTTCTCAGAACCTTTTTCTTCTATCAATAAAGCTTTGGTGTTCTCCTATATACTTGTATTGCAATGATGTATTGTTTTCATCTGTATATTTGATTCATCCTAATCCATGCATCAATTATGAGTACATGTTTCTTGTAGTTTCCCTCTCTTGTTTTTGCAGGATCTTTGTGTAGTTGGGCTGGCAAAAGGAGCAAGGAGCTGGGAACAAGAGGCAAAGAGAGAAGACAGGATCGACAAAAGCAAAAGACATCGGTTGGTCAATCTTTTCTTCCTTCTCTGTACTTTCATAAAGGAAAAATATCAAAGCTTTACTTTCAGTTGTTGCTAAGGAACTATCACCCTTAGAGTAGGGATAGGGTCATTCCGAGTCGGATACTTTTCCCCACAACACTATGGATGCTTCATCAATAACACATCAATGCATTCAATAATATTTTGAAGTATTTTATTGTAGAATTTATATCCTTTTCTTCAAGAGGAGTGTCCAAGGAGAATTCATTCATCGTCTCCAACTTCAAATTTTCCAAGTTTATCATAATTATTCTTTATTTAACATTTTCTCCCAAAGACTCTAAAATGCTTGACAGTTGGAGGTTTACCAAACCATAGTTCAGGAGCAGTTTCGTCACTATTTACCTGAATGTGAGCTTTCTTGAGAATATTTATTGTTGTATGTGTTGCTTCCCCCCATAAGGTATTAGGTGTTTTAGAGTCATCAAGCACACCACGTGCCATTTGTTGAATTTTTATGTTCATTCTTCCTGCAACTCTACTTTGTTGAGGATTTTTAGCTATATAAAACTACCTTTTTGATGCCATGTTATTCACAAAAGTCAAAAAAATCATCTAATATAGATTATCCTCCTCTATCAGATCTAAGACATTTGGTTTTCAAATCTAACTCATTCTCTACTAGAACTTTGAAGACTTTTAATTTATCAAATGATTCATCTTTATGTTTTAATAAGCCAATCCAACACATGTGAGTAAAACCATCAATGAATAATATGAAGTATTGTTCCCCCAAGGAAAATTATTTCTCATAAGACCACACAAATCATTATGAATAATTTTGAGTGGCTTACTTGAACTACCTTTTTTGGCATTAAACTATACCCTTCTTTTATTACACAATTGACATGATTTAGATATGGTACTTTCTAGTAGAGATATGTTTGGCAGGTCCTGAACTGCTCCCATTATGTTTGATTGAAGCTTAGGTGTCCAATCTTTTGTACCAAAGCTATCTTTCTTCTGTTTTTCTCAAGTAATAATCTTCTAAACCACCCTCCAAGATATGGACATTACCTGGAGTTTTCGTTCCCTTTATTATGATTTTACTTGTATTGAGATTTCGTACCACACAATTCTTTGATCTGAAAACCACCTCATACCCCTGATCACACATCTGACTAACACTCAATAATTTATGTTTTAATCCATCAACAAATAAAACATTTCCTACTTAAACCTTCTCTTTCAAAAAAACAATTCGTTTTTCTTTCATAGCATCAGGTGAACTATTTCCAAATGTTACATTATTTTCTTTCTTTATTTCATTAAAGAAATTAATTTTTTTCGTATCGCCTGTCATGCATTTTAGACATCCACTATCAATTTACCACATATTTTGTTGATCTCCTACATATAAAGCTAAACCACAATTCTCATATTCTACGGTTTTCTTTTTCCATATCATAGATGTTGTTTCTTTTTGTTCATTTTGAAGAGTAGATCGTATTTTTCTTCTGCATTCAGTTTCTCTACGCCCAAATTTATTGCAAAAGGAACATTTAGATTCATCCTCAAGAGGTGAGAAGGTATTGTAGGAGCCCTTATTTAACCCAGTCACATTCTTTTGCTTTCTTGCTTCTCTAGTTATGATAGTTTTATAAGAAACACATTAAGTAGCCTTATGACAAAAAATATGATAAGTGAAGCATTGACCATTAAGGTAAAAATTATTGGGAGTGTGGTACCTTCTTGTGTAGATTTCCCTTTTATTTTGATAAGGGTGACTCACCTGAGAAACTTTTGATCCGTTACTCCTTTGTTGAGAGTTGGAATTTTGTTGACCACTTCCTTTTACTACGTTGAGATAGCTTCATGTACTTGTTTCAGAAGATTTTATAGTCTTTGATGATTTTCCATTGTATCCGAGACCTACTTTTATACGAGGAGAGTGTTGTACTTTTATGATTTCTTATAAGGTCTCAGATCCTTTACAAAATCTAAGATTTAGACTTTTTCCCTTTTCAAGTTCCTTCGTTAGACTTACAACTTCTAGTTCTAACTTTTCATTATATCTCTCATTTTGTAGGATTTTTTCCTTCAGAGCATGTTATGTAAATTTAGCTTCTTCTAAATGAATTTTAATCTAAGTTAGTTCTTCTATGAGATTATCCTTTTCTTTTAGGGCATTCATAAAAACATCATTAGTTTCATCAATACATTTATCTTCAAATGCCATAACTAGTTGATATTCTTGATCAGGCTCATGTTCTTCTCCATTTGAAAGACCATAACTATCTTCATGTGTGTAGAAGCTTCTCTTTTGTTCAAACCTTCTTCTAACCTTCATTTTTGTAACATCCTTTCCTTTCTCATGGTTTTCTCTACAAGGGAATTTAGCAGCATAATGACCAACACTTCCACAAGAAAAACATTTGAAAGGAAACTTACCTCTAAATATTCCAGTGCCTATTTGGAGTTTCTTTACCAAATTTTCCTGTTCTTCATCTGATACATAATGTGATTCCTTGAGCTCATCCTTTTCTTTTCCTTTAGAAGTCATCTTGAATTAATCTTCTCTGATATCTGCAGGAACCATTTTCTCATTTCATAGGTTGTTAAAATCTCATGAAATTGTTACATAGTGAGATTATTCAAATCTTGCATTTATTCAATGGAAGAGAATTTTAAATCGAATTTAGGGTTATAGATATTAATATTTTCTCAACTAGTGATGATTCTTTTATTTCGTCACCAAGGTTTCTCATGGAATTCACGATCTCATATATCCTAAGAAATAATTTTGCAATACTTTTATCATTATCCATTTTGAGAGTTTCATATTGATTTCTAAGAGTTTGAAGTTTGACATGTTTTACCTTGGTGTCACCTTCATAAATTTGCATGATCGTGTCCTATATAGCCTTTGCATTATTCGACTACATGACTTTGACAAATTATGATTTTGCCAAGCTTCCTAACAGAGCATTGACATCCTTTGCATTGGTCTCATATTTTGTTTTTCTTCATCTATGGGAATAGTGGATGGATATAGGTATCCTCCTTGAACGATTCCCCAAACATCTACTCCAAGTGATTGTAGGTAAGCTCCTATTTTTACATTCTAGAAAACTAGATTGGATCCATTGAAGAATGGTGGCCTGATAGATGTTGATCCTTCATGGTTGCTCATCTTGATGAATCTTCCTTCAAGCGATCAATCTTCTTTCGAAGGACCTGCCTTTGATTCTAATTCTTAGAAAAATACTAAGAGCGGGGGTGAATCTGTATTTTAAACTACTTAAACTTTTATCTTCTTATTCATATTTTTGTATGCAACTATTATGACCTGTGTATCTACATGACTATGATGAGGACAAGTAACATATATCTAGTTCGCTAACTATTTTAGTTAATTCGTCATCCATTTAACTTGAACCAATATATCAGTACTTCAATAAACATTAAATAAAGAGTAATAATGTGGACTAAGAACAAAATAAGTCATCACACACAAGCAACACATGAACACCAGGATTTTTATGTGGAAGCCCAATGTGGGAAAAAAACACCATTGTTGTTGCCTTTCTCTTCTTCCTTTATTATAAAGAAAAATTTCTTACAATAATTGTACTAGCACAGACTCATACCTGTAAAAGGCACCCACATGTAGAAGGCTACAACCTTCTCGAATTTTCCAGCTTCTACTGGAAGGGAGCTACAACCCCCCTTATCCTCTGTTCTTTGTGGATCACTTTCAGAATATTTAAAACTAGATCCATTCCAAATATTAGACAACAATACTAAAACCAATAATGTATCCAATCAGTAAACCAATTCCAACATCAAATCATTAAATAAACCAAATAATGAATCTCAAACATGCAAAGAAGCTAGATCAGTTTAATTCACTGTATACTCTTCATCAAAATGTCAGACCGCTTATTATTCATCACAAAAGCAAGATCCCATCACTGCAAACCATGGTCAACCTTATTTCAGAATACATACACTATTATTATGATACATACCTGTGTATATATGAGCTTTCTCTTAAGATAACCCGCGTACAGATCTCAAACCACTGAACCCTGACACTAAATTACTGCACTACTAAAATCAATTACTGTAATGCAGACTGACCTTGTCACAAATCTTTGAACCAAATACATATCATCACATATCAGCATCATTCATAACATAATCAGTTCAACATCAATCAACATTCTCAAAAATATATCATCATGGAAGACTTCATCGACAGACAACAACAAACACAACAGGACTGATGAGACATCATATACATCAAAACCTTGGCATATGTAAGCATCCCTTGTAAGACACTTCCACGTATCTATGCTCCCTTCAAGAAGTATATCTATGTATAGATATATCGATACTGCAAAATCGATACGTGACTGCTCAAAATTCGATCTATGTATGTATGTAATCTTTATGAAGAAAATATTCATATAGATCTGTAACTACTGAATATTAACTTCATTGCACAAAAAATCATCAATCATACCCAAATCTCAGCACACACTGTAAAAGATACACATCATAACATCATCACCACAAATATATCAACCCATAAACAGATTATTCAATGTGTATTCATTTCAAATATATAAGATCTGATCCATCATCATACTCATGAGTGTACACTTATTTCAGATCAAACAATTCATTAATAAAAAAGATCATGCACACGTATAACTTTCATCCCCATCTCCTTATATAGCTTAGGTTTTAGCCAATACCGTAGGCCAATTCCGTATTTATGCCAATGGTATTCTTTGATGGAATCAAAAATCCGTTTTCACACTCATTACTACGGGCCAACACCATGCTAAAGACCCCTGGTCTAAATTCTTAGGAGCCACGAAGGGAGGACTGTGACACATTCGAAGGAGGTACTAGACTCAGAGTTGTGGATAAAGAGTACGAAAATAAATGACCTTGTGAAAGGATAGCAACCTTAATATGAGGCCCTTTGTGGCTTAGAGAATTGATAACTAATAGGAACTCCACCAACCTACACTACGGATGTCAGTCTAACTATATAGTGATAATGTTAGTCCAACATATAAGTAAAAATGTAATAAGTCACCCTATAAAAAATTACCCAAGACACCAAATGTAAGAAATGGACAACCAAGAAACGATTGCAACGGAGGTGTGCAGAGACCATGGATAAAATTAGGACCAACTAATCTTCCAAACCAACTAGAAATTATAGATCATAGTAGAGCATACGCAAGACCTGAGTTGAAAATTAAAATAAACATAAGTGGGAATGCTACCTCCACTGTGCCACCTTGAGTCTTGTTGTAGCGGCCACAACCACCCTAGAAAATGTTTCCTTAGCTTCATTCTGGAGCCTCCCTACTAACCATCCTTAGCAGCATGTCTTGAATTGTCAAGTACATAGGCTTTAGCTGAGTTTCAAATGCTTTCCATCCTGTGCATGTCAACTTGCTAGTATCCCATCATAGCCTACCTTTCCGCACTTAGGTTATTTTTTGGATGATAGTTTCACTCAAAAAATTGCGCAATTCTAGAGGGGAAGCAAACTTCCCTCCAGAAATTGTGCAGTCTTGTTGAGCTACCTGTTGGGCTCTAGAATTACGCAATCCAACCAGGTAGCCCTCCCTTAGAAAACTACCCAATCTATCCAATCACTAGGCTTCAGCCCAAAACTTGCACAATTCTGGGAGGCAGTGACCTGCTACTTGAGAAATTATGCAATACCTAAGGGACAGCCAACCCTGCTCAACCCAAAAACTGCGAAAATCCCTTTCCTAGGCTTGCAAACTATTGCATGTGCCTTCAAGTTGATCGGTTCCCCCTGGGACTCAAAAATCCTGATTTGCATGCATGGGCTTCTTTTTCCTGAAATAGAAAAAGGAAACATGCAAAAAGCATCCCTAATTTTTAGGGATCCAATTTTAGTAGCTCGAGGTTACATGGAAAGATCATTTTAGAAACTTCCCTCCACATGTCACTTTTTCCTAGATTCATGCCATGTGTGTCATAAGCCTCAAACTTATTTATTCGACAATGCAGAGCTCATTCCTCACATCGATCTTGGAGCTCTGACATACCACAACACATCTAGGAGTCTTCAGCACATTCATCTCAACTTTTTCTGGGTAAGTCCTCTTTTCATGTTATTTTCTACTTTTCTGTAGTTTTTCATATTTCTCTTTCTATGAATGTTGTTTGCTTGTTTTGTTTGGATGCCTGCTAATTTTTTAATGTATGTTAGCTTGTATAAGCATCATTTCAGTTTTTGTTTTCATCTCAAAGTTGTTGCATGCATGACACTATTTTGCACTAACAGTTGTCGTTGCGGTGACTCGTTTCACACACATGCATGCATTCCCATTTTATGAATCCTTCATTTACTATTTGCATGCATGATCATTCACTCTTGCTTACATTCAGTATCACCATGCATTTAAACCTCTTCATGTTTTCAGTCACTCGTCGGTGGGTCTGGGCTACCTTGGCCTAGAACTTCCCTCACTCAGACATAAATGCACATTTTTTGATGTGAAGGCTATGCCTTCCCTCTAGAAATTGCACAAACGTGGCTAGTACTGACCTCTAGGTTTTCATTGTGCAATTCTGGGAGGTAGTGCCCTGCTGACCCAAAATATTGCACAATGTCGTTTTTGGGCTTTCATGTCCTTGCCGACTGAAACTATGCATTCCACAATTTCAGCCCTCACCAGGAAGGCTGGATTGAACATTTCCAAAGTCTAGTAGTCAGTAAACCTCTTGACAGCCTGGACTAGGCCTTGTTTAGTTTTTGCAGTCAGTCTCCCAGCCTGTCGATGAATATTGTACAATGTTTACTGCCAGTCACGCAGGTATGTTACATGTCAGTCCTGAGAATTGTTTTCGTTTTAAACTAATAGATTTCTTTCCATGAGTGTCACTATGTCTCCAGGTATAGGAGGTGTTCATCCGTCTCTCGGGAGTAGATGTAGAATGGCCTTCAAGAGAGCAAGGTCGAAGGGCACTGTTGGAATTAAAATAGGAGATGCAGTTGAATAACTGTCTATGGGTCTGCCCGTTTACGAAGACACCAAGTTGGTCATAGACAAAGACATCAAGATGAAATACTAGGACATCAATGATACATTCTCAGGAACATTTGAGGAATATCCAGAAGACCGCAGGGCCTATGTCAACATCCAGAAATCTAGCTTGTACTAGATCGAAAGTAGGTATCTGACGTTTCCATGCGTAGACATGATACATTGGATTATCTAACGTACTAATCCTGAGACGATGAGGTTGAGTAACTTGTTAATAGGACATATTTTTCTATCTTCAGGGCAAAGGACTATCAGGAGATGTATCACTTGCCATAGCCGAATCACAATGGAGAAACTCTTCAGCATATGCAACAATGCAAACTCTAGAGATATCTTGAAGAGTTGGGTGAAAGAGATAGTCAAGTTTAGAAAAACACCTAGTATGGCTTACAAGGCAAAGATATTGTGCAAGCCATATCAATATTTGGTCATATTTTCATGCCTCTTATATGGCCAAGAGAGCACAATGACCTCCCCGCAGAGCTGGGTGATTGCATTGGACCAAATAGCCAATGAAGGAAGGCCATGTAATTGGTCTGACATGTTGGCTCTCATGTTGAAGTAATAGGTGATAGGAGCCTGGCATCCACCCAAAGGTCAGCAAGCAGAGATATACATTTTCGATTATATCTTGAATGCAATCTGCACCCGTTAGCAGTTCTCAGGTTTGAAGTGGGCATGGAAACCTTTGGAAACCTTTGTGCACACTTATTGTGGATTGTTCTCCAAATGTAGCTTTAATGGAGTCACCACATAGTTCTCAAACCACTTTGTCACCACGATGTACAAAATTATATTTGAGCAGGATCCACATTTCATGTTGTAAGCAGTGATGGAGGCATTAATCGACATAGAAGATTGGTATGCCTCACCCCTTGGAACATTCATATGGATGTAGAGTGTGTAGAAGCCTACACATGTTTTACTGAAGCTTTCCATGGATAAGCTCGTCATGCAAGAAGTTTCATATGATATCTCGATAGGGTTGTCAACTAGACTGCACAGGAAGAATAAGGCACCTTGGCCCGCTCTTCCTTTGTGGATCAGGTTATACGAGTTATGGAATCTCCAACATGTTTATGCCAAGACAAAGGAGCTCAAAAGATTCACTTTCATTTCCAGAAGTTTCAACCGTATGCCTTTCATTTCTTTGTAAAGGACCACTGTGCGAGAGTGCAATTTCCATGGATCCACAGGGCATTTCATTGGCTTGAGGAAGACCCATGGAGATATCGTCACAGCTTCTCCATGCTCAATCAACTGGTCAGCATAGCTTTGGAATGGTTAGCAAACCAGAGTGAAGAAACATCTCAGAGAGAACCATCATCAACAACAAAAGAGAGAAATAAACCTACGCATGAAAAATGCAAGAGAAAGTTTTTCGACAGTTTAGAGGTAGAACAAAGCTGCAAGTTCAAAGGAGACCCACTTGTGATGAAAACAACTTTTGAGATTAAGGCTAAGAGGTGACAGCGTGATAAGAAGAACGCATAAAGGAGAAGAGATAAACAAAGAATGGAGGAAACAGAGAAGGAGTTGCAAGAGCTGAAGCAGCAACTCCAGAAAGAGTAGGAGCTGCATAGAAGGGAGAAGGAAGCACAATGGGGACATACACAACAGGAGGTGTAGCATGCACAGATTGCAGAAACTATGCCCATACAAGTTGTAGACTCATCCAAGCAGCTGGCACAAAGTATATAGGGTGAGCAGTCGTAGTAGTAGGAGTTAGCTCAAGAGACTGAATAGATGTTAGAGCATATTGATATGGACATGGTACAGCTAGAGTTAGATTAGGATACAAACCTCATGCCTCTTAACCAAGCGTTCAACCCACCAGCTTCACCAGATCGGGAAGTAGAACTAGTCCCAAGAGATCAAGGAGACACAAACATCCTCGAAGGCAATCCGGAAGTAGATATGAACAACATATCTTTCGACGAGTTACAACACAGAGTTATGCAATCGTGTAGAGTGCCTTCAACAAATTTCCACACATCTCTTGCGCATTTTCCAGAATTAGTGATCGTATTGGATGTGCACAAAAATCCAGCAGCATTGGCCAATGATACTAGAGCATTTGCTAAGGCCACCAACTTGAGTGTTCGATTCTTGATAGCAGAGAACAAGTGCATGGCCAAGGAATTACAAGCAGCAAATTAGGGAGGAGAGTAGGTTACATCATATCCTAGAGGAAATTTGAAGAGTGCAATACTGGATGAAGGATCGTCCCTCGAAAATATCATGCGGATGTTGTATTCTCGATTTGACACCATGCATAAGGTAGTTGTCCATCTCAATGGTTGACAACATTGCTATGCTAGGAGAGCACACATCTTGTCAAATTTGCACACTATTGTTGACCGCATGTAGACATGGACAATGAGATAGAAAGGAGCCCCATTTCATTTTCCAAAGGTGATGAAGCCGAGGGAGGTAGAGTTGAGGGCATGCATCTAGAGTCAAATCTAAAACTATGAGGAGATCCCACAACTCATTATCAATTTGTAGACCCCGCATGCATGGGCATTTAGAAGCATGGATGTCATTGTGCACATACACGTTATCCCATATATTGGCACACTCACCAAGGTGAAATTGAAGAACCAAGTCCAAAAGGAGTTGGACATGTACTCTGATGAGTTGATGCGTGTAGCCAGAAACGTAGACTTGGAGAACAACATAGACACTATGCATAAGTATGTTCCTAGTTCGACAACGCTCAAGAATATGATGCACATGTTAACAGACGAGTTGGACAGAGGGGCTAGATCAGGGTAACGGGATGCAATGGAGGTGAGAGTTTTCTTTCAGTATGATGTCTCCATTGAGTACGCAGAAAACATCACGGATTATCAAGCTTAGCATTAGTTCGCCACCATCGATCATCACGATGATGTCAAAGAGTTGGTCTTCCCATAGTTTTATGAGTCTTAGTGATAGCTTATGTGCCTTTCTCAAGCCTATTTTATCTCACATGGGTACATGTGCAAATTTTAATGTAACAACTTGTAAAGTGAAATACCAAGTGTCGATGGTGGAATGTAACAGTCATGTAGTAGTTGAAGAGTCATTAGGGTAGGTGAAGAGTCTCAAAGGGGAATATCAAGGGTCACCCCACCCCTTGCTATTTATAAAAACTCATAATTCAATGTACAGGCTTTTAGAATCCAAGCTTCCTATAAGTGTATCTTAGAGAAAGCTTGGACTGTATTGTAGTGAGCCTTGGCTTCTGCACAGTGTAGAGCTAGTATATCTCTTTGGAGGAGCAAGTAGCAGTGACTGTAACATTCCACTGTTGGAGCTACTAGTTGGTCATGGTTGCATGTATGATTGGAGCTTTCACTTTCTTAATATAATAGAGCCAGCACATTTCATGCGTATGTTGTTGTTGTATTTCAGCTATCTTGGTTACACTAACGATATATGTATCCATTTTATTACGCATGTATGTATGGAATCTTTCTATATATGTATGTACGAATCTTGTTGAGATGTGTTGTTGGTTTAACCATCACTTTGGAGTGTTGGTTCACCTACCGTCCAACTGGTGATGTATATTTTCTCATGTCTTCCCTTCCAATCTACATATTTCCACAGGTTTCAATGGGGTGCACTTATTCCACCGTCTGTGTGTTAGAACCCTTCATGCACTTTCCTTGGCTTTCCGCACCAGTCACACCCTTGCTACCAACAAGGACATCCTACTTTCCTCTACTCACGAACATCGTCAAGGCAATACTATCTAAGGTCTAGTTGGGACTTCTTACCATGGAGATCCCCTGACATGTTGGTGGGTCTAGCACCGTCAACATTTTTGCTACTAGAAGGAGGTCCAAAAGACAAGTTGTGTCCTCTCATCCTATTTTGAATCTTCACATATCTGTCATGGATGCTGTTAGACTCATCCCTCCGTGATGTTTATCTTATGGTGAACCTGTTGACATGACAAGGGAGTTTTTTTATCTCTTGTTGGAATTCACGTATGATGGTGAAGGTGAAGTGGCCTGACCTAAGTACTTGCAAGACTTCTATGCAGTTGTTGATGATGTAGATGACTTCTTTGATGAAGAGGCCAGCTTGTTGCTTTCACACACACTTCATGAATCCACACAACAATGGTGCCACAACCTGCCTCCCGACAGCGTGCACTCACTTGACCAGTTTTGTGATCTCATTGAGTCTACTTTCCATCGTTCTTGTCTAGAACCTCTTGACAAAAAACTGTTAAAACAAGGGAGGACTCCAAAAGAATTGCCTATGGATTTTTGGTAGCGCTTCCATGTATTGCAATTTGAAGCCCTAAAAAGCCAGATGAAGTTTCAATATATTGGGACAGATTCAAATATTGTCTTAACAAATCAGTCAATCCCAAGATGAAGTTCAAGTTAAAACCCCACTCAACATCCTTTGGTGTTGGAGCTGCTCAATCATAGCTAGACATAGTTGCTATCACAAGTTACTTTTTGTCATCCCCTCATCAAACATCTTCACCACTATAGAGTGATGTGTGAGAACATGCACACACGTATGTTCAACTACCATATCCTCCTAGCATGACTTCTCTCAATTTTCACACAGATTTCGTTCTGAAGCCCATGGGTTGTCATATGCATTTGTTACCACAACCTTTGTCTTCATATTTTTCTAATCGTCTAGATTGCACTGTCTTGTTTTCTTTCGTTCTGGACTCTACACTTGTTGTGAATGAGGATCGAGCCATTGACGGAGTTAGTGTTGCACAACCAACCTATGTTGTCATTCATAATAGGTATGACTAAGAACCTGAACATCAACTTGTGGTGAAGGATGATCTCCTTCTATCCATGCCTCCTCCACTTTTTCCTAACCTCTTCGAGATTCTGCAATCTCTAATTTTCCTTGTGTAAATCCACCAATGGATGAACCTATTGTTGATCATTCATAGAACACACTGGATGCTAGTCCATCATTCGACAGTGGAGAGGACAAATGCTTCATTGAAAATCTAATTGCTTTTTCATATTCGTTTTCCAGAAACACATAGGGTGAAGATTATTACTTCTCATGTACCCCTCTGTTTGATTTATCTAATCATGAGGATGCTGACGAAATCATTGATTTTTCTGATCGTAGCTATTATGATAGATTTACTCCTATATTCGATCACAATGATGATTCTATCGTTGTTGATTTTTCAAAGCCACCTGTTTATGATGATCTATCTTTTGATGAAGTCGAAACCTTGTAGCTGTCGAGGCACTTCAGCTCGAGCTCATGGTTATGTCAGGCCCTCCCTATCCTGAGGTTGGTTTCACTCCCAGTCAAGAAATCGTTGAAACATCTAAGGCTCCTCATCACTACTTTGTATACATTGAAGATCAATCCCGCACATAGAATTCACTTCCTCCACTCGAAGTACATGATCCCATCACTCGTACATTTGAGGAATATTACACAGCAAGCACACGTGCGTGACACAAGTTGTCTTTATTTCTCTCATTTTCTTGCATGTCACAGTGAGGAGAATGTGTATGCTTAACATCTGCACGCCATGTTGCACAACACCATGGTACGCCCATGGATTTCATGTCATGCGCTTACACTCATATATGTTCTGTGGATGCATTTAGACTCGGAGTTTGTTTTTCTTGCTTGGAAAAATACTGAGAGTGGGGTGAGGGGTGAATTAGTATTTTATAATCTTACAATAATAATTGTCTTTTTCAAACTGTATACGCGATTTTACAGAAACCAAATAGCATATGTCTGCGACTATAATGAATGAAACCAATGTGTAGATAATAAACTTGTAAAATAGATAACTAATTGTCTGTTGAACACTAGGATTTTTCAAGTGGAAGCCCAATGTGGGAAAAAACCACCTCTACTCTCGTCTCAGTCTTGAAGGCTACAACCTTCATGCACTTTGCAATTGCTACTGGAAGGGATCTCCAACCCCCTAGCTCTTATACTGGGTGATCTGATTACCAGTATGTTGGCATCAGCCTACAGAAGGCTACCACCTTCACTTATTCTCCAGGGAACACATTTCATAAATTTTTGGACTAGACCCATCAGTAACATTGAAGCTCAAAATCAATCACCACTGTAATAAAACCACCAAACACAACGACATCAACTAGTCACTGAAACCCATCAAATCTGACACAAAACAAAATCAATTTATCTGAACAGTTAGATCATTATCACCAGAACACAAAGTTGAACCCAAAATACTGCATCAACAACCAGAACCAACTGCAACCTCAAAAATCATATGTTAGAATGTATACACTACTTCAATGAGGACAACTTACGCGTATATGCCACTTTCTGTAACTCAACCTCCGTATACCTCTAATGATACTGAAGCATAAAACTTATGAACCAAAAAATGTATTAACCAAAGACATTTTGAAGATCTAATCTCATATTACAAAGTTCTAAATAGATAGAAACAAGAGATAACCCTTCTTACTCAATCAATCAGTCAGTGAGAATCAATCTCCTTATACAATTAGTTTAACTTCATATCTAATGAAGAGATCATTGACAAACAACAGGAAAAAAAAATAAAAAAAAAATAAACAACACTGATCATATATATCAATCATTTCTAAAAAACAAGCCCTTCCTCTCCATATGCTACTTGAAAGTGTCGAATCCACGTGTGTACTCTCCTTCACCGAAGATAACCTGCATATAGATCTGGAAATAATAACTTATAACTTCATAGCTTTTCAAGACTTTAGTTATACCTGGATCATAACATTTAAAGGATAAAACATGCGTTACCACTCAAATCTAGCCTATCCATTATTAGATCATACAATGATAAGTCATTTTAGGTCTCATGATCCTGATCCAACATTGTATCCAAGGGTGCATGAGATGTTTCAGATCTATATCATAACCATAGCCCTTACAACACAAAATATACTTCAGATAGAAGTATTCATGAAAAGCCCTTTGACTTTCCCTTTAGCCCTTGGATCTTCTCCTCCTTATATACTTAGAGCCTTTGTCAATACCATGAACCAAAACAACACTTAGAACCTATGGTATTCTTAGACAGGATCAAGTAACTGTTATTTCGCTGAATATTGTGGGTTAATACCATATGGACCCTTGGTATTCTTTAACCTTAATTTTCCATCCCATCATTTATTTTCCTTCTATGAAACTGTGTGCATACGTATATGTGCCTTTTATTCTATGAACCTGTGTGTATATGCATCTTGGACTAGGTTAAAAAAGGTATATAACTTAAAACATTCTCTTTCCTCAATTTCTTAATTCTGATCTGTAATCCTTTGTCCCATCATCCAATTCTTTTGTTCCATTACTTTGTTACCTATGAATTAATCTGTTACAATATGAGTTTCCATCATACATCACGTTATCATTTCTAAACTAACCTATGGATAAATCTGGTTATCATATATGTGATTTTCCATCAAGGAAAACACATGTACCATAATTCAACAATCTCCCACTTTGGACTTGATGGAAACCATATTGGTGTTGATCACTCCAAGCTGTAGAACCTGTTAGATATATCAAACAAAACCAAGATACTCTCCCCTTTTCAGATCAAGGGAAAAGGGAAGACCAAGGTATTCTCCCCCTTATTACATGTTGAGATGCATTATATTGTCCATGCTCCCCCTGAGCACATGTAGAGTCTATAGAAATATTTTTCAAAAGAATAACATGACTCGATAACTCAAGTATGTGAGTATGACCTTCCTATCACCAATGACTGATACATACATCAATAAACCAACCAAGTGGGGATACATCAAATGTTCATACATGACTAAAATATGCAATTTTTACATCATCCTTCCGATGCATAGTGGGGTTACAAATTACATCATATGTTCGAAAGGACTCATCCATAATAGACTATGACAAAAGGAGACATATGATTACACCATTGGTAGTTACATGACCTTTTCATCAAATGACATTAATAGGTGAGGCCATAGCTGAATTTAGCAACCATGATGCCAAAAATGCATAATATTTTGAATGCTAATACTCCCCCTAAACCTGTGCTACTTGTGCATTGTCAAAAAATCATTCATCAAGGCATCTTAATCAATCAGATAAACATCAATGAGAAAAGCATATCAGTATACTATATCCATCAACATCAGACTGAGCATGCATGTCAGAAACTGATTTTGAGTCTGACCCAGTGTTTTTCTATCATAAAAACACATATGTTATTGCCAGAAAAGAAACTCATGTACATACGTGACTCTGCTTCGCGAAATCCACATATAGAAAACAATCCTCTGATTTTTTACATGTAGATTGCACCAACTTGTTTTAACAACAAGATGAGGCAGAAAAACTCCCAACTTTTGTTTGATATATTCAAATGCTTCTCTAGGAAGAGGCAACCTGATCTTTGGAGGGAATATACTCTAATATAACCTTGTTTTCAAGCACTTGTTCCCGTAGAAAGTGGTACTTAATGGGTATGTTCTTGGTCTTGGAGTGCATAACGGGATTTTTCGAAATACTAATCGCAATTGTATTGTCACTGTTAGAGTTGGTCTAGTAGCCCTCCATCAGCGATCAAAACTCTTTGCATTTGCATAAGTAGGTGTCTCATCAGTGTCAATTTTTGCATTCCATTAGGCATGCCATAACCCTGATGGAGGAGCTGGTGTCTTTGTCCCCCTCTTGGCATTGCTGGATCAAAGTCATTTCAGTCCTTAATCTCTTTCAAGCTTGTCTTGTCTTGTCTTGAAATCAAATTCTAGGTCTAGGGTTTTGGTCAAGTTTGTCTTCAAGGTCATTGTCTCTGAAGGTCAATAAGTGCTCAGCAAGCCAGAGGGATGATTTTCAAAGTGTTTCTTTGAAAATTTCTATCTTGTGCAGTTAAATTTCACCTTGGATTTAAAAACCCTGTTTTTAAAGCCAAGGCCATTTTTCAATTTTTTGTAAAAAATGGTAAAATTTCAAAAGGCTTTCAAAGACAACATGTAACCCTGGCTCCCTTGCCAAGATCCCTCAGATGCTATCCCTGCAAAAAGCATCAAAGAAAAGCATCAAATCAGTCAATTTCAGGACAAAGGAAACCAAGAAAAATTCAAGTTTATAAAGTGTCAAAGAAAAACATTATAATGTGGGTTTGGGCATGAAATTAATTCAAATCAAAGTTATAAAAGCCCAATCTCCCTCCATCGACCCTCATTGTGTATCCAAGTCGTTGAGCAAGTGCTTGCAAGTGATTTCGAGCTGAGTTTGGGAGCTTGACAGGCGCGCGACCCGTCAGACCAGGCGCGCGACCCATCAAGTGCCTTCCAGCAGTGTTAATTTCTAATGGGCGCGACCCGTCAGTGGCGCGCGACCCGTTGGGTGAGGCGCGCGACCCGTCAGCAGCCTCCTTATAAAATCGCCTGCAAATTCATCCAAGGAGCCAACAAAATGGCCAAATTGCCTAAGGTAGGCCCTCCAACTTACAAATTGCTGCTTGTTATGGTTAAAGACATCATGAATACATTTTTAGAGATCTCATTGTGCAAGAGAAAAAGCTCTATGTGGCTGTGGTTTAAAATTGTAAAATATGCCTAGGGTTTTATGCTGTTTTAGGGTATTCCCTTGTAATCATTTTTCCCCATTTCCCATTTCATTTTCCTTGTCTTCCTATGTAAATTTCCCTTTTAAATTTATGAAGAAAAACTAAACCCTACCCCTCTCCCCTAAAAAATAAAAAAAAATCAAGCCCTAATCCTACCTCTCATAATACCCATGTAAACAAATTTATATAATGATGCATATGCAATGATTTTGTAATGATTTTTCCCAAAATCCCTGTTTTATATATTTATTCCCATTTTCCCTTTAAAGTGTCCCTCCCCTAACATTCCCCTCATGCTCCTTATCCCCTTGAAATAGCATTTTAATCAGCATTTTATCAAGCAGAAACAACAGTACATTTCAGCCACTTTGCTCCTTAAACAATGTCAGAAACCGAAACCAATTACGAGCAAAGTGATGACCACACATCAGCTTCAGAGTTTGAGGTACAGAGGAGGCCTCATAAGCGTGGAAAGGGTGGTCATCATAAGAGAGAGGATCCCACTTCTTTGACAGATTTACAGGCTTGTCCTATGGCAGTTTCATGTTTCCAGTATATGTCTTGTTATGAGTTTTGCGAGAGGATCTCTCAGATTCAGCATCACAGAGAGTTAGCTTGCCTATTTGTTTTACATTTGCATGATGGACATGTCAACCTTGCCGGGGTGGACTTTACATTGACACCCAAGATGATTGCACAGGCCACAGGGATACCTAATGTCGGAGAGGTATGGAATAAGCGCAAGGTGTTGGACAGTGTTCATTTTGAGCCTATCGTTAGACCAGCACTCATGAGACACTTGACATGTTTGTTTCCCTTCAGATTTCTCAGGAGTGAGTATGCTCCCATGATGAGGCTCATCATGCTCTATTTTACCTGTGAGGGCAGATTTTCACAGGTATATTCGTACCATATTCCCCTATTGATGCATTTCACACGGGTACGGATGATGAACATCCCTGTTTTCTTCTATCAGAACATGGAGAGGATGGTGTCCATGATGCAGAGGAAGAGCCCAGCACAACCGTATATGAGCCTTTACCATTATGGTTTGATTCAGCTTGTGGTATTACATCAGTTGTATCAGCAGGGCATCTCATGGGAGGAGTTTATCTCTCGTGAGCTTTTCACAGCACCACCACCACCACATCCTAAGGTTATTCACGAGGAGGGAGGACCATCACAGCAACCTGACATCCCCGTGACAAGACATGTCAGCTCCTCACCATTGGTCACTTATCATAGAGGCCAAAGGGCCTTATTTGCAGCAGCTCGGCGGGTACTTTCTCCACAGCATGTGGAAGGGGTCTCACCTTCTTCATCGGCTCAGCGAGTGTTATCTCCACATCAGGTGGAAGGGGCCTCGCTTTCTTCAGCAGCACAGGTAGCACAGAGGGGCAAGCAGCCCAAGATTGATGAGGGACCATCAGGTGTTCCAGATATAGAGCTTATTGATCTTGATGTCAGTTCTCCTAGGCGAGAGTCAAAGGAGATCATTCAGCACCTTAGAGCTGAAAATGATGCATTACAGAGGAGATTAGAGGGGGCACAATGGACAATCTCATATGTAGAGCAGCGCAGCAAACAGTTGGAGGATGAGTAAGCTCTTGATGAGTTGTGGAGGATCCGTAGTGACCGCAACTTGAATCGAAGAAGACTCGGTGATCCATTGCCCACTGAGAGAGAGTCTATGCTTATCCAGCTCAATGCTCACTTAGAGAGGCTGTTGGCTAAGGCCAACCGAGATAAGAAATTGTTGAGAAACATGAAGAACCATTATTGGGCGCGGATGCACGTGTGCAAGGCGAAGATGAAGATGTTCCAAAGGCAGTTGGCAAAGGCACAAAAAAGGAGAAAGAGGCCTGATCCCCTCCACATTTTGGCCGAAGCTTCCTTGAAGGAGCAAGGCACTAAATAGCTCAGCCATAGCACAAATACCAAGAAATTTTGAACATTTTGGGTCAATTTTGGTTTTTTGAAGCAATTTACAGGTTTTGTCCATTAACGGGTCTCACCCCCCGCGCGACCCTTTCTCTTGGCAACTTCATTTTGCAAAAACTCAGCATTTCCAGATTTGTCATGAAAAGTTACAGATGCTCATCCATTTCCAAGAGATTTTATGAAGTTTTGGGCCTCCAGAAGGTCAAAAAACAAGCAAACAATGACTTTCTGCCACATTTTTGAGACACAGAAAGCAGTCTTGGGATATTGCAATTTTGGAGGGGCAAATGACCACCAAATTCAGAAATTCTAGTTGGGTTGGAAAGTAGACTCATAGGCCTTCCCAACAAGCCTACTCTTGCTCAATTTGGACACCTAGAAGTGCCCCAAAAATGCCCTCAAAGGCGCGCGACCCGTCAGGCAGAGGCGCGCGACCTATCAGGCAATTTTCTCAAAATTTCACTGTATAGCTCAGAAACACGCAGATTTGACCATGTTTGACTTTTTGGAGTGGATTGTTATCCTCCTTGATGTAAATAATGTAATTTTTTGATACTTTTACACTTATGTATCTCTTCTAGAAGATTCATTCATGAAATAGGTGAAAATTAAATGAATGAATTGGTTTCCTAGCTTATAGAGGCAAGTTGTTTTGACTGCCTAGTTTTCAGTGCTTAGTTTAGAAGTGGTTGAAACAGCTCCTAGGATAGTGAGCTCGACCCCTAGAGGCAGGGAAAGATGTTAGAGGATCTATATTATGTACTTTCTTGGTCATTTTCATGGTTGGACTCTTGAGGGAGAAGCTATCATTGTATTATTCACTGTATCTCTGCAATTTTTGGCAAAGGAAGACCAGGGTTTTGCAGTCCTTTTTGGGATTCTTGTGGTTATATGTATTGATGGTGTGTTTCTCTATGTACTTGTAAGTGTGTTATGTGAATCATTTCCTTTCTTTTCCTTCTACACATTAAACAAATGAAGTGTTAAAGTAGAATTCATGACTGTCATGCTCTGCTTTTAAGTTTGTTTAATTTCAATGTTTTCTACTGTTTAAGGAGAATTCAAAGTTATTGTTTGCTCTCCTTATCTCCTCACCTATCTTTCTCATCCATTCACCTCAATCTAAGGCATCAATACTGTCTCCTATCTCGCCCCAAAGAACCCCCTGCAGAAACTGTGTCCAATCCCCGCACCTAAAATTGCCATTTCCCCAATTTTCCACCCAAAACCATAAAAATCCCAAATCAACCCTTTTGATCAATTTACTAGCCTAAAATCAGTGTTACCATATTGGTTATCTCGCCCATTGAAGATCTTTATCGAGATAGACCGGAGAGAGCCCTCTCCTGCCCCGTAGGGCTAGCTACGAGGCTAAGTGGTTTGATGTTGCCTTGAGGTTTACCTTTCTCAGCCTGAGGTGAAATTTCAAGCGATAACAGTCACATCGGATGGTGATGGATGGAGAAAATTTAGTTTGAATATCTTGTAATGTTTACATCATCTAGAGAAGTTGTGTGCAACGAGATGCACTAGCCACATATTCTTCTTCCACTGTAGATAAGGTAATCAAGCTTTGTTTCTTGCTGAACGAAGATACTAATCATGATCCGATATAAAAGGCACCTCCACTAGTGTTTTTTCGGTCATCAACATTTCTAGCCCAATCTGCATTTGTACATGCATGCAGGGTGAGATCTGTATCTTTAGGATACCATAGACCAAAGCCTTGAGTTCCTTGGAGATATTTGAATATTCTCTTTTCTGCCTGAAGATGTGATTCCTTCGGATTGGCTTGGAATCTTCCAACAATTCCTACTGCATGCATGATATCTAGTCTGGTACCTGTTAGATAAAGTATAATTCCAATCATAGATTTGTACTCTGGTTGATTCACTGTAGGAGAATCAGTATTAGAAGCAAGATTACATCTTGTTACCATTGGAGTACATACTAGTTTGCTTGATATTTAGTTTGTGAGAGAAAGATGCCATATTTTGTTTGTTGCATTTGTAGACCAAGAAAATAGGTTAGTTCTCCAAGTAAATACGTTTCAAATTCTTGCTACACAATAGAAGGAAAGTTTTGACTCATATATTCTTCATTACTTCCAAATATCATATCATCAACATAAACAAAAATGATTAGCAGTTTATCATTCTCAATTTTTGTATATAAGTTGATGTCTGCAGATCCTTTTGTGAAGCCTTGTTGTTGAAGATATTTTTCAAGACAATAATACCTTGCCCTTAGAGCTTGTTTCAGTCCAAATAAATCCGTTTTGAGTTTGCATACAAGCTTTTCATCATTTCCCAGAATGAATCCTTCTGGTTGTTCAACATATACTTCTTCTTCTAGATCTCCATTAAGAAATGCATATTTTACATCCATTTGATAAACTTTGAATTTTCGAAAACTTGAAAGAGAAAGAAACATTCTTATGGCTTCAAGTCTAGATAAAGGCAATTTTTTTTTTACAAATTCTAGAAATTCTACACCTTCTTGTTGTGCATATCCTTTACAAAGAAGCCTTGCATTGTTCCTAATTACCTCTTCATTTTCATTCAACTTATTCTTGAATATCCATTTTGTCCCTATAACATTTTTATCATGAGGTATAGGAACTAATTCCCAAGTATCATTCTTTTCAATTTGGTCAGGTTATTCATTCCTGGCCTTAACTCAACATTCATCTTTTCTCGCTTTATTTACATTTTTTGGTTCTATGGAGGATAATAAGGCTACATAACTAGGAGATCCTACAAGAGTACTTCTTGTTTGGACTCCAAACCCTTTTTCTCCTATAATTTGAGATTTTGGATGATTCTTTTGAACATACCTTGATGGAGCCCTTTCCTTGTAGATGTATCTTCTTCTTATGCTTCATTGGTTTCTTCCTCTATATCATTTCGATTTGACATAGGAAATCATTCACCGTACTCATTATTATCTTCTTCTTCTGCTGATGTCACTTTTTTCATATTTTTGCATGCTTCATCCATTACAACATCAATCCATTCAACAATTTTTCAAAGTCTCTTATTATAACATTTGTATCCTTTACTTCTAGATGAATAATCAAGAAATAATCCTTCATCTACTCTAGGTTCAAACTTACCAAGTTTTTCATCAATATTTTTGATGAAACATTTGCTTCTAAAAACTTTGGAGTGTTTTACAATGGGAAGCTTACCATACCAAAGTTCATATGGAGTTTTATCATCGTTTACTTGTACATGAGCTTTGTTGAGAATATTTACTGTAGTATGTGAAACTTCACCGCAGAAGGTTTCAGAAGTTCCAAACTCATCAAGCATAGCTCGAGCCATTTG